>JAQFVV010000349.1:42500-155000 GCA_028023455.1 Epiperipatus broadwayi | reverse complement strand
CAATAAAAATGCAGTTTCACAAAGATACATGGATGTGTTTACCAATGAAAGATATTCTTTTAGTCACTCTATCCAAAATTCTGACAAATACTTATTACAAAATTCTAATTTAAAAACTGAATCTGCTCTCAAGTCAATTAGTTCTTCTTGAAATGACCATGGGATATTCCTAAATTGTAGGGTTGGAGCAAATGGCATTTTTATCCAATCATATTCTTTATTTTCATTTAAGTTAGGGAAATATTTTTCAAAAAAAATCAAATTTGTGATGTGTTTAAATATATGTATTTTTATTCTTTGCTGATAATAAAATATTATTTTCTACAAGAAATTTTGTGAAGAGAAGCAAATTTTTGTACTATTCTCATCCCTAAAACTCTGTTTAGGGTTAATTAATATAATGATACATTTTTCTTTCAGAGAAAGATTCAATTGATTTTTTTTTTTTAATCTGTTAGGTAAGAAAGCAAACAAATCCAATTTTGTTCAGAAAAATGAAATGCTAATATGGGATTTTTAACTGAGAAGAAAAATTCATAATTCATCTTTTAATATTAAAACTCTTTTTAGAATTTTACTAAGGTATAGCCATCTTACTTCTGTATGATATAAAAGAGACTTATAATTGGAGTTCATCTCTTGGAATAAAAATCTTGTATTAGTGGCATTACTTTTTACATAATTAGTTGCTGTGAAAATTTCTCACAGCTTACAAGCAGTTGTCCCAGGTTAGTGGGTTCGCTTTCTGGCTGATGCTATGACATATGAAAAAAAAAGTTTACTAAATGATTTTTCCATATGTCAAAATAATAGTTTTTTTCTATGGATAATACAATGAACATGTCTTTCCCTAAGCCAAATTCCTTTTAATTCTATAAATCCTGTCAGTCATGGGTGCAATTCTGTCAGTGCAAATTCCTGTTAAACTTTTGCCACTCAAGTTCATTTTCTATTTTTAAAAAATGTTAACCTTTATCTCTAGTTGTGCTGGAAAAATCTCTATAAAACAGCAGACTTTCATAAGTTTGCAAAATTATAAACATCAGACAAAGCCATTAAATTAACATTATTCATACTGTAAATTAATTCATCAGGTTGAATAGCAAATAAAGTATTGTATTTATGATAATAATGGAGATGTGATATTCTCACTAATGCTATCCATTCCTTTTTAATTAGGTCATTAAACACATGAAATTTTTTTAAAAGAGTTTAACATTTGAAAACCATGGATAGTTTTGCAAATTTTTATTGCTTCTGGAAAGACAAAATCTTTGTCAATTGTATATGTGTTTCTTGTTTTAGCAATTAATAAGGCAATTTCAAAAGAAGACTTTACTAATATGTTATTTCATTTAGTATGCTTTGAACAAAAACTTAGTTTGCTATTTTAATTCTTTGGCCATTTTTTTGAAAAAAAGTCAATTGTCTTACTTTTAAATTTACTATGCACATTATCTAGATGGCAACTATTTTCAGATTTTATACAATTATTTGACTACTGTTTCTGGTAGATTATATGTGTAGCTTTATATGGATCATTGTATAAAGATACAAATATGCATTTCAGGTAAGAAGTTCTTATTTATAATTTTTTTCACCTGACGTTTTTTGTCTCTTGTCACCTGCTGTTGAAAACGAGGTGAAATATTCTACTAGTTCTGGTAAAATATAAAACACTGTTGCTTGTGACTCAAATTCTTTTGTGTCTGATCCTTCTCTAAAAATACACCATGTTATTAACTATTTATCCATCTAAAAGTTAAAATTTTAATGAAGACTTATCAAATGTTCTAGTTACCAGTGATATTTGTTACAAAGTATAAGCTAGTAAACTGCTGCGCAAGTAAGGATATTTCCTTCTGTTTATTGTGCTGACATATATGAGTTATAAAAAACAGTGGTTATTATACGCTACATAGCATAATATAAATTTTTAAATTAAAATTTAAAAATATATATCTGTATATAAAAATAAATCTAATTATGTATTTTTAATTTAAAAATTAAAAATTTATCATTGTAGTTCCTCATGTCAAGATTTGTGGTCCCAAAAGACTATGATCGCAGTTTGATATGCCCTGAATTAGGCATTGATGAGAAGAGATCATACAATAAATTGGTTATTAATGCATTTATAATATTGCACAGTGTTTGGGACTGGACATGTCAATACCTAATTCATTCTTCAGATTAATAAGAGAATCAATGATTATGATCCATCTACATATATATTGGTAAGGAATCAATATATAAAATCATTCATTAATGAAAACAATACAGACAATAATTCAAAAGCACAAGTAATCAACATATATCACATTTTATTGTATGTCAGAAGTGAATCTAATCTCTTTATTCTACTCCAGAGTGACCTACTGCAAGTCTGAGTAATCCATAGGCATTAGATAATTTAGTCTGGATCAATTTCTGGCTTCTAACTTCTTCAATGAAAAATTAGGGTTCAAAACTGGAATTAATTCACTTATGTATCTAACAACTATCTTTTACTTTTTTATACCATTCAAATCAACAGTTTGAAATGAGCCAGAATTTATCTGGGAATGATGATATTAGAAGCACCATACTATCTGGTACATGTGGGACCAAGTGTAAAAAAAATGAGTAAAAGATTTATTGGTTATTGATTGCTACATAGATGACTAACTGAGGAGAAGAAGTGAACACTGGGAAGGTTTTAATTTTTGCTTCAGTAATAGGTAGATTTGTGATGCTTCTTGCGATAATCATAATATCATCTACATAAGCAGGAGTGATATAATCATATACATCGAGGAATTGTTAATTCTGGGAAAAGACAAAGGTGAGTTTTGTACAAATCATGTATGAATTTAAAATATTGGTCAGATTCTTTGATCAGATTCTTTGAAGAATTTTTTTTTGTTTTGGTTGGTGATGTGGGATACTTTTTCATGTAATCATATAAGATACAGAGATTTATCATGAATGAGAATTAAGATTAACTGGATAATGTTTGAAAGCTATTGTTATCATGAGATTTGTGGAAATTTATTTTTATAACAATCAGCTCAGATAACTAATGGAATGTACTCTGTAGGTCAAACTATCTTGTGAAGCTTGTGAAGCTTAAAGATAGCTCATCTACATGTACTGTTCTGACAACATGAAATTTGTTAATGAGAAATGGGTAGATCTCTTGAAGGATTATGCATGCAAAAATTATAATATAATTTTTTTCAATTGATAAAGAATAGAGTTCATGATGAAAGCAAAACTATTTATTATTTTGTTTACTATAAAAATAACTTATATTTAAATGTAACATATAGTAATTCCTTGCAATACTGTTGTTATCCATATTCATCAAAAAAGATGTAAAAACTGAAGTTATGTATTTCCAAAAGCAGCAATATTCTCATATGCTAAGGTGTTGGATGGGTTCAGTTTCTTATTTTGTGATTCAATATTATAAAGAGAGAAATAGAGATGTCTACAGATAGTCTAAATAGCTCCAATATAATAATGCTTGCCTCTGAAATAAATATAGATTGCAGCTTGGTCTAATTAGCAATTAGCACATTTGAATTGCCTACTGACAGATCATATTCATTAGTAAACAGTCTTGAAATATTTATTACTACTTTGCATATCTCAATGGAGAATTTAATGATGTATTTAACCATTACCAAAAAACGTTTCTAGCCAATAAACATCACATGACCACCTCCTCTTATGCTTGTGTATAACTGTTGTGTGTGGCAATATATATAGTGAGTTTTGCCTGTTTTAAAAAAAAACGTTTCTCTTGTACAATGTTGATCATATTGATTATTGAATAAAAGATTGACTGGTTTGTCTTACAATTAACAAACTAAGCTATCAATTTATTTATAAATATATATAATTTTAATGATAAAACTATAAGTATATGCTTATATTAAAATCAAAATACAGTAAAAGGGAATAACTAGTAATGGTGATTATTGCTTATCACTAATTTTATCAGATTTAGCTAATAATAGTTCTAGAAGAGATCAAAGGGAAGAATGAATAATCTATTTTGATACTGTTGGTTATTTTTATGATTATAAAATAAAGTGTCTGTTATATTGTAACTCGGGAATTAACGACTTATATATATAACACAATTCTCAAAAACGTTTTAGGCTATTCAACTTGTTCAATTTACTAGTAGAGGACTCTGTAGGCCAAAAGCAGCAATGCATAAATTTTTTTTAATTATAATGATAAATTTTTAATGCAGATTTTTTGAGCATAACCAAATTGGTATATTTCTTTCAAGATATTCTACCTTTGATCATCAGCTTTTGAGAAAGTTAATGTAAGCTAATAGAAACTTTAAACAGAGACAAGTCACAGTTAAACATGTATCGCTTGCTGTCTATAACAATATTCGGTTAATTATTTAAAAACAACTCAAAAAAAGTGATTTTCTTATTTACAAATAATTGATAATATAGCGATTTATACATATATAAAATATTATGAAAATCATCTCTTCACACACATGCTATTAAATAGATACAGTCTTCCATTAATGAAAGTTTTAATAGTAATAAGCATTATTTGATTTTAAAAATTACTATAATTTGATCTACAAATGTCAAACTTCTTGCTCTCAAATCTTTGAGACACATTCACTTTTGATAAACGCATTAATGTCTATGACTAATTATTTTTGAAACTACAGATTATCATATCATTTCTAATCCAGATATAAGCTTTAATCCAATTAAATATTTAAAAATTATTAGCAGCAATTATGAAAAAATAACATTAAAGAATTTCTCTGTGGTTAAGGTAAATTTGGTATAAATGTAATATAAATATAGAGTTGCATAATAATGTTCTTTCCCATCTATCTCACATGTGATCTCTTGCTAGATCTTTTAGTATATCTTGTGATTCAATCTATTATCATCTATTCTGGCAACATTTCCAGCCAGATTTATTGAAATAATTTAATTTTTTCATTGAAGTTAGTGATGCTTGGTTATTTGTTCATTCAAGTGTTTTCATATCATATTGGTCTAAAATCTCTGTAATTCCATCACCCTCTTCTCTACCGGTCATTGCTAAGAATATGATATCAACACCAAAATATAGAAAATGGCTTAGCATAAGATTATAATCAACTTGTAACACTTAAGCTGTTCTTATTAATTAGCATTCCTAGTGCTTATAAGTTAATTATAAATCTATAAATATATCTAGTAATATAATACATTTATTTAAAATCTTGCTTTTCAAACATGTTTATCCTTTTAATATTAAGATATTTCTCCATTTATTGTGTCCATTGTCTGTACAATTTAATGCAGTGGATGAGTGACAAATTTACAATTGTAAACTTAAAAATTGATTTTATCCAAGTAATATAATCTTTAAAAAAAAGTCAGCTTTGGCATAGAATTCTAGGTAAAATAACAGTGTATTACTGATTAAATGTCACAAGCATCAATATTTTATTCTTGCTCATTAATAATAATAATATGATTAATTAATTGACAAGTCATGTGATATTTAAATAAACCAAGATTAGTAATTTCAAAGTAAGATATGAATAAATACTTTTGATTGAATTATATTATGTGGCTATGTGGAGGACATACTCTTCCTTTGTATCTTTAATCCATGATTTTAGCTGAAGTAATACAAAAGCAATTGTATGCCAGAAGACTTTTAAAAACACTAAAAATATTTAAAGAATATGTTATGATGCATCAGATTAATACAGCATTAAATAATATGTAAAAATGAGAATAATAACTCCCAACTTCAAAGTGCTTACTGTATAATGCAATTCTCTCTAATAGCAATCTTATTTAAACAGGCAAAACCCTCCATACAGTAGTCCCACTCAGTGCAAGCCAGAGTAATCAATGAATGCCAGAAGGTTTGTGCACAAAATCCCTATCTAGTGCCTACTCATCCAATATCCCCAGTCTAGTTTCTGGCCTGTGATCTTTGTCAGTGAGGAGCCTTGGATCTCAGAGCACTGCACCTTTATGCACAAGCCTTCTGGCAGTGATTGATTACTCTGGCTTGCACTGAGTGGCACTACTGTATGGAGAGTTTTGCCTGTTTTAATAACAGTTATGAGAAAGCATAAGAAATGGTGATCATATGATGTTTAGTGGTTTGCAATCTTATTTACTTGAAGATGAAAAATAAATCCACTTCTATATGACTTCCAAGATCTTATATAGCAAATAGACAGTGATACTAATAGAGTAAATTTTAAATCATCTGAAATCATATTGAAAGATCCACTGATTTTGGCATTTGTCTATTATTAATCTACTTTTCATATAATATCTTAGAAGTTATAAAGAAGTGGATTCATTTTTTTAGGTGTCACAAAAGTATGTGAAATTGGTTTTTTATTACATTGATATAAATAGTTTTATTAACCCTGTATTTTTTATGTATAGATGAAGTTGCACCCAACTGTTAAATCTGATCAAAATAAACAAAGATGTTATAATGTCATGTCATCAGATTAATATTTTGGCCCTTCTTGCTGGTAATGGCATTTGTAAAGCATTTAACCTAAACAATTAATGATTATTGAGCTCTTTGCAATCAATTCATATACATATAGAAACATTCAGTAAGAAATTGTGGTTTGATCTCTATTTTTATTAGAAGTTGTATAAAAGTATATATTACAATGCGAACATATCACCATCAAATTGAAAAGTAATATATAGGGAAAAAATTCATAGACAATTGTAATAGTTCTTTTATAAAAAAAAAAAAAATATGGCAGTGAGTCACAAGATACATTTAGACCAATTAAATCTCTTCAGCTAGACCAAATAGTGTTCTACTTAAATAACACTATGATTAAGTATTGCTAAATAATATTGCATTTCTAAAATGTACATCCATATATTCATTAATTAAATGATTAAAAGGGTGCAGAAGAAATATATTCAATATAACTACTGTCATGAATTCATGGGCAAATTTACTGATTACTTCATACCAAAAAATCTTCAGATATCCCTAAAATCTAAAACCAGAAATCCATTAACTACATATATGATGCAATATATTTAAATTAAACACATAATTCTAACCCAGAGGGAAACTATTATTCAAATTCACCTTAAAATACATTATATAGTAAGTTAAAGAAAGTAAACTCATTTAAAAAGTTACTATACTTTTTAGATTATTATATGTAAAATTACATATATATGTAATAATTTGTTAACTAATACATTATAGAACTGTATTATTATAATATTCTGAGTATATACAAAGTAAATGTCCTCTAATAATTTATTACTTGATGCTATATAACATAGTAGCTAAATTCTGAACTGTAAGCTATAAGAATTCAAGGCTTGCAGGTCCTATTATTACTAATGATAAATCAAATTAAGTGTGGTTCTGTTTGTAATTAGCAATTATACTAATAATTATATTCTGGTTAAACAGAAATTATAATTCTACTTTTTTTACAAACCTTAGCAATTATGTAAATATTTATGTAAAAAAAAAGTACATATATAAATATATTCTAATCAGATAAAAAATGGCTTCACCAACGGAATTAAAAATGCATATAATACAATCTATTATGTAATTAATATATTCCAAAGCTATACTTTATAAGATTACTATGATAAGTGTATTTTATTAATATTCAGTTTCTGGTACTTTTAACTTACACCCCATGTGGCCGCAAGAGGCGCTGTTTCCGTGTCAACCACAGAAATATTCAGAGTAGGGGCCAAAAGCAGTGATGCAAGTTCCAGCCACTAGGTGATGCTGTTCACCATGTGTATACACAGGAACCTTATGCCAAGTAGCTGTCAGAACTATTTCCTACTTGGTGGCTCCTCTTGTGGCCACATGGGACATAAGTTACAACAACCCAGTTTCTTATTATTTAATTAAGATATTATTGTTGAGGAAGATTATTCTGAAACTGGTCCTGTGGCACTTAATTTGCAATATATAATTTGGCTGTTATATATAATATTTAATAATTTAATTAAATAATGTGCTATTAGAGGATACTTAAATACCCTTATTTACAATATTATAAAATATAACTCTGTAATGTGTTAATTACATATATGATTATGTTATAATGCATATTTAATTTCCATCTGATTTTAATGCAACTGTGTCTGTGATTATAATTTATAAAAAAGGCTACACTTTAATAATTGTTACTTTCCTAAAGTAAGTTACACCTTTTTAGAGAAAAAGTGGTTGATTTTTTTTAAAAAAGTAATTGATTATAATTTTTACCTATCCACAATATAATTAAATCTGTTTGTTATCTAAAAAACATCATATATGCTAATTATGATTATTTCATCTTTCACACAATAAAACAAAGCAAATAAAAACTTCTGAATATAAATAAAATTTAAACCTATGCTAATTTTATTAATGATGGTGGGTGTTGGCACAGTGTCATTCACAATTCAAAATTTGATTATTGTATTTAACCACCCTGGTCAAACTGTGGCTCATGAGCCATATGAGGATGTTCATGAAACTTTTATAACAAATATCACAATATAATTTCTATTAATATGATATATTTACATTTTCTTTTGAAATGTATATATATTATTCTTTTATTGTGGCAATTTTATAATGATTGTTTACAGTGTCAACTTCAAGAGTTTTATTGTTTTCATTTCTTGGAAATATAATACATTGCTCAAATTTATAGGTTTGGTTTTCATTTCATTAAATAGAATTGTTATTCTAACTTCAAATATCATCAGTGGTGTTCATCTATTTTCACTTTTGAACATAAATTTCCACTGTTTTAATCAAAAAATAAAGGTAATTATTGTTAATTTATATTCAGAAAAATAAAAAATTACTGCCATAAGCAACCTCATTCAAAAGAAGCTACTTGTAAACTCATGTCAATTTTTGGTACAATGTATTCTTGTGAATTAAGTTTGCAATATCAAAACATTGAGCTCAACTAACAAACGAACATGTTACAGAATTATTATATACACCAAATTTATTGTTATTGTTAATTGGATACATTCACATGTAAATAAAAACTTAGTTTTTATTGATTTTGTTTCATTTATTAATTTTGTTCTCTTAATTTTTTTGTATAGTTAATAAATCATATTAATAAAAAAAATTATAATGAAATATTTGGTTCTGTTGAATACTTTAAAAATTTGATTGTGGTTCTAGAATATATCTCAATTTTAACATGTTGAAGTTTGGTCAATCCTTGTATATAACATTTTACATCTTAATAATGGAACTGCCTATTATAGTACAGCTCTAAAATTGAGATCTAGACTAATGTCAAGATATTAAGACAATGACAACATAAAACATATATGATGAGCAAGCATCACTGCTTGGTCGCCACATCTTATTGCATAGTCACACTACCTATCTTTTGGGCAGAGAACTTAACATATATACACATAATACATTATTACATTCTTATAATATCTTTAATTTATAACAAATTTAATTTGGCATGTTATGCTTTACATAACTAAGAAATACTACAAATTCTAGAATGTATATTGTCATATAATATATATAAAAACATGAAAATGTTGAGATTACCTAAAATCATTTCCATCAAAAAAGTCCCAAGCTGAGGCATGACAAACAATCTCTCTGTCCTTTGGTTTTTCAAAAATAGTTCTTTCCCAAAATTCGTCAGACATTTTCTCTAATCCCATTTTTGTAAAAAAGTCTTCCGCAATTTGAAACAATTCTTTAACAGATTTTTTCTATTAAAAAAAATGTATACTGTAATATATTCTTTTCTCATATACATATAGTTATAAAGTAAAGAAATAATAAAATAGTCAAATGATTTGATCAAGGCTGGAATTATTTAGTTGTGCCATAATTCTGTCTTAAAATTAAGAAATTTTTTGACATGATTTTTTTTATTACAATATGTACTGTCTGATTATAGTAGCACTGTGTTTACATTTATAATTTATGATTATGTAAATAATGTTAAAATATTTATTATACTATAGTCAGACAGGAAATGAATACCCCTAATAGCAAACATAGTATAAAATTTACATATGCAAAACATGCAGTGGAATTATTCTAGTGCTAATGTATGTAGATTTATGTGGAATATAGAATCGATACATAAATTGCAGATATCTACCCTTAAGGGGCATGTGATATATGTATGTGAATTCATGCCTAAGTATAGAATGGAAAGAGTAGTGATAATGTATAAGAGTAAATATGAAGAAATTGGGATCATACCTAAAGACATGAAGATAATAATGTAATTTCTAAGAAAATAATAAATGTATTTTATTTCCTTATGTCAAAGCATCAGCCGGGAAGCAAACCCACAACAACTGTCCATAAGCAACTGCTTGCAAGGCAACTGTGCTGACCTCTCAGCTACCAATGCTTGACTCAAATGTATTTATATATATGTTTTGTCTCATGTTAATTAACTATTGTTAAGTTTACTTTGTGTGTAGTTTTCCAAGAGGTCAGCGCAGTTGTTGCAGGTTCGCTTCCCGGCTGATACTTTGACATATGAAAAAAAAAAGTTTGACCAATACTTACCAGGCTGGCATTGACCATACTACCCCTGAATACATATCATAATAAAATCTTGATAAAATAAAATTAAACTTCCAGTTGAAAAAGTTTAGGATATTACATGAACTTCAAATATAAACTGCTCCCAGAGCAAGTGTCCCAAATTGTGTATAAAATTATATACAAGTTTATTTTGGAGAGTCTCATACCAACATGAGAATCACACAACACAAATATCAGTACATGTACACATATGGTCACCTATAATATTTACAATTATTACATTATTTTCTATAATCGAGTCTATTTCCTCATTTAAAAATTATGTAGATAAACTAAGCATATATAACAACAAATGTTCTCTTTTGAGCATTTATTTACATTATAAAGACTCATTAGAAGTTTCAGTTATTGCTGTTCAGTTATATATAATTTTATTACTTAAAGCCATCTTTAATAATTTGGTGACAAGGCACCTTTGTAATACAACTGATTCTACTTGCAATCAATTTATACAATTACACCATAAATATAAAGATTCCCAGTGATTAATATTATGTAATATATTGAGATTAATACTCAAACTACTGGTTTATTAAGTAAATAAAATTCACTCAATTCAAAGCTCAGGTCAAATTTTTTTTAGAGAAAAGAATGGACCATCTTCTGTCTTTATCTCAATTTCTTTTATAGATTTAAAAATGTTCATGCTTTCTTTACAAAATGCTTCAGATAAGCCTCTATAAAAGATATTGAGGTAAAGAGAGAGGATGGACTGTTTTTTTCCTCTAAAAAAAGTTTTTGATTTTGTGCTTTAGATTAAGAATAGTTCATTTACTCAATAAACCAGTAGTTTGAATATATTTATATGAATTAAACTCTAACATTGAATGTAGATAAGTGTTCACAGCAGTTATTAGATTTCTCACAGAATAGTAATAGTTTAAAGACCTGGAGATCAGGACTTAATTTAAAATAAATCACTTTGCACTGTTACTACTAAACAAAGATTTATGATAAAATTCCCAGAGTAAAAATTTAGTATCATATGTTTTAAAACAGAGATCATCTGTTCTAATCAGCTTCTCTAAAATTAATATATATAACTAAAAAAAAAGAGCAGTTTTCCAATCAAACACTGAGTTTATAGTTTTATAAACACTATTACAACTAGCTCTTAACTAATTTTAGGTATTTACATGCAACTAACATCAGAGAAACAAAAGCCAGCTATAGGAGTCATATACTACTGTTTTCTTAATGATATGTACACCTAATCTCCATAATTACTTAACTGGTACTTAAAAAATCTATCATCCAAATTGTAATCAGTTCTAAATGGAGCAGATATTATTACAAATTTAACACAGCATTTATTTGGATGTCCACTCTTCCCTCTGCAATAACCTTCAAGCGAAAATGCACAAATAAACAGCAAATAAGCAACTTACAGAGTGTCTTTCACTATTTTAGTCATCATACTTCAAATAATTTTGATGATAACTCATTTTTTAGATTAATAACTAAAAATTAACATTACAATTAAAAAGTTATATCAAAAATATTAAGTAACTTAATATATATATACTTAATTACTTAAGCTAAGAGTTTCAACCTCTTAATAATCTTCTTTTAAGTTAAATTTTTTTAGAGTTATGTTATTTGTTTATTTTAAAGATTTACTCTTATTTTAATATGCATTTCATTCCATTAACATTAATGTCAATTATCTACCTATATCTATGAGTCATATAAGTACCCTTAGTTATATATTGTTTGGTTCAAATTTCTCTCTCAAAAAAACTTCAATTAAAAAAGCAAAAAAAAAAAAAAAAGTTTTGCATTTACGAAAAAATATTCCGAAGGATGCGGAAAATTTAAGTTTAGTCAATCTTCACTTTTTAAAGCAAGAGCTGTTCTTCATAAAAACACTAATAATAGATACTCTTTTTGTATCATCTAACTACCATATAATATGCATTTTTTAAACAATTTTAAATTGACTCCCAGTTACACTCATTTTTACAAATTTAACTGCTATTGTTTGAAGCATATTACATAAATATTTGATTTTGCGGTGATTATATCTGCTATTCACAAGAATAGAACATTTGAAGCATGTCAAGGACAGGGAAATATTAAATTATTAAAACAATGAGGGGGAAAAAACGTTAATTGCATCATAAACTGCCCAAAATATCATGCGAGATTTGAGCTTTAAAATGACAGATTAAACATAAAATGTTCCAGTCATATAACTAAACTGAGATTTATCAGTCAAAACTCTCCATACAGTGCAAATCCCAGAGTAATCAATGGATGTGAGAAGATTTGTGAATAAAATCCTTATCTATTGTCTACTCAAGGTTCTAGTTTATGGCTTTCATCAGCGAGGAACACTGGGTGGCACTACTGTATGGATAGTTTTTCTTCTGTTATAACAGCTTATATTAGCATAGGGAATGGTAACCATGTGATATTTAGTGGTTTAATATTAATCTTTCCAAATAAGATGATGGTGACTATGATTATTAAAAAACTAAAGACACCAAAATGTGTAGAATCAGAACTGGGTTCAAATCTATATGATTATATAAGGGAATGAGCTTGGATTGAAAACATTATTGTGTTTTTATTTTGGACTCACAGCTTTATAGCTAATTAAAAAGATAAGAGGTGGTTACTGGAGGGTTGCATTAAATCCTATGATTTAGGTGCAGTGCTCTCATATCCAAAGCTCCTCACTGATTAAACCACAAACTAGAAATTAGACTAGGGATATTGGATGAGTAGGCACTAGATAGGGATTTTATGCACAAACCTTCTTGAATCCATTGATCACTCTGATTTGCACTGTGTGGCACCACTGTAGGGAGAGTTTTGTCTCTATCATAACAGCTTCTGTAAGCATAGGGAATAGTGATCATGTGACGTTTAATGGTTTAAACTGAAATTATTGACTCTCAAGTCTATTCTTCTATCACCAAGTCAAATTACACTGAGTGAGAAAATATAAATAAGGTTACAAAAGAGCATTAAGTAAAAAGAGTTCTGCTGTGTGTGCAAGGGTGTTGTGCATGTGTGTATATATAAACATATATTGTTGAAGTGGTGCAAATATGCTCACATATATATACTTGCTCCATTTTCTTTAATTCCCATCCTTTTTCCCTTGAACTCTAATATTTTCCTAGGACTCACACACATAAATGATCAGTGTCTTTGTATGTATGGAATTATATAATGTATTAAATTACAAAAGCTCAAATTAAACCTAGGAAGGAAAAGTAAATAAAAAAAAAGTGAAATAATTATTTAGAGCTAAAGTAATGAAAACAATAGGAAAAGGTTGGTAATGGAAATAATTCATTAAGTTAAATAAGAGTTGGTAACTCATGTAATATCAGTAACAAAAATCAGTAAAATAGATACGGTTCTGTCAAATACTTTTATGGGGAAAACATGACTTAAGGAGGTTAAAAGTAAAATAAAAACAAAGGGACAGGAAACAGACACAGAAAATAATAAGAAAGTAGAAGTAATTAGAAAAAGCAAATGGAAAATCAATTAGGCAAATGTAAAATATGGAATCCATTAAATGAGCTCATGATATGTAATGTTCCTAAGGCACTTTAAAAATAATATATAAACCCCTAAAAAAATTTTGGAAAAAAAAAAGATTATTGTAGATATAGCAAAATAATAAACAGAGCCAGGAGTAATGAAGTTCTTTACCAGAATGCATGAATAGTCTGACATCAGCTTCTCCCATGTCATCAGAGGAGAAGAGCAGCAACCAAATGTTACTTCCAGCATGATTGTAGAAATATCCAGTATTCCAGATGTCCAAAGTAGTAAGGCTGATCGATAAGTACCTATCTACCCACTGTACCATCATTACCATGATGGAAAGAAATTTCCACTCATTACCATGAACATGCAGCGTCTTCCAAAAAATCATAGACTTTACATGAATCCAAGTAGTGTCTTTGTGAACTTGCAAGTAAAATCTTACATATTATAGTATTAATAATTTCAAAATATAAGCAAAGCATACTTATTCACAAATTATTAACCTCCATTTAAATTAAATATACGTATTGCACTAGACTTACTATATATTCTTTAAAAGATTTATTTTTTTTTTTACTGATGTAAATGTTTTGCTGGTCCCAAATATTTTTCATTTTTATCTAATTTGTTTACTTGTAAGAAAAATCAGATGATGGAGGGATTAAATTATTAAAACATAAACACCATCTTGTGTCTCTTTTTATGACATCCCAAGGGACCTTAGGGAGTGAAAATAAGTCAAGAGTAGAAAAATATATAAAGAAAGTTAAAAAATTATTGTATGTTATTTTATTAGTCTTAAGTAGTTTTCACCCTCACCACCTGAAATAATGTTTTCCTGATGATTGCCAAGAAAATCAACGAAAGATACAGATAACAGTGACATTATTTCTAGTTATAAATTTACATATTGGCTTAGGTGCATCCCGTATTAAAAATATACTATATTAAGATTAAAATTAACAATTTTTAAACATGTTTATCCATAGTGGTAAATATTTATTATTTAAATTATATTGTAAATCACAATCCATATTTACAGTATATCTGTATGTAATGATGCTCTATATGTAAAACTAAGAGTGAGCCGTAATGTCGATTTTTATTAATCTAATAGGATAGAGAACGGATTGAATATCAACTATTATGGGTTTTATATTAATAATGCTAAAAATAAGTTTGTAGATGAGCTAAAATATATAAATCCCTATTTGCGTTACATAGGGATATGAGCTATGATTATTATATAAATATTTCACTAGCATAAGCATGAATGAGATTAATTATTTTTATCATGGCCTTTATTGCATTTCTACATATGTTATGTGTCATAAGTGGCTATCCTAAATATTCTCCCTTTTATATATCATAATTCATCACTTGTTCGTATACACAGAGTATCCAGCACCTGCTATTCTGGTATATGTGCTAGTAAGCTCTCTTAAAAATAATTCTGAATATAAAATTTATCTTTGGACTAGGTAGTGCCAATGGACTGAAACTCTTGGTGATAAATCCTAGTATACTTCACACATATATCTTCCTATTGGAATGTGCCTTTGGTTAGAAGTAGGAGCACTCCTGCAACTTGGAACATTCCTTTTTGTATCATGAATTATGTCTTCAGATTGCAAAGATGATCCATCTTATCAAGATAGTCAATGAACCACCAATAATAAATACAGTTCTGTGATTCTTATATTTCCTCCTTGAATTATATTTACACCTATGTTTTATAGCCATAGCCCCATGGCATGTTTTTTTAGCTCGGATACTGTAAGGCCCAGAATAATAATTTAAAGAAAGTAAATAATTAATGCTAACCTATAGTTTGTTGATTATTATTGTTTTAATTATTCCATGGATAAAAACAATAAGCACACCCTTTTATGCATTCAATTATTACCGTTATCCTAAGTCATCTTCATATAAGGGCCAGTAATCAACTGCTACTCCCACTCTGTAAATAGTAAAGCCACCTTGTTTGCCTATATTATATTTGTTATTAATAAATATTGTTTAATATAAATTATGTGTTGTCTCATCATTGCTGATCAGAAATATTACAGTTAATATTTAGGAATTGGAGAATATAGAGTCTATGCATATCCCTGAGCTATGTGGATATATAAAAATGAGAAGCTGTGTTAACATCGAGGGTATTTATGTAGTAGAGACTAGACAGTCTAGGCAAGGGTTTAAACTAGGATTATAGGAGTAATGATACCGCTATGCATGCTGGTTGAGAATGTCTGCTTGGTCTCTCAGTCTTATTAGCAAATTACACATTTGACCATTACAGAGTCTTTATATATATATATATAACATGGCACACTAACATGAGGCTTTGAACAACTACTTCACATATCCCTGAGTATATCTAAGGGAACCTTGAAAGGAGTCGATCAAACAAAATTATAACCAGAGCATTTTTTTCCTTTCTATGTAAAATAACAGGATAATCCTGAAAATTTTTTTCCATGTGTATTATGTTAATTAGTAAACTGTAAACCACTACATGCATAACCTTTAGAAAGATTTTATGTACATATGCTAAATTTTTCTTTGTTCTGATTGGTGATGATGAAAAATATTAACAGATGACACATAGAGCTAGAGCTGGTGCATATAGATATAACTAAAAATGAGGTACCAATAGCTAAAGGAAAAAATTAATTATGCTGTAATAAAAAAAAATTTCTATATTTCTTTGCAGGTGAATAGAGTGATCGAACACTAAAAAACTAACATGAAAATCTTAAGTAGGAAAGATAAATTTTTATGGGGATGGTGACGAAAAATTTTTTTATAATAAAGATAGATAGCATAGAGAAGTGAAATTGTTTTTTAGCAGAATAAACTGGAACAGAAAAAAATGCTAAAACAAAACTAGATCCCAAATTAGAATGATGTAGAGAAGCAAACCACCTTTATAGTAGAAATAAAATAATGTTGCAAGCAGGAGAGAAAACAAAAGAAGAGGAATGTATTGGCCTCAAGGCCTAAAAATAAGAGAGAAAACTTTCAAATGGGACAATGGGGAATCCCAATCATATACCTAGAGAACCTAAAGGAATTATTTTTACTGTACAAAATGAATGATAGGCAACAGATAAAGATAGCAGTGAGATACTTAAGGGGCACCACTAGAAACTGATGGGAAGGTACAGGATCTTAATTACAGACATTTCAGGGGTACACAGCACAACTGTTGAAAGCAGTGTTCCCTCTGTGTGCGCACAAATAATTTTTAAACATAGCGTGCATGAAAAATATTCATGCGCACAAAAATTTTTTTTCGTGCAGAAAATAAAATTGCACCTACATATGAAATCCATATAAAAAAATAAAATGAAAAAAAATTGAATCAAATGTAGTTTTAGATTTAAATAAACTGCCAACTATAGTATTTGTGTATAGGTATAGATGGCAGCACATTTATCGTTGATGAGAAACGAGGCTGGGAATTACCGTAATGCTTGTACGCCATACATAAAGATTGCATCATCGTTTATCAGTGTTAAAATTGCCATATTTTTGTTAAAATTTAAATTCAAAATCATTACCAGCTTTTATTATTGAATATATGTGTTTCAGTGATACAATTTTGTGAAAATAGTATTTTTACAGTATATGGTTAAAAATGAGTTTGAAAAGAAAAAGAACAGCTAATGAATTTAAAATTGAGTGGCTTAATAAATTCGTGGAAACTGATACTCCGAAAAGTCATGATAAATTACAAATTCAGTTAAAAGAAATATTTGTATTTAATGAAGAAAAGGTGTAATTTGTAATTACTGCCGAGACGGAGAGGTACGTAGTGATTTTGTTAGTGAAAAAATGTGGGATTGCATGTAGAAATTTGACTTTTTAAAACGGCATTTAATTAGTAAATCACACTTAGAAAGTGTATAAAAACTGAAAAATAAGAATGCTTCCTTATCAGCAACTGGTTTGGTACGATTTTTAAAAGAAACACCAGAAGATCGCGAGAAAAAGAAATCAAATCCTGAGGAAGTAAAAATTTTAATTGATAATCTATTATTGGCAATTAAAATGAACATATCTTTGCTTTCGGTTCGAGAAATAAATAACCACATGGCAAAATACGTCCATATTCCAGAAAGTTGGTGTAGTAAAAACTATGCTTTTTTATTTTTGGAAGTGGTGAATACTGTTGTAAAAAATGAAATAATAAATGAAATTAAAATGGCACATTTTCATACTTTAATTGTTGATGAAAGCACAGACATTTCTACAACCAAATGTTTAATTTTATATTTTAAGTTTAGAAAATCTTATCAATATAAAACTGTTTTTGGTGGGATACTCCAATTAAAGACATGCGATTCCTCTTCAATTTTTTCTGCAATTTTACAATTTTATGAAGATAACCAAATTGATTTGCAAAAGCTGGTTATGTTTACATCTGCTGGTGCATCCATAATGCTTGGAAAACGAAATGGTGTAGCAGCTAAATTAAAGCAGAATGTACCACATTTGGTGCAACAACATTGTGTTGCACACCAAGAAAATTTATGTATTTCGGATGCATGGAAAGAAGTAAAAGCCACAAGAGAAATTGAAACAGTGGTAAGAACTGTTTATACATTATTCTCGAGATCCACGACAAAAACAAGTAAATTTAAAGAGATTATTGAAGCTTCACAAAATAAGTCTATAGCTTTCCAAGCTATTGTTGTCAATACATTTTGCAATAAAAGCAATTATTACAAATTATGAATCATTAATTGAATATTTTAATCAAGATAAAGATGATCCAATTTCCAAATTTTGTTTGAAAAAGTTAAGCAACATTGAATTTCAAATAAATTTAGAACTTTTGTCTTCAATTTTAGAAGAACTCAGTGCATTATGTCAAATTTTTCAACGCTGTGAATTAACACCCATAGATGCCTTTCAATTTGCTCATGCAAAAATTAATAAAATCAAGGAAAAACATCTTGGAAACATGGCATGGAACAATAAAATAAGCATGCTTTTAAAAAAGGCTAATGATTTAAATATAACTATAAAAACAGATGATATGTTAAAATTTAGTAATTTATTATGTGAAAATTTGGAAGAAAGGTTTCCAACAGATGAAATAGAAGATTGGATATCCTTTGATGTTTCCAGTTTATTATCCTGCGATTTTAATTATGGACTAGTGGAAATTGAAAAATTGCGTTTAAAATATAATGCTTTTCTTATGGATAAATCTGTTATAAGCGAACAGTATAATGATTTTAAATATGCAGTGCGGAAAAAAATAAAATTAAACAAATAAAAGATTTTGAAAATTATGTTTAGTTTGAATAATGATCAATTTAAAGATCTATCCAAATTACTAGATATCGGAGGCACTTTTCTGGCCAGTAGTGCGGATTGCGAGCGCAGTTTTAGTTTGATGAATTTGATTAAAATGAAACAAAGAAATCAATTGTAAAAAAACCATATGGATATGCTGATGAGAATAAAATCATATATGAATGATGGAAACGATGCAAATTTAAGTAAAGTTTATGCAAAATGGTTAAAACCAAAAAACAGGAGAGAGAAGTTATAAAATAAATGCCATTAATAACAAATGTAATCCTTAATTCTAGAATTGTTCAATAATAAGTAATTTGTGAATTGTTGTTCTTGTTTGTTTGTTTTGCCAAATGTGTTAATTGAAAAAATTAGAAGCAGACAATGTTTTTACATTGTAAGTATTTAAATTTTCTTATTTTTCATTTGAATGGAACAGGGAAGCCACAGTAATCAGCTAAATTCTGTCTTCATGAACTAATGATTTGACTTGATTTTAGAGTAGTTTTTTCATTGTGTTCCATTGTAATGTATGTAGTACAAGTGGTATGCTGTAAGATCGAGTCAATGCGTATAAGTAGGTACAAAATTTGGCTGAATATTAATACTATTCTTGTATTGTCTTTTTTTTTATTATATGCACTTTTTTAAATTGCTGCACAAATTTTTTTTATTTTTGAAAAAACTACACATACTTAAAAAAGTGCGCACACAGGTCACAAAAATTAGAGGGAACACTGGATGAAAGTCTTCTAGTGTGATGAAAGGCAGTGTTGTATCCATAATAAAATACCCCATGAAAAGTATATTGATAGTATAAGTGAAATAGTCAGTTTTTTATGAGCAAATAGGGACCCTGAAATCATTATCAGCAAACCCTATGTCTGACCAACAACCCAGCACAGTGGTCAGATGCAATCTGCCACATGATGTATAAAAAATTAGCATAAGCAACTCATCGACTAATATTCAGGAGGCATTCAAATTGCTCATAGTGGTAAAATACATGAGGGTCCAGGATAGAAACAAGGGAAATAGGGGCCCAGAATACTTGTGAACAGATACCAGCCAAAGGAAAGGAATACCAAATAGTAGCAAGAAATGACACAAATAGATGAGGAGATCAATGAGCAAGGAGCATGGGTGCAAAGTATATTCATCAATAATCCAAAAAATGGAGGATCTCAGGAGTACTTATCTGCACCACCAACATCCACTGGTCTGGACAAAAGTGCACCATCAATGTCCACTGGTCTGAGCAGAGATGGAAAAGGTGGCCCACCCTTGCCTTACAAGATACTGGCAATCAAGCAATATTGGTACCAAAAGACCTGCATGACAAATTAAAGAAAGACAAAAAAGATCCAATCATGCAGATTTGTGTCACACAAATCACTCTAGCAAATGGTAAGAAGGCAAAACTAGAAATTCACCAAATCTGGCTAAGCATAAAAATAGGGAACATGCCTGTAGACTACATAGTCTTGGTATTGGCAAGATTGATTCATAACATTGTCTTGGGATCAGACTTCCCCAGCCAGTAGGGGGGAGCATTGGATTATGCACAAGGAGTGATACATCTTAATCAGGAAACTCTCCACTTTGAGAAGGAGAAAGGAACCACCCTGACACAAGTAGGATGCTTACATGATCCAGGCACACAAAAGATGATCAAAAAGAAAAATACAAAAGGCAACTATGCTCATGAATGAAGAGAAAAAGATCTGAAAGAAATTGTTAATTAGCCATGCCCGTTTCTCAAAAACATCAAGGACTATCCAGGAATATACCCACCATATAAGTGTCAAAGAAGAAACCTATTTTCAGATGAAAACCTACCCTATCCCATTTCAATACTGGGAGGAAATAGAAAATCAACTGATACAGATGATTGAGTGGGGGATCATAGAAAAGGGATCATCACTGTACAATAATTCTCTCATGATGTTTAAAAAGAAAGTCAGCTCCATCAGACTGACTGGATGTATGAAAGTTAAATAGCATTGCAGTGGCAGAGAGAGATACACCACCACCAATTCAGGAATTCCTCATGCACCTGGTGAACAAACAAGTATTTACTACAGTGGACCTGACATCTAGTTACTGGCATATCAGATTGGAGTCTCAGGACCACCAGTACACAGCCTTCAAGTACAATAGATATTCATACAGATTCAAATGGATGTCATTTGGCCTAATCAACAGTGGGGCAGGATTATTAAGGTGTTTAGATACAGCATTATCCATTGAACTAATGCAACATCTCATGTGCTATGTAGATATGTTATCATCACATCAAAGAACATGAGAGAACATGTGGCACATATGCAGCAATTTCTTTAATAATGCCAGAGTAACACATCACAGTGAATTTGGCCAAAAGCCAATTTTCCATGTGAGAAATTACCTTCTTGGGGCATTTAGTTAATGAACAGGATACACATCCAAACCCAGGCAAGGTAACTGTCATTAAAAACTTTCCTTGACCTGAGTGATCATTCTTAGGGCTCTGTAATTTTTATCACAGGTTCAACAAACACTTAGCCTGAGACACCTCATCCATGCTGAGGCTGCTGTCAAAAGATAACCTATGAAGATGGTCTGAGGAATACAATAGAGACTTTCAACGGATAAAGCAACACTTCCTCCCCGAGGTCATATTGTATTACTCTGATTTTTCATGGCCATTCTATCTCCAGATAGATGGCAGCAAAGAAGGACTAGTGGTGGTCTTATTTCAAATAGGGGGGAAAGGGAGCATACAGTATTATACTTTTACAGTAGAACATCTCAAGGAAGTGGGGGAAAGGTACACAGTACACAAACAGGAAATAGTGGCCATAGATTGGGTGTGTCAAAAACTCAAACAATTCCTCTTATGATCCAAACAACTTATTATTACTGACAACCACTGCCTGACGTTCCTCAACAAGGGGTATTTAACAAATGACTGCTTCATCTGGTAGAGTTTGTTTTTGCAGAAGTTTGACTACCAGTTGTTGTATTGCCCAGGACCAGAGAATATCATGGCAATATTTTGAGCTACAACCTAGTTAATATTGAACCTCATAACCCAACCATAAGACATTTACAGGTTGCAATTTTGGAAACTACCAAGGATGACTTAGTAAAACAAGAGCTGTGGAATTTACAGCAACAGAGGGAATCAGATCCTAAATATGGACATATAATGCAATACAGGAGACCAAAGATACCAAATAAAAAATGGTCTTAACACCACATGGTAATCAATGGAAAGTCCTGGTGCCCAAAGGGATGAGGGAATGGCTGGTTATGTTCTTCCACAAACTGTGTGGACATTACAGCCACTGAAAAACAGAAGTAGCAATAAGCCAATAATTTCATTGGGAAAGGATATATTCTAGAATTCTGTCTACATTATAAAAGCATAAAATTTATGTGCAAAATAAACCTCCTAACCGGTCATATGCAGATGAATACACCCATCATACTAGAATGCCTGAACAAATGAGCCTTTACCATATGAATGGTCTAAATTCCTGTCGGTAACATATGACATCTTCTCAAATATATTCTTCAATATAGGAAAACCAGCAATAATGCTATATGACCCTGGGTTAACATTCATGTCCAACCAGTGTAGAACATGGATAAAGTGGAATGACCTGCAGCACTATTAAGTTTTATTAGAAATCTGCATTCCAATCCTTGCAAAAGAGTCATGAGGGAGCTAAATATATTGTTCAGGCTGTATGCAGGGAAAAACCACAAAGGATGGGACAGGCACTACAGCAAATTATTAAATATATTAATATGACAACCAATGAGTCCACTGAATTCACTCCAGCAAGACTACATTTTGGTCAGCAAGACCCAAGCCTACTAAAAACAAACCTACCAATATGAAGGGAAGTGATAAATAGACACAAAGACCGAGCAGAAGTGAGAAGACAATTGCCAAAGATGATCAAATGGGGAAAAAAATGTGTCCGATGAATCCGCACTCTTTCAAGCTGGGAGAGTGGGTGTAAACCCATGGTAATCAGATAAGCAACATATTAAGGAACCAATACAAGAAATTCCTTCCCTTGTATGATGGCTAATACACCATAAAAAAATGTGGAGATAACACCTTCCTACTAGAAGGTCCAAAAGAATTAAAAGGGTTATTTAATGCCAAAAATCTTAAACCATACCATGGCTGACCATTCAATCTGGGTGGACAACAATGGAAAAGAAAAAAAAAGACTATAAACAGCTGCAAAGAAATAGTAATAAGGATTGTAAATCAGGGAGAAACCTGTAATATATATAATTAATAAAGAAAGAAATAATATACACATGCACAAACACATCAGCAGGCAAGGTATCTTGTGATCACTCTATTCCACACCAGGAGATAAGTAAATTTTTTTTTGTTTTCATTTTTGTTTTAGTATAACTGTGCTGATATGAAGCAGTGCATATATGCTCACATATATGCTTGCTTCATTTTCTTTAATTCCTGCCCGTTTTCCCTTAAACTCTAATTTTCCTAGGACTCACACACATAAATAATCATTCTGTTTAAATTTGAATGCAACTTTTTAGTTATCATTGTGTGTGTAAGGATGTTGTGAATGTATATAAATATATATCATACCGAAAAAGTATACACATACATAATTTTAAAAAAAAAATGTTTAATAAAAAAAATTAATTAACTTACTTCTATTTCTGGAGTTGCATCAAATGATTGGGATGCTTCATATGGTTTAACCATGTCATAAATATTTCCCCATGATTGAGCCCACATATTACCTTAGAAATATATATATATATAGCAATAAATAAATGTCATGCATTTCAGTATTAGCCAGGTTTTATGAGGTTTGAATATTACATAAAATAGAACAAATGGTTTAAAATAAAGCAAGTAATATGCAAATTTTATAATAAATTATTAAATGTCATATTAAATAATATTATAAATTTGTAAAAAAAAATGTTTAAATTTAAAAGAAACTGATAAATTATATTAAAACTTTCTCTTATCAAAGATTGTAAAAAATGTATGGCAAAACAACTCGATTAAAAAGGATTAAGTCTATTTTGATTTGAGATTTGAAAACAAAGGAAAAATTCATACAATTTAATAATTACAGTATTTTGCAAGTTCAATCAATTAAATAATGAAAGTGTTTTTAAAATTCTTGTAATTAAAATAAAATCTGATCATAAAGGTGTTAAAAATGAGATCACAGATATGAAAAATAAGATTGAAGTGTGTTAAAAACAAGATATCAAAACCTATATATAATCAGGTTTTCAGGAAATCAGCAGTCTGAATTCTTGTTTTAATCAAGCTACAATACAGTCTGGATTTTCACTGAATTCAAGTTACATGGAACCTTCATTATGCTGACTTGGTAGAACAGAGAAAAAGCTGCTAACTGCTTGAAAACTACACTGGATGTCTGAGAAACTTGATCAAGCTATATATTGAAAGGAATCTCTATTAAAAGAAAGAAACAATGCTTAAACTTCAAATTCCAAAAACAGGAAATTGTTAAAGGACATTATAGCAACTTACAAATGGAATAAATTAATATTTGCCATTGCTGGAGAAATCAATCTGGTTTTAGAACTTTTTGCTTGGTAAATTAAAAAAAAATCATTTCGACTGTCATCCTAACATACTAACCATTTTAAGTTTTATTTTACTTTATATTTAATATTAAAAAACTATATTTTATATTATTGATTGATCAAAACAGAAAGCAAAAATTTACAAATCCCCAGTTAGTTGTGTTCTAAGGCAAGTAAAATTTAAAAAAAGAGAGAGATTTATATAAAAAAAAAATTGCTCCATCTTTCCTAGATATGCATTATTATTTAATATTTTTTAAAAAAGTTTTCTTTAATGTGAAATTGTCAAATAAACAATCAAAGGTGTAATATTCACTTTAAAACAAATTTGCACGACTGTAAAATAGTTAAAGCATCCAAGTGAAAAAAAGGAAGAAAGATGTAATTAGTGATATTTTAAGTCAAAGATTAATTTTGAACTTCAATTGAGTTCATTCATATGTATATGTACCTACATATTAATTTCTATGAGTTAAATTTTATGTATGTTAAAACTTATTATGTACATGCAAAGATTAATGTTAAATGGTTATTCTACATAATAGCTATATTGGTGGATTTATTCCCAGATTTGTTCTGTATATTTGTGGTCAGATCCAAAGACCTACTTCAGTAAATTAAGAAGTATTAATATTAATTAGGGATCGGAGTCAAAGAATCACCTCATAATTAGTTTGCTATTGTTAAACACCAGGATTAGAAGCTAAACTGAGCACTCTCTAGATTTATAGTTGTAAGATGTATTAATTATAATTATCCCATATTAGATATATGGGTATGACTCTATTATGCCTATTATATAAATAAATATTTATATGTGTGAGGATAGGTCATACATATTACATTTAGAATGTATTAAAGGCCAGAGATTTATTCTGTGGCAAATGTGCTCGATCATAAAAAAAAAAAATCATATTATAAGATTTAATGGAAAGATTAAGGTTTTAAAATTAATCAAACTAAACCTTGGACACTTTTATAAATAATTATTGTTTTCCACTATGCATGTGAACTAAAAAAGAAAGAAAAGAGATTGGAAAAATGGTTTTATTGAAAAAAGAAAATTATATTTGTCTGACGATTATAATATTTTGTAATGAACTATTGTTTTGTCACTGGTTTAAACAATATGTTAACATCTTTAGTGCAATAATGTCTGGTCTGAATATTTATTCCATGTTTATTTCATCAGGAGTAACTTATGTTCTACAGGATCTAGTCTGGAATAACAAATACTGGTTATAATATGAAGTTAATTTTAAACTTTGCATAGACTGAGCACTTTCAAGAGTCATGGCTCTCATAATCACAGCTCTTTGTGAAGTGACTGATTGTTTAATGTTATGCAAATTTATGCAAAGTTCAAGTATTCCATTTCCTGGATATAGAATAATACTTTTCCTTTCTGTTAGTGGTGTTGCTGTCAATTGCGATAAACCTTTCTGCAGACTAAGCTGATTGTGTTGTGGTTTGTGTTTATGCATTTATAGCACTAGTAATGAATTACTAAATACTGGTTGTGTAATAATCAACATCAACAATTGAATTATTTTCCAAACGTGCATGAAATATTATGTAAATATTTCAAAAGTGAAGATTTCTCCAACTATTGGTTAAACAATATTAAAAATTTGACAGAAATTTATGTGTCTAACTGTTAATCAAACAAAATTAATTTGATGACAGACACAAGTATCCGAAATATTTATTTGTTATACAGTGGTAAAAAAAGTTCACTCTCAATATATATGTATTAAACCAAGTTCACAATTAAATCACTAGTCAAAATCAATTTACAAATCTACTACCAATGGTTTCCCTGCCAATGCAGATTTTTCAAATGCAAAGATAACTTTGCACTTGAGAAGACTGCCTTGGCAGGAAATCATTGATAGTGGATTAGTAATTTAACTGCAGTTAGTGATTTAATTGTGAATTAGTAAACTTGTTTTATTACATTGATTACTTTTGTTTTGGCATTGATATATATATTTAAATACATGGAAATTTTTGTTATTTTTATTTTAGAACACTCAGTCATATGATAATAGACAGTGACCAATGAAAACTGTATATTGTAAACACTTTTTGCTTCCTCTTTTAAATGCAGCCCTAGTTCTTATTTAGAGACAAAACTGTTACAGTTAATATATACATGTTTAAGGAAACAACGCTCATTATTTTTCTACTTCCTTAGTGCACATTCATCTTTTCCACCACAGTTGAAGACATCACAGTTGAAGATTATAATTTTAATAATTTTTAACAGATATAATTGTTTAAATATTTTTTAAATAAATAAAAAAAATTGTTAGTTTTATTTATATATAGAAAGAGATTGAAAAAGATAGATTTAGAAAACCATTATAAAAATAGAGATACAAATAATTAAAAAACATATTTATTAATTATCAATATAATATCACAAACAAATTACTGCGTTATTTTGAAAAGACATAGTTATATAATTTTTATACTATATATTTTCATCTAAATAGCATTCTGTTATTTAGAAAGTTTATTTTTAATATAGTCCTACTTAATGGACAAGCATATGATTTCAAAAAAAATAAATATTTTTAATTGATTTTTTTTTTAACATAATAATAATAAAATATGCTCATATTATCTTTTCAAATAAAAATGGTAGTATTACTGTCCTCCAATCATAAAGTATATTAGTACAAGAATATTTTTATATTAATTATTTTATAGTTATATATGCTCAAGAATGTGTATTACTATGCATTTCTAAACATGCAAGACTCTCCATACTAGTAGTGCCACTCAGTGGAGAGTTTTGCCTGTTTTAATAACATTTATAATCAAGAACAAGAAATGGTAATCATGTGATGTTTAGTCATTTCTAAACATGTAAAAAGATATAGAAAAATAGTTTGAACCTGAATTCTCCTTGCAGCTAGGTTGTCATGTGTAGTGAAATGCTGACTTATTTGATGAAAGTAGCTGTTATACCAATAATGTTAAAGTGAAAAATAAGAAACAATGGTGACAATAAAGGTGTTTCAATTGTTTTTTTAATATAATTTGGATACTGAATTGTACTAACATTGATTAATGTTAAATTTTTAAATCATGAACCCAGGATAGTGCTTATAATTAAAAAGTTGTTTTAAATTGATACCAATGATCATAGTGAAAATCATTCTAAGAAAATTTGATTGAGCAGGTAGATGGCTGTATGGGGAGATCATTAAATAGAATTGCATGGGATTGGATCTATTGTGAAATGAAATTTAATACTTTTTGTTAGTGGAATTCCTAGATGTACAAATGAAAGAATGATATTTATTAAAAATTATTTTGCACAAAGGCATCCATACCCCCCAAAAAGAAAGAATAGTTTTGTTACTGCAATACTAAAAATACCATTTTTTGTTCTTCAAAACTTTAATTCTCATACTAACAAAACAGAAAACTATGACCTGAAGTTATTAAAAATAATGGTATTCATTCTATGAATCCAACACTTTTTTCTTATAGAATTTTTGCACAACATGTGACTTAATTATTATGATATTTTGTTTAGGCAGAAAAACTTACAAAATCATAGCATCTTTATTGATTATGTTACAGTTAACTTCTATTTCAAACATACCAAAAAGAAATTTAATGACTGAGAAGCAACTGTTACTTATGTTACATTTCCTGTTTGTCATGTTATTATGATATGGAATTGTTTTAAGGAGTGTAATGTGGATTAGAATAGCTAATTAGGTGTAAGATCTATATAATTATACAATCTTGGGCTCAAAACCTTAAGACTGTTCTTAATTTCAAGTTATTAGCTTAAATTGTATAAAAGATCAAAAGGTATTTTCTAGAAATATAAGCATATTAGTTCAAATTTTGAATCCTAATTCTCAATGATGAAGGAAGAAGCCATAAATGAATATTATAACACTATATAATCTGGCCCATTCATTATTCAAGTTAATAAAATGAATCCTAACTGTTTCTCTAATAATGGTTGTATTATTTATTTAAAGGAAGTCTTTTGGGCTGAATAATAAGATGAATGTGAATTTTATAAATGGTATGAAGATTTAGAAGCAGCAGTTCAATGACCAATAAGAAGATTTAAGAATAATTAGTGTACTGAAATTATTAAGAGGAAATTGTCTTTTGTTAATTGCAATTATTTTGTAATGACATATAATCTTATCAAATTAGTAGAAGTCTCTTTTTAATATAAAGATAATATTTTGAATATTTGAAGGAAATACTTAATTTTTAAGAATTCAGATGACTGTTTTGAATGATGTACAACTTGTTTAGATTTATAGTCCTTCTAAATTTTTTTCTTCCTCCTCTGTTTTTGCTGTCTTCATATATAATATTGAATTTTAAAAATCTTACATGCTTTCACTTTTCAGCAAAAAAACTTTTATTACAGTTTTGACTGTACCATGCAGTCTTTATCAGATCTTATTCTATTCTTTCAAAATAAGATCTGATGAAGACTGCATGGTACAGTCGAAACTGTAATCAATAATAAAAGTTTTTTTGCTGAAAAGTGTAAGATTTTTGAAATTCAATATTGTTTAGATTTAAATAGAGATATCCTACATAAATAAGTTAAAACAGCTTTTTGTAATGCTAAAATAGTGAAAGATGTTTTCTGATGAAGGGGGGGGGGAAATGAGGGTGATATGTTCAATTCAAAACTAGTGAATTTTTTTAGAAATATATGGACTAATGAAGTTATACTGCCCTACTTCTATTGTTACTAATTTACAAAACAAAACTGCAATAATTATTAGAAATATTATTGTTGTTCAATATAGCAAAAGTATTTCCAAGAATTTTATGGAATAGTTTTCTTCCAATCATTGATAAGTGTTTACCAAAAAGAATCTATAATAATACCTGGAAGCTTATGGTGTTGCCAGAATAGTTTTTGCTTTAATGCTGGGGGGCTTCCTTCATGGTCTGTCTGAGTCACTATACATAAGCCACTAGGATGGCTCTGGCCATAATTGGGTATGCCCATTTCAGGTGATTGATAGCCAAAGGTCTAGCACTCTCATAATGGTTGGAAAGCTGCAGAATGCATATTGCTTCCCTGCTCATGTTTTGTCACGTAGAGATGCCGAACTCTCAATTTCAGAAATAGGACAAAACTATTGAAAAGAGTGCGTGTTGCTCAAACTGTCTGAACGCTCATCACAATTCAAGACAATTTGTTTAATTTTTCCCTTTGTATTTGCTCTACCACTTATTCCTTGTGTTCATAGGCAATAAAGTTACTTTTGAAAATAAATAAAAACATTCTGATTGGGACAATCAAATACTATAATCATTGTGTTGTTACCAGGAAAAAAAACTTTAAAAAATGTCACAAGCAAATATATGATTTATATATAGTTTTATCAGTCTAATAAATGTATTTGATTCTCTGTTAATTAAAATACATTTCTTTGAAATGAAAACTTTTAAATAGAAATGTGAACTAGTTCCAGCATTGTTTTCCATTTTCATTACATTTTAATGATGCCAGAAAACAAGTATTATAGGTTTGATGGTGAAGTTTTTAATTTGAACTTTTTATCATCAAGCAAGAATTTCTTCATGGCATCTAAATTTACAGTAAGATGATAACAGTGCTTTTTAAAATAATTCAAAGAATAATATGCAGAATGTTCTTAATATTTTTATTGCAACTTGTAAGGACCTTGTTTTACTTATAACATTCAAATTAATCACATAAATAAAAGCATCTGAAAAGGGCAAATGACCTCTATGATGAATTTTTGCTGAACCAGCATTTTTTCAATTGACCTGAATCACAATTTCTCAACTAAACAAAGAAGCTTGGTTCAGCATCAAATTCATTTTGGGGATCATTATGTTCTTTATCTAAATGATTAATTTTAATTTTATTTGTATATTATTAAAAAAAAGTGGAGTAGAATTGAATTAATATTTCCATCTGTTTCTGTTTAATAGTAATAATAAATATAGGGGATTTGAACTCAGACTTTTAAGCCCCATCATCTTTCACACCATCTCATCTTACAGATACACATGACCACACACATGCATAAAAGATAACTAATCATGTATTTTGTGCTAAACCAGCACTCATCAGTTGGTCAGACTACCATCTCCCATTCATATATATATAAAATCAGTGCTCAGTTTATATTAAGATAGCAAATCCTTACACTTTAATAAACAGGCTTCAATCTACTCCAACCTCCAACTCTTCAGCCATCCATATATTCAACTTTAATTAAAATTTAAAATTTGACTAAGAATGATATGATAAATTTCTAGCCTAATAAAGAAAAATGACAATCATGAAGATATTTATCTAGGAAGGATGGAATTATAGTTGTATATTTAATAAAGATGGCACCTTCATGCAAAATTGCAATAATGACTTTGTTTATGTAATTAGTGTTCAAAAAAGCTGAGAGGTCATGGCACCTGCCTTGCAAGCAAGTAGTTGGTTGCAGACGAGTGTGGGTTCACATCCTGGCCGATGCTATGACATATGAAGAAAAAAAAAAGTTAAGTTTTTTTTATCAAATCATAAGTAGAAAAATCATCAACATTTGACTTAATAATTATCAGCTTGAGAATATGGATCACTTTAAAATATCTTAGTAGCTTTTTTTAAGTAAATGGACAATCTTGGAAATTGGATGCAACACAAACCCAGTCTCTATACAACTAACATAAAAAAAATGGATTTATATTTTTCTTAATTAAAATATTTATTTTCAAATTCATTTATATAATATCTGCCAATAACCATTCAAAGTACTATTCATGCTTAAGAATATTTCTTTATAATAATTATTATTTCACTCAAACATTACATTTTTATAATAAATATTTAATTTATTTAATAAATTATTATATACTATTTAATGTGCATTATTTTTTTTTCTTTTCATATGTCAAAGAGTTGACCGGGAGGTGAACCCAGGCCAGCTGCTTGGAAGGCAGATATGCTAACCACTAGACCATCAACGCTTGACAATGTCATTAATTTTATCCCTGAAAAATATGTCCATCACAGTTTTTAAGCCTCATCTGCATTGATATTAGTATGTGACTTTTAATGCCTAGTTTAATAAAATCTTTATTCTTACACATTCCATTATTTCTTCTATAAATTCACATGTATTAATATTGTTTATAACTGGCCTAAAAAGCACATCCAATTGACATTTTTTTGATTAATCCATTTATTTTTGTCATGCAAACATAGTATTGTTATTTATATTTTCTTTTGTAAATAATATAACAATAATTATTTTTATTTTTTTATAAGTTTTATTTATATTAATTTTCAAAAAGAACATTTATACAGTTATTGTATTTATTGGTATTTTAATGTTTCTTATATCTTCATTAATTTTTGTTTTATATCTTAATTTTATTCTTTTCAATTACCATATCAGTTTTTCTTTTATTTCATTTAATATAATTTTATCTACCAATTCTATGCTTTTGTGATCGATTTTATTACATTTATTTTTTATATATTTATTATTTATTACTTATGTTTTAATCTCACTTTTTAATTTCAAGTGTATATTTTAAATCTCTCTCTTTTTTTAAATAATTTTTTTTATTTTTTATTAATGAATATTATCTCTTAATAACAAATTTATCTTTATTTACAATATTTTTAATATCATTTTTATTAATTTTATTATACTTATTTTATGTGTAATATCAGTTTTTTGCTATTCACCTGTAATCCATTAATTTTTCAAATTTTTATTATGCCTTAATTTTTACTTTTTTTTTAAAAAACAAATATTCATAAAATTTCTTTTTCTTCTCATATTATGATTTTTTTAATCTCCTTAAATATGTTCTTAATTTTATTTAACGCAAAGAATTTTCTTTATATTTAGTGACTTTTTTTTTACTAATACATTTATATATTTTATATAAAATATTTTTTAAATTTTAAATAATTTATTACACTTGAAATAAACACTGGGTCATATAATATCCACAAAAATGATATGGCATATTCTACCAAATATTAACATCCAAATCGTTATTTTTTTTGTTTGTCTATAAAAAGTAATACTCTTTTGTTATCTACTATATCTTATATATATGCTAATAATAAATTTACAATTGTCCATCTATTATCAGAAATTTTAAACTGGATTCCAAAAGATTGTAAAAGACCCAGAAAGAGACCACATGTGAGATGGATGAATGAAATAAGAAAGTGTGCAGGGATGATGTGGAGAAAAAAAGCTAAAGATCGGAAAAGATGGATTGAACTTGGAGAGATCTTCATCTTGCAGTGGATTGATAATGGTTGATGATGATGATGATAATGAATAAATTTACTTATCAACAACTTACAAGAATGGAATTAATTGTATTTCAAGTACACAATAATATATTTAATAAAAAAACAATGCAAATAATTAAAGACAAATACATTCAAAAAATTAATGATTTGGGTATTATGCTGTTCTTTTAGAGATTATATTGTATGATCTGATATTTATTTTAATTGTATTTGTCCATAAGTTTTAATTTTTTTAAATTTATTATATAAACATTCCTTTTAAAAAAATGGTATTGAATATTTTTTAGCACTTTTTAATTATAACTTCAGAAATTTAAAATCTTTGGCAGAGTAGGCTACTTAGTAACCATGACAACATTTACAATGATCAGGCCAGAAATATGTGAAGAAGAAAAGAGAATGATACCACTTGAAACAATTTTATCACTAACAGTTGAGTGGATTTTGAAAGGATAAATAAACATTATTTTTTTCTAAAAATTTAACATTTCAACTAGATCATGAAAATATCCAATATATAACTACAAATAAAATCCATCACCATAAATCTTTAGATAAATCTTTACAGTATTAATTTTCCTTTTTTAAGTATAAAAATATATTTCAACTTCTTAAAATTCATTATAAATACGTTTTATCATATTTTTTCCATTTTATTTTTTGTAACGAAATTTATTTCATATTTATGACTACGTAAAATAAAAACAAGTTTTTGAAAGAGAAATGTGGAAGAACTATTATATATATTATGTATGAATCAGAAAAAAAATGACAGTTTTTGGAATTAGTAGAGCCTATTTTCTACCCATGGACTGAAAACACCCACATGTCAATGAAGCAAAGTAATTAATTTTGTAAAAAAAGCATGAAAATAATTTCAGATATTTACATTACAAAACAAATAAAACATGAAAATAATATATTTAGAAACCAAATGTGATCAGTAATATTTTATTAGTGACCAAATCAATGCTCAATGATTAAAAAACAAATTCCATTCACTAAGTGTGATCAAGATAAGGATTCCATAAAAATTAAATTAGTAATGAAGACAACTACATGAGAAATTCAATTACAAAATCAATTTGTGGATGGAGTATCTGAAAACTTAACATGCATAACAACATAAAAAATACTTAATCCATAAAAAAAATATTAATAGAAACTAATCAGCAAGAAATTAAAATCCAAAATGATATCCATATTTGAATAAAATAAAGCACATACTTGCAAATAAAAAGTATATAGGTATGGGGGATGGTGATCTGGACGAACTGATGAGTACTGGTTCAGCATGAAATATATATATTAGAAATTATTTATCTTTTTCACATGCATGTGGTCATGTGTATTGATTGTATAAGATGAAATGGATGACTGTAGGAAGGTTGAAAATCTGAGTTCAAAGCCCTTCTAATTACATATATATATAAATTGTATAAATTTTACATTTTTGATTGTCATATTTTCTATTCATCCATCAATTTATAAGTTGTTGAGTTATCATAAGAAATTATATTATTTAGATCTTCAAATTTTGATTATTTGTTTAAAAAATATATTACATTCAATTTGTTTTATTTTTAGATGGAATTAGATTTCCATCATTTTATTGTTTCAAATAGAGATTTTGCATTTATATAAGCAACAATTTAACTTCTACTTTTTATTTTGCAAAAAAAAAAACCACACAATTATCCTAAATTGCATGCAATTTGCACATTTTCATTGTAATACAATCCAGTTTCAATACATCCAGATTTTGTATTTGAGATGTGAGGATTCTCTCTCTTCTTAATATAATCTGTTTTACATTTTCAATTTTTAAAATATCTTACAGAGTTAAGGAGCATTACTTACAAAAAATTAGAACTAAACTACTGACAACATAACCTGTTTACTCATGAGTCAGATTTATATTAACTGTATGAGTAAGTTAACCTGAATTTAAAACCTTAGGGTTTTTTTTAAAATTCAAGATATTAGTTTGAATAATAGAAATAAATAAAAGGTAGCTGCTAGAAAGTCTTTACTGATGAAGATGTAAATCAGAAAGTGGTGTTAAGATGGGGATTTAATAAAGGATGCTTTTTCTGAATTTCTACAACTTATACAGTGTTTAGAAATAAAATTTGATTAAATATAGATGGAGAATGAAAGATACTTTCATGAATTTATTAGATTTATCTCCACAAAAATAAAATGAAATTCACAAGATATAATAGAATAATATTTAAGTGCAATTAGAGATTGCATTGAAAGTATGATAATATCATAAACTGTATAATGTAGGCATTTTCATCAACATTGGATTCAAGACTTAATCATTTTAAAATTCCTAATCATTGTTGAACTAATTTTATATAATCACTCATGATTGATTTCCGGATAACAGTTTAACATATGGATCTGAATACCTCATAGTATTGTTTGGAAAACATTGTCAAAAATTGTTGTGCTTAACACTAACTAATCAAAATGTCTATTGTTTAAAAATGATTTGGTTTATGTTGAGCATGCAATTAAATTTATGTGCACCTTATCTTTATCAAAATTTTACATAGACATAAGTTTTATATATATTATATATATAAATAAACTAAAAATAAAAGCAACTAATTACAGTATTTTTTAAATATAATAACTACTATTTCTTATTGCATTGCCAAATGTATAATATCATATAATATTAAATCATCCATGCACTTTACTATTAGGAGATATAAAAGTTCTGAAGAAGATTGCTGGGGCAATCAAAACAGTAAACTGTAAAAGATGGTGGTAAATAAAGCATTGTGTAACAGTAGTAAAATGCATGGATGATTTAGTATTATATGATATATTTTTGAAATAGTATGCTCAATTATCAATAAATAATTGTTATCTTTAAATCCCTAGTAGTGAAACAAAACCTGCTTATAATGCTGAAACTGTGTTAACTTCCAGTTATTTTCATTATTAAAATTTTTGATTATACATTATAGTTTGTGTTGGACAGAATTTGCACAAAAATTTTAATCTATATAGCTTAAATTGTTGACATTAGTAGAAAAAGTTTTTCATTTCTTGACTGACATATTGTGATAAGCATGCATGGTTGGCTGCTGTCAAAATAATTTTGATCAAAAATCTATGTTCAGTGATTCTAAAGAAAACCTTTGAAAGGCTATAATTTTATGTATTACAATACTAGCGAAAGATGGAGTCATAAATTTGATGAAAATAAATAATCAACTGCATTTTTAAATATGTCTATCACCAATACATATATGCATTTTTGCATGTATAAACTAATTAATAACTATAATAAATACCTAATAGGTGTGCTGGTATAGCACCCTTAACATTAGCTTGCTCCCCATATGTTTTCACCAATTTTCCTCTTACATAAGCATGTAATGGTCGATATAACTTTTCAATAAGTTGGCTACAAAGTTTTTCAACATCTTCTGGAAATGTATCTGATTCATAATCTCTTCTCCACATTTCTCCTTTGTCTTTGAAATCTAAAAAGAGAGATATATATAAGTGCATTTAAGATTATTGTATCCCAGTATTCACAGAGATGCTATAAAGGTAATATTTTTATTTGATCCACCACAATAAATATTTAAAATCAATTCTGTAATCCTTACATTACAGAGCTTCATCTTATTATATTGTGATGGAATCATTAAAGTGCTCTCTATTATCTTATTTTAAGACACACAATATATAATAGCTAATTTAATTATATTCATATTTTATGTCTTAATTTAATAATAAGCTACTAAGAAGTGCTTCAATGCTCTCATTCATAATATTAATGCACACAGTAGCAACAATAATAAGAAATTGTGTCATGTGATATCATAGTGGCTTAATATTAATTCATAACATTTTTATATTATAAAAAAAATCATAAATTTAGATATGACTTTTTGCAAGTTGTACACTTTATTAAGATTATATTTTAAAGATAAATTAGAATACTACTTAAATATATGCCTCTAAGCAGGTAGAATTATGTTTGTTGAAAATGTTTGATGCAAAAATACTTAAGTACCATTATAATTTATACTTTCATTTACTTAAAGCATAAATTTCAATAATACTATCTATTTATATATTCATTATTTTATAATTCAATACATATATAGTGCGCTTCAACAAACAAAATGAAATCCATTCATCTGGCTGATAATCTTAACTAGAGCTTATATTTGGGATAAGGCTTATATACAGGCATCCTGAAAAATCATGCTACGACTTATTTTCCAGTTAAGTCTTATTTTCAGGGAAACATGATACTAGAAGCTTCATGCTCTGTGTTTGACTATGCCTGTGTTTTAACAAATAGTAATAATATGCATTCCTATTAGATTAATTAATTAAACATGATAGAGTAATCATTGTCTTCTTGCCTCCCAGATGGACCTGTGTTTAATATCCACTTCTCTATTTTAATATGAAAAGTTAGATTTACAGATCTACTTCTATGGTGGACTGTTTATGCCACTGTCTATTTGTTCACATTATTATTGTTTTATTGATCTAGAAAGCTCTACGTCTTGAACAAGTTCATTATTAAGAGTAAGCTTAGGATGAATCTACAACATGTTCAAATACTGTTTTATATCAATTCAGAGCTAAAAGTTCATCTCCTAATTCTCAGCTTTAAAAAAAATCTCAATTGAGTGGAATGAGATAATCCATCATAGGGGTGTTTGATTATCATGACAAAGTGAATAATAAACACATACAAATAAATATCTTCCTCATCCTGCACAATGGTAAAATGACAAACTCAATAACTAAAAGTTTATAGATTGATTCCCAGCTAAGTAAAAAAATATATTAGTTTGGCCAAGTGAGTGAAATCATTGTATTCAATCATATATTTGAATATTACAAAATCATCCAAGCAATTAATGTTATAACAGCAATAAGCATTGGTGGTCGAGAGGTCAGCGACGGCTGCTTTACAAGCAGTTTTCCCAGGTTAGCGGGTTCGCTTCCCAGCTGATGCTATGACACATGAGGAAATATATATATATAATCTAAATCTACATAGTACTAAACTGGAAATAGTATTGAATTAACTACAAATTTCTTTTATTAACATCAATTATTATTAAGGAATAAGGTATGCATGTTATGTTTAAGAAACTTTTTGTAAATGTTCTGTTTTTATTAAATAAAAAATAAATAATCAAATGGTTTATTATTTTGGAATTTATAATTTTAAGCACAGGAAGTCACAACATAGAGCACACAATTCATGGACCTTGAACCAAAGATCTTTCACACAGAGCCAAGTAATACAGTTTAAGCAATGGAAGTTTTCACTTTGACAAGTGAAGTCAATATACTAAACAGAGGTCCAATATTTTGAACATGAATGCTCTGTATTGAATTTTGAATAATAAACATTATTCATGAAATAATTTCAGTTGATAACCTATGTGAATGAAAATGAAACTTTGTATTCCATATTTGTGGTATATAATAATTACAATATACATATACTGCAGGGATCCCCAACCCTATGCCTGTGGGCACCATGGCACCCACAGACCATTTTACGTGTGCCCGCCGCTATCCGAATACGATAAAAAATTATTTATCTGATACAAATAAATTTAATTTTTAAAATTTCTTATAAACTATTGTATTATATTGTAATCAAATTGTAGGGCATACTATACTTTTACAGCGTAAAAATATAAACGTTATTTATATGTTAAAATTTTATTTTTGAAATAAATATTTTTTTGTACATTTTGTGTATTATTAACAATATCCAACTATAAATTTACTTTGAAAAAATAAATGGTGCCTGCCACCTGGCCGGTATTATAGAATGTGCTTTTAAGTGCAAAAAGGTTGGGGACCCCTGATATACTGTATTGTACCAGCAATGATCAAAAGCCTTTTGTACATCCATATAAAAATCTTCTACTACTTCGTCACTGTGAGAACTTGTTGAGGCATAAACCTGAATTATCTGCATTTGATATCTGCTATTAAGTTGTATAACTAATCTTGCCACTCTGTCTGATACACCATCAATCTCCACAATATTGTTCTTCCACTTTTTATTTATAATGAATCCTACTTCACTTGTATTTCCAATATTTGTGCCTTTATAATAGAGCATATGTCCACTTTTTAAATCAATTGTCTCTTCACCTTTTCTTCTAACTTCACAAAGTCCAATAATATCCCATTTAATATAAGAGAGTTCTTCTTCTAATTCTTGCAATCTTCCTTCACTTGAAAGTGATCTGCAGTTGTAAGTACCTAAATAAAAAGTCATCATCAAATGGCAGCCTGGGTCCGCCTCCAGGATATTCTTAGCACCCTCCGCCTTCGGCTACCAACCACTGCCTTGGTTGGTGACTTTACAGCCTCCTGGGATTCTATAAACATTTCTTCAGTGATTAAAGCATTGGATCATCAAGGTATAGATCCAGGATATTGTCATATTTTAAAGAATATTTATAAAAATGCAACAGCAACAATTAGATTACATAATGATACTGGGAAAGTCAACATTGAGAAAGGTGTAAGACAAGGTGACTCCATATCTCCAAAACTTTTTACAGCAGTGCTGCAAGAAGTATTTTGTGGATTAAAATGGGAAACTAAAGGAGTGAAAGTAAATGGAGATTATTTAAGTCATTTAGATTTCGCAGATGATGTAGTTGTTTTTGCAAATAATGCTTCCGAGCTGCAGGAAATGTTGCAGGAGTTATCAGATGAAAGTAGGAAAGTAGGACTAAAGATAAATGTTAAAAATACTAAAGTAATGTTTAATCGATTTGCTCAAAATATGAAAATAAAGATTGATTATGATGAATTAGAAGAAGTTAAGAGTTACAAATACCTTGGTCAGATTATTAATACAGATGGAAACATAATAGAGGAAATTAATCATAGAATTAAACTTGGTTGGAGTGCTTTTGGTAGAAATAACTTGATATTAAAAGGAAATATGCCTATGTGTTTGAAAAGAAAGGTTTTTAACAAATGTGTTTTACCAGTTCTTACTTATGGATCTGAGACTTGGACACTTAATAGAAGATCAATACAGAGACTTCAGACCACTCAAAGAAGTATGGAGAGATGTATGTTGGGAGTAACAAGAAGAGATCGAAAATGCAATATATGGGTAAGAGAACAAACAGGTGTTACTGACCTCATTGAAAAAATTAAAAGATTGAAGTGGAGTTGGGCTGGACATATTGCTAGAAGAGATGATAATAGATGGACAATTGAAATTTTAAACTGGATTCCAAGAGATTGTAAAAGACCCAGAAGGAGACCACATTTAAGATGGATGGATGAAATAAGAAAATGTGTAGGGGTGGTGTGGAGAAGAGAAGCTAAAGATCGGAGAAGATGGATTAAACTTGGAGAGACCTTCATCCTGCAGTGGATTGATAATGGTTGATAATGATGATGATGATGACCAGCAATGAATATATGGGTAAAAAGGAGAGATATATATTCTGCATTACATATGTAATCATTTATAAATAAATGATCAAATTGATCTTAAAAGGAAAAGAAAAATGAGAATAATAAAATAGAAATATAATATGTTTTTAAAGAGTTTTTTTTTTTTTTTTTGGAAACGCAAACTTGTAAAATAATAATCAGAAAATAATAATTCTTTACAACAGCTATATAATCAAATAATAATTTTATACATTAAAAAGCTTTTTTTCAGCATCTGCTTTGGTGCCCTTTTCAAATGTTTTTATGTGTGAAAATAAACGTATCACGTCATTTTGCTTTTAAAATATAATAGAACTATTTGTTAAAAAAAGCGGGGTAGGGAAAAATTTAAAACTTTTTTAAATAGGTTAAGGAAAAAAAAATTTTTATTTATAAGTTAAAAAAGTAAATATGGAAAATAAAAATTAAATTTGTTTGTAAAAACTTTGACATGCAATTAGCTTATATGATTACTGATTAAATTGTATTAATTAAAAACTGTAAACTATCTTATCAAGATTGTTTAGATGAATCTGAGCAAAGGATTAAGATAACCAGAAATATAAAATTAATTAAAAGACAGATTTCAAGTTAAGATCAAAATTAAAAATAATGATAAGAAATTAAAACAATAAGAGAGAAAAAAGTATCTAAAGTCACTCTCTCTATTGTTATTCAGTCGGGTTCGTGTTATTGCTATACAGTCGGGTTGCTATCAGTATGAACATAATTGAAAATGTGGAGTCAGAGTTTGGAGAACTATAAGTGCAGAAGCAGAACAGTTATTGCTGTTGCAGATCATTTAATGCAGATGTCACTGAAATAGCAAAACTCCAGTCGTCTGTCAAATAAATTGTGCTCGCCTGAACCAATGCTCAAAACAAATGCCTAGATAGTGAATCAATGCTACTGCTAATCTCTCTCTCTCTCTCTCCCATTTTCAACATAAAGAATGAAAAACAAGCCCTGGAACCAATGATGGAGACCAAAAAGCCAACCGGTTGGAAACTGACAATCATAAAAACCTAGGTAAAGATACTTTTCAATATATTCTGATCACAGTTTAGACTCATTATTTAAATGAACTTTAATCAATGGACTATTATAATTATAGCCTGAAGTCATTTATATTTTTCTTAGGTCAAATTTATTATTGTTATAGTATGCTAAATATATGCGTGTATAAATAAATATTAATGTTTGCTTTGTTATTTTATCTGTTTTCTCTTTCTCTCTTGTCACTGCATCACCAGTAAATTAGTATAGAGTTATTTTATGTGTTAAGTAAAATATGCTGAACCCTGAGCCAAAGGGTGAGCTAGTCATGGGATATGTCAAGTGCTGGATTGAGTGTCTGTTGTCCAAAGCATGCTGACTATAACCTATGGTTGGCTGGTGCCTGAGGTTGATCTGCAAAATAAATAAAATGCTTTGGATTGAAGGGGTTTGAATTCAGCAGTCAAGATGAGCCACAATCTGGAAATGTGATCATGTTATGCTTTGCATAGCTCGATCTGACCATGGGTATTGTTGATGGCTCTGCTATTGATGGTATTCTCCCCTCTGCTTGAAGGGTCAGTTCATTCACATAATATTAAAAATATAAATTAAAAATTATATTGAAAGGTGTTTAAACCCATTTAAACACAATTAAATAATATCTTTTAAATAGACCCAGTTCAATATATATATATATATATATGAAGTTGTTCAGCATATGTTGTTTATTCCAATAATATATAAAATTAAAAGTGTGAGAAATGCTTGAAAGAGAAGCTATAGAGAGTGCAAAACATATTAAAAGCTAAGCGCTTTCGAGGCCGTTTGCCTCATATTCATATTCCGATAAGTAATATATTTACTGAATGTTTTCCATTACAAAAAATAGTTAGTCTTATAACTAAAATAATATAAAAATAAATGTAATAAAGCTGAGATTTAAAGTAAAATAAATGTGAGTGGCAAAACCTGATGAGAATTTATGTTTGATGGATTAATGTCATATACATTCACAGTGACAAAACTAGAATATTAACTGAATCAAGTGTTATTTATTTTTACATAGAAAACAAATAAACAATGGACTATATAATTAATTCCATTTTATGATAATATAGGCATGTCGTAATAACCCTTTTAATATAAGTTTTTAATTGTTAATTTATTGAGGTTTTTGTTGTTGTTGTTGTTGCTGTTGTTAGTAAATTAATTGTAAAAAAAGATCCTTTCAGAATTACCACTGAAAACAAGGATAACGTAAATCTGAAATCAAAAGTTGAAATTATTTTATTTTGTTTATATTAATACATTGCATGGGCTTAAACCTGCATTTATATATGTAATATAAGTGGGATTGGAACTCAGACTTTCACATGACCCACTACTCTCAGTTTATATAGTAAATCTTTCAAAAAATACACAATGCTAAAAAAGGTTGGCAGTTGAGGGAGGGGATACTGACAAAAATAGAGTAAGCACTCCACCAAAATTCAAAATTCAGTTATATGATCTAATAATACTAATTACTTGTATTGATTACTTTTGATTTATATATATATTCCCTTTTATTTATTTACGTACATAAATTGTAATAGTTTTAACAAGGCTGTAAACCTTAGCAATGAGCGTCTGAAAAAATCGTCACTAGGGACCTCTGTAGGTGACGATTTTTTCAGACGCTCATTGCTAAGGTTTACAGCCTTGTTAAAACTATTACTGAAATAATAGTGAGCGTTTAATAAAATTTATAAGTACATAAATTGTTTAAATTGAATATATTTCTGATAGGATAGTGCATGAACTTTAAATTTTTAAAGATTATTTTAATTTATCATAAATTAATTGAAATCTTTTATTATAAATTATATTTATCATTTTTACCTGTCAATTGAATACTGATAAGCTAAAGATAATACTTTTCGAGAGCATTAAATAATTGCTAATAATATATTAGATATATAGATAGATATAATGTTGTGATGTAATAGTAATACATTTACCTACCATTTCATGATATAGGACCGGAAAATAATAAAACTTAGAAATTTTTTCATGCAACCAGGTCACAGATAACATAACTAAATATCTAAATATTGACTGGGAAAAAGGATATCTCGCTATAAATAGTAAAACAAATAATTTGCTAAAATCCTTGTGGCTAATCATTAATTAGATTAATAAACAATGCTTTTTCCTTTTATTATTTCTCTATAATGATATAAAGTAAAGCGTTTATTTCACAATATGCTTTTTATGCTATTTTATATCATCTATAATCCATCAATCCAATTCTCTGCTGCTAATTTAAACTTAATTAGTACTAGCATTCACATTGGTAATGGTTAGAATTATATTGAGAAATAAATTATTCTTTGAAGGCTATATAGTCTCCAACCAACTTACTGTGTGCAGCACCACATGCAAAAAGAATTATCTCCTCAGATCATGCTTTTCATCATGCTTGCTAATGTTGTGGATCAGTTAAATATTTATTCATTTACGGTTCTTCTTATAACAATGTAGAAGCCATCTAAGCTCATTGTGATTTCAAGGTACACTTCCTGTCCAATTCTAAAATTTTTGTGAAGTACATTTCTGGGTAAGGCCTTACTCAATCTTCTCCCAGTATTATTTTTACTAAACAATAATATTGCACTTATTCCATACACACATATATACATATATAATAACAATAAGAATAATAAATATGATGGTGATTAACTAACATACAGTCTTTCAATCCTCAGAAGTACTTTCAGTTAATTACTTAATCCTCTTCAACTGCTGAAAGTACTTCTGTGGATTGAAATACTGTATATAATAATTAATTACCATTTATTATTTTTATTGTTATTACAATATTTATTAATGGACATTCTATTTGTATTACATATATACAAGTACTTTGCATGATAAACAACAACTCATTTTAGATAATCAGTCATCATACTATAAACGGCTCCTATGTGAATTTGTTAAAAACTTTTATTTAATTCCTTGATCTTCTACACATTCTCAGAATGCTGTTCACATGAGATTGTTTTTATTTGTTAATAACAAATATAATGTCTTCAATGATCAAGACGGGTTTAACACATTAAGTCAATATGTGGAAAATGTGACTTTTACAAATCATTAATCTTAATGTTGTTCATATCATAACTTGCTATGACTTTTAGTAGTCTGCAGCATAATTTAAATTTTAAATCCCAGCAAATAACACAAATAAAGACCTCAAAAAATTAGACATACTTATAAAAGCAAATCCAAATATAGTTTATTTTTTTGCAAAAACCATTTATCTATCTGTATTTAAAATTTATTTTTACCCTGTTAAATACCATCATTCTATCTAAGATTTTTTTTTTTCATGTGTCAAAGCATCAGCTGGGAAGTGAATCTGCAAACCCGGGACAACTGCTTGTAAGGCAGCTGTGCTGACCACTCGACCACCAATGCTTGACAAACTAAGATATTTTTACATTGTGAATTCAGTTTTTATTCTATATTTTTAAATTGAAATATATGTTATAGTAGATAATATTAAGGATTGACTATAATTATAAAGAACTCAAGCAGTTATGTCAATTTTGATAAAGTCATAACAAATAAAAAAAAAATACATAATAAAATCTCTAAAGGAATAGTTATTAGTGCTACCATTTGTATTGTATTCACCCTCAGGCTTACCCTCAACAAAAAATGGACTTATCCAAACTATAGAGGTCTCTCAATCTGATTCAGAATACAATATGGCTAACCAATGGAATGACAGTAATGCAGCCAAACAAACAATGGTATTAAGATACCAATAAAAGAACAATAACTTTGACTGTTCATAATAAGAACAGTAATTCCTTAGTCTGAAATTACTCTGACTACAACATATGCAAACGATTATTTGAAAAATGCAGTCAGGTATGTGGCCGAAATTATTAAGTTTATTAGGATGAATCACATTTCTCCAATTTTGTAGTTATTGTTGGTGACAATTATGCATGCTTTTCAGTAAATAGATGCAATAAGTGTTGTGGTTTAATTTTAGTTGTTTCTCAATTGCTTACTAACTGAAAAATATTATCATTTAGGAGCAAAGCATGTATACAACACTCTGCACTTCCTATAATATATATTTGAAAAACCAAATGCTGATGAGAGGTGTTGATTTCTACTCCATAATAAAAAGTTTATGCAATAGAAATGATAACAAGCAATATGAAAAAAATACCATCAAGATTATATGGAAAATATTAATTGCAGAATCATTATGGCCCATAATTTAACAATTCTCATCACTGTTGCATTACAATGGACTATTTATAGAATTAAGTTATGCAATGATTTTTAATGCCCAGATTAAACATTTGTGAGACATTTTAAATAACACTTTTTGGCTGTGGCTAGTACATCCTTACCCATAACTGGAGATTCTAATCTGGACTAAAAGAACCTGAAATTTTTTTCAGCTTTGTGAACCTTAGAATGTTTCTTTCAAGTAATTTTCTATAGTCATCTAATATTGGTCAGTAAATGGGTATTTGACTATTATTAGATGACAGGTTAAAATTACTAATTAATTTAGATTATATAGAAAAATTTTGTGCATTGAGAATAAATATTGAAAAAGTATAACTATATATAATGGACATCATGCCATTCTGCATGCTCTGAGCCTTGAATGTTATGCCATTTTACATATGCTGAATCCATAGTTCACTTTTTTATCTAATAAAAGGTGATTTGAAAATAACATATCAAAACCTAAAATAATGCAGAATTATGGCAGGATTATGTGTTAGACCTACATATATCAATAAGGTAATTAAAGAAAAACTAAAAAACTATATTATTATTTTAATTATAAATAATAATAAAAAAGAAAGAAAGAATGTTCTCTGAGAAAAATGCTCAACATTGAAAATGCATTAAAGTTGCATTGAGTATTTATAATGTTTTTTTTCCAAATAATATATTTACATTACCTTTAATATATTACATTTTTGTGATAGTTATTATAATTATTGTCCTACATTATTTAATGTACTTGTAGAATGCAGAGTTTGTGGCTCAGGTTCCACATAGAATGCAGAGTTTGTGGCTTGGGTTCCACAGAGAAATGCAGAGTTTGTGGCTCAGGTTCCACAGATTGCAAAACTCCTGAGCAATAAAGCATTTGCCCTTTCCTCCCCTATAAATGTATAATGACAAATATTTTTATGTTTTTAAACGGGGAAGGGGCAATATATCTAGATGATGAAATGCTCTTAGTCAAGCCCGCATCCAAGATTTTTATTAATTATAAAGTTGAGTATATTATGGATTCTATTAAATATGTATTATTTAATAGATTTATTACTATTACATATAAACTTTTACTTTAGCAGTTTTGTTGATGCGCACTGTCATGTATATGAATATAATAACAGAAAAAACAGTTATGTTATCACTATAATTTCATCATATAATATTAAGATAGCAATTCAAATTAGCATAGTATTTTTTTCACATACAGAGACTTAAGAAGATGTTTAAAAGTATCTGATAGGAAGTTGTTTCAGGTTTCATAAATCTATCAGAAGAAATTTCAGGTTAATTGTTGATAGCACTCATATATACTGTCTCAAAGATGGCGATTGCATTCAGTAAAGATGAAAGAATGAAATCTGTCTTGCATTGGTAGTCGAGAGGTCAGTGCGACAGCCTTACACTTGCAGGCAGTTGCCCGGGTTGTGGGTTCGCGTCCCAGCCGATGCTATGACACTTAAAAAAAAAAAGAATGAAATCTGACAGGAAATCAACATTTAGTGAAGAAGACTGGTTGACATTAGAAAAGGGTATAACAGAATATACTAAGCCTTAAAAAAACAAATTTCTATAGATAGTCAACACAAAAAGTTTTAATTAAAATAATTTGGGACTTTAAAAGCAAAATATTTTATTTAGATAACTTTTTTTGATATCATCCTTTCCTGATATAAATGTTACAACATGGAAAATATGGAGTCACATACAAAAGAACTATATAATAAATGGTTGAAAATATGTGATATAGTTAGGAAACTCATTATTTATAGTTTTGCTAATCATTTTAATGCCTGATGAATTGGAAAAAAAATGTTTGTCAAACAGATTTACTGTTATAAAAATAGTAGGAGAATTATAATTTAGGAAGTCAAATAATCATCATTCTCTTAATTAATCATCACTCAGAATAGATGAATCACAACATTATTAAATCATTTGGAAAACCAAGCTTATTCTATTACAAAATACACAGTATATTTTTAAAAATTCTCTGGCATGTTCCCATAGTCGAATACTGCTTTGAGAAACATGAAAATTATGTTGGATCTCTTAAAGGATCTAATTAAAATATTATTGAAATTCTGCAGGCCATTTTTGAACATCAAATATGAATTGAGATCTTCATCTCAAAAACTATCTTCATGAATAGTTTTATATTTTTTTACACAATCTTACATAACGTTGTTACATGTGACAGAGAAAAAGGTTTTCATGCCAAGAGTACTATACCATATTAATAAAGATATCATGGATTTTTCTTATATTTTGTCCAACTTGCAGCATTTTTATATATTTTTCGATCCCTTAGATGTCTATTTGACTGTGCTCTTAAGATCTCTTAAATAATCAAAATCTCATGAGTTGTTAAGTCTAGAACTATGATGGTTAGTATATTATTCCAATTTCTCAAATTTGAATGATGGTCAATTAAAAAATCTATATATAGATTAAATTCTCTTATATATCAAAGTATTACAATAATATACTTGAGCAAACTCATTCATGTATACTAGCATTAATTTCATATAAACAAGCATATGAAAATATACAAACATCATTTTAATCTCAAAATTAGTATTAAATTTAAATACATTTTTATACATACATAAAAGCTATAAACTGTATATAAAATATTACTAATATCAGATCCAGAAATGTTAAAAATATATTTTTTTAAATATTTAATTAAATTAATGACAAGTGAAAAACTATAATATTATGTTTAAGTAAGGTAAGGTGATCCATGGCAGCTTTGTATCCTGGAATATTTCTTCTTCTGAAATGTGTGTGAAGGCATGTTTTCTATTATTCCAATTTCAAACTGTCCACGATTGCATTTAGTCAATTGCTTTTTATTGTAGATCATGAAACTATTTTATTATTTTATCTTGAATTAATTAAAAGGAAAATGGTACTCCTAGGTGATTGTGTGAGTCGATTCATAGTAATAGAAGTTTTTCTAATTTCATGATTTTAGAAAGCTTAGATGTAGCTATTATAGTCTGGGCATTTTTTTTTGTTTTTAAACTGATAGTGATAGTAGACATAGATAAGACCATTGATTAACAAATGCCACAACATTTTTAGCCTCTTTCCAGCCAATGTAAAATATCAATTTTAATTTTCAAAATCAGAAAATTTTTTCTTCATGACTTAATAATTGCTGCCATAATTCAGTTGCTGTAAAGTTGAAAAGTCTTCCAAGAAAAAAGAAATTTAAATATTGCTGAAAAAATACCTTCACTGACAGTTTCTTCAAAAGTTTTTCTTTATGCAGTATATACATATACTGAAGTTTTGTTTTTAATTTACAGTTGAACCTTATTTATTGAAATTATTTAGTAAAGGTTAATAATATTTCATTCAACTGTATTTTTATGATCATAAGACTTTTTATTTATTACTGATATAAGAGTAGCCAAATAACCATTACCAAAACCTAATTGGAATTAACTTCAACAAAATCTGACATATTAAAAAAAGTTGCATTTTATGTTTGTAGTCAATATTAAAGCTTTTTTTATATTGTGTACTATACATAAACAACTCTTTATATACAAATACATTAGCTGTACCTTCTTTTATGGCATGAGATATCATGCTTTATTAAGCATGACAGCCACTTTCTTGGAGAGACATAGAAATTTTTTGAATAGTACAGTTTCTATAATAGCAAAGACATAGCCATATTAAATAAAAAAGTCAGCTTCAATTTATTTTTGTTGCATTTTCATTATACAAAATTTATTACTAATTGCATAATGCATGAAATCATTTTGCCACTTCCTTTTTTTCTTTTATCAAAAATATTTTATATACTTGATTTGGCTGAAATTAACATTCATAAAAGTTTTAATACAAAATTGATTGAATGGATATATGTGCACATTTAATAATATATGACCAAGTTTTGTACTGATTGAAATTTGTATTTTCCTTTTTTGCCAGAACAGTACTTTTTTACGTTTGTGATAAAAGTTGCCATTATCTTGGATATGTTAGAAACAACTTATGAGAGTACTGATTTTAAACTGAATAAATAAATAGTATTTTTAGTTTATGTTTAGTAATCTTTGATCATATAAAGATGACTATTAGCTGCATAATGCATACAATTATTTTTGTTTACTTTTACCCAAAATATTTTAGAATTACTGATTTTTTCTATGACCGAAATTAGTATTCATAAAAATTTTAATCAAAAATTGATTAAATAAATAATTTAGCATTTTAAAATTTATTCTTACTGCATTATACTTTATAACTATATATAACCAATGTTTGTTTTTGATTATGAATTATACTGAATAAAACTTTCCTTTTTTTGCTTTTGTAGTCATTAATGCTGAAAGACTTCTTTGCTTTGAATATATCATAAATGACTTGCAACCATATTCAAGATGAAATAAAGTTTTAAAGATATCAATTTAATACTGCTGAAGTCTTTTCTTTATTGAACTAACATATTACTTTGAATATAAGATGTTCCTGAATTTAAGACACAGTAGGATTTTGAGCCCCAAAAATTGAAAAATAAAAAACACTTTTATTTACTTAAATAGGAACTTATATAAATACAATAAACTCATCTAATTTATTGTGGATCATTTTCAGACATATTTTTACTATCTTTATCTTCATTTTTAAAACATGAATTCTCATCTTCATTATTCTGCCAGGGTACATAATCTTCAGACCATTTAAATCATTAACAATGCAACATTTTAAAAAAGATTTTTTAAATAATTTCTTCAGGTATATCTTTCCAAGACTACAAAACCCATTCAAAATTATATGTATATTATTTGCATTACAAAGTCTTTTTTTTATTGTAAATACCATAATTTTTTTTCCCAAAGAAAAAAAAAGATTTTAAAATATGGTGTTGACATTTAATGTTATTGGTAAGTCTTTTTATTTTGATTAAAAACCTTTTCTAAAATGCAAATTAATAGTTTATCAGATTATTAAGGTAAATGAAGGTTTTTTAAAATAAATTTCTCTTTATAATTGGAAAAAATAATCTATAACAGTGAACATAAAACATATTTTTGTCATCCAATTATAAATTGCAGCCATATGTCATTGATTTCTTTCTCTGTTTGCTTTCATGTAAAAGTAAGTTTTTCTATTAACATCTGAATCATTCTTCTAAATAATTTATATTTTTACAAATATTTTTTGAAAAAAATAATAAATGTGTAAAAAAAAGATTCTAAAATATATTTTCACTTTGAAATCAAAATGAAAATATTGGAACTGTCAAAATTGTTGACAGGCACTCTCTTATGTAGAAAACAAAAAACAAATAATCAGAGCAAAGACAGATTCTTATCTCATTGTTATATTGATTTATTAGTTGTAAAAAAATTCTAAAGCTAATTCAATACAGTTTTCTCAGTAAAATAATGGTAAACTTGGCAAGATGTCATTAAAAGTAACGGTTACAAAATTAATCCAAAAAATATTGACATTCAATATTAAGTCTTTTTTTATTATTAAAAAAGATTTATCATTCTACTCTACAGAGGTCAATGATCATAATACTATGTGCAAGTATAGTGTAAAGCAAAGTTCTTCAGAAATGTTAAAAACTTTTGTTCCCAATTTAAGATGCATGTCTCTATTACAGATCCAAAATTTGGGGAGAAAAGCATCTTATATTCCAAATAATATAGGTAATATAAATTTGAGTTTTCAGTTTTCAAAAAATGTTTAAAATTTGAAACATTCTGTTGTAGTTATGAGAAAACCAACAACAAATGTTTATATAAGTACTTTGTCTTTTTTTAACATAAAATTTTAAGTATTTATATCAAAGCATAATAAATCTAAAGTTAAATTCTGATATATGTATAAATAGGCAAAGACATTCTTAAATATCACAGTGCAGGAAAAAGACTCCTCCAGATCTCTTCAGAAAGAAACAATGAATAAAAAACATTATTAGACTAATCAAAAGCTAGTTATATGTGAATTTTATGATTTTCCTTTCTAGTATGTTTGTATGCACATATAGAAAGTGATACCGTATTGATATTAAAACTTAATAGCAAATTCTCTTCAATAAAAAACATTGACGAAGAAAATGCCCTTAGAATTATTTGAAGTTCAGGCTATCAGCTTAAGTAGATAAAAGAGTAATACCAATGCATATATGCATTAATTCCAGATTTGAAATCAAAGTTCTCACATACAAAGGCAATATCTACAAATTGGTCTGGGGATATGAATATAATAGCACTACTATCAAATGTTTATCAATTATCTCAAACTTATATAGATGGTTCTGGTATAGGATAAAAAGTACTACTCTAGATAGCATATATTAATAACTATAAGCTGAAAAAGCCAAGTTATACTATGTTTCTAATGTCCAAAAAATAATTGAGTTTTTAATAAGCATTATACCATAGAGATAACATTAATTAAAAGTTTAGAATTATAATGTTTAAAAACTGAATGTACAAAAAAAAATTCTAAAAAAGTATTTCAAACCAGAAGCATGTCCGAATATGAGTAAATGGGTTATTTGCTAAACACTATTATAGAATAAAATAAAATCCACTTTTAAAGTTTATTACACAGTAACATTACACACGCACATATATATATATTGTAACATAAAAATAAAATTGTACTACTTTTTTTTTAATACATCAAAGCATTGACCAGGAAGCGAACCCTGGGCCAGCTGCTTAGAAGGCAGCTATGCTAACCGCTAGACCACCAACGCTTGATGAGATTGTACTACTTTTTTAAAATTTATTTTATGGCAAAATTTACTTGTTTATGTCTTTAAAAATAAGCTGATATGTCAAGTATTGTTAGCCGAGAGGTCATTGCAGCCGCCTTGCAAGCAAGTAGTTGGTTGCAGACTGTTGTGGGTTCGCCTTTCGGCCGATGCTATGACATACGAAAAAAAAAAGCTGATATAAAGTACTACCATCTATCAGCTATCAAAACAGGTGTCAACTAAAGTAATTCATTATTTTTAGAGTGGCTTAAAAACAAATGTGAAATAGCCTAATTTTAAAGTTTATTACATTAATTTATCAAAGCAATGTGACTTATACTGCCTTGTGTAAGATTGTAATTAAAAGATTGCATCTGCTACCATAATTGTTTTCTCAATGCATACCAAAAAAAAAAACAATTGGAGTTAATCAATTTACAATTAAAGAATGAAAATGAAATTGCACATTTTCTCATATTTTTTATATATAATTTGAGAAAAATAATTATGACAGTCCAATATTTTTTTAAGTATGACTGATTGAAATACTTTTAATTATAATTTTATGAGAATAAATTGCTATCAAAAATTCGATTTAAAATATATAATTTATGGATGGCAATAAAAGTAATATTTTTTTTTAAAAATCGTGAAATCCTGCTTTCTTATCTTTTTAATACCTTATCATATTTTTTTTTATTGCAATACCAACAGGAATAAATTAATTCTAATGTATATTATTCAAACAAATTTTCACAGGCGATCTTTAATCTTTTATAATAAATAAATTCGTTTGTCCGTGATATTTATAGTCAAAATTAAAGAAAGCATTCAGAAAATACTTTCAAATTTTTTTAAATGTTTTCAATTTTTCATCATCATCAACCATTATCAATCCGCTGCAGGATGAAGGTCTCTCCAAGTTCAATCTATCTTCTCCGATCTTTAGCTTCTCTTCACCACATCACCCCTGCACCCTTTCTTATTTCATCCATCCATCTCACATGTGGTCTCTTTCTGGGTCTTTTACAATCTCTCTTGGACTCCAGTTTAAGATTTCAATTGTCCATCTGCTATCATATCTTCTAGCAATATGTCCAGCCCAACTCCATTTCAATCTTTTAATTTTTTTCAATGAGGCCTGTAACACCTGTTTGTTCTCTTACCCATACATTGCGTTTTTGATCTCTTCTTGTTACTCCTAACATGCATCTCTCCATACCTTTTTGAGTGGTCTGAAGTCTCTGTATTGCTCTTCAATTTTTACCAGTGCATATTTCATTCAAATCCCACTATACTGCAACCATCCAAGGCAGACTACCTTTCTCCTTAAGTAAATATTTCATTAACAATTTCCACTTGGTTTGTGAACTAATGATAATAAAGACTTAGTGTTGGTAGTTCAATATATTTTTATTATACTATTCTCTTGCCAGTCAGAAATTGTTTTTTTTGTTCACTTCTTCCACATCACAACCGTTCACATGCTACTAAATGAAGCAATGCTACCCAGAAGAAATTGGCACAGGTTAAAGTACAGTAATTAATGAAACAAATAAGCAAAAGATACCCCAAATAAAGAACCAGAAAATAGATGATGTCATACAATTTTAAAAAATTATTTATGGGACTGGTTTCTGGAATAAGAGGGAATAGTGCTGTGGCTAAATTAATAAAACATAAAATGACATGTGTGTGTGCATCAAAGTAGATATATGCTAAATAAAGTAAAAAAAAAAAAACAAAGAAAAAAGAATCATTATTTTAAATAAGGTTACATTTATTAAATAATTTTTGCAGACTTCTCTACCATGGGAAAAGTAATAGTTACCTCCAAACCAATTATACCTTAAACAATAGTCTAAAAATACACAATTAAGGCCTTCTGGGATATCATTGGAAAAGTAGTAATTACCTAAACTTAATTATCTCTTAGATAATAGTCCAAAAAATAGAAACAAGAAGGATTTCTGGGATTGGTTAGAGAACTTATAAATGATGGTGATTTTATCTAAGGACGAGAGGCCAATGCATCAGCAAACAAACAACACCTAGAAACCTGAGGACTTGGACAAGCCAACAAACCCAGGTATATTCTGGCCAAAGTTTAATAAAGGATCTAGGACTTGTTACAGGCCATTATGGATCTATTTTACATTTTGAAGTAAACCTTCAGGAAAAACTGTTTATGTGTGAGTAATGTATTAAATTGTAAATAAATTGTTTATATTTTTGTATTGTTCTGATAATAATATATAAAATATTTCAATCTAAAGTTTGTTTAAAACTATTTTGCTCTAGTGGTCTCTTTATTTTAATTTATGTTTGTTTGTATTCTCATTTGAAACTGTGACAAATAATTTGAGAATGTGAACATAGCAACACTCAAGGTACTCCAGATTATCAATTCCATATCGTCATTCTCATCTCATACTAATTATGTGCAGCATTTTCCACAGCATCTATAAAATTAAAGTTTATAATTTTTCTGTCTAACTTAATACTGTGTAACCTTTTTTATTATTAAAACCAACTAAAATAAAATATGGTTTCTTGTGAAGATTTTATATACATATGTGATGCTATTTGCAAGATGGCTGTGAAAAAATGTTATTCATCCACCCAATTACATCATCATCTACATTTCTGAAAGATCACTAACAATTAAATGAAATAAAATAAAGAAATAAACTGGGTGAGGGGTGTGTGCTTCTGTTTGGTTATGATTATTGTTTAAAATGACTAATTTTTTTTATTATCTGAACTCTCAATCAGCTAATTCAACACAACTTTTTCTGCCGAATTAACTGGTAGCCTTCCTTTGTTTTAAAGACTGCTTTTAAAAGATTTTAAATATTTAATTTTCTGATATTTAATATTGTATGATAATATTTTAAGATTTGTGTCTGTTTATAATTATTTTTAAATATAATTTGGAAATTTATTATTAATATGAATTTTAGATTTTATGATTCTTTGTCTTAATTTCATTACAGTATTTTAAAATAACATCTATAAAAAAAAGAATGAATATTATGAATGAATGATTTGGCAAAAAAAAAATTTTTTTCTTTAAAATGATCTTATTGAAAAAGTTAAAAGACTGAGGTGGAGTTGGGCTGGACAATTGCTAGAAGGGATGATAATAGATAGACAATTGAAGTCTTAAACTGGATTCCAAGAGATTGTAAAAGACCCAGAAAGAGACCACATGTGAGATGAATGGATGAAATAAAGTGTGCAGGAATGATGTGGAGAAGAGAAGCTAAAGATCGGAGAAGATGGTTTGAACTTGGAGAGACCTTCATTCTGCAGTGGATTGATAATGGTTGTTGATGATGATGATATTTTAAGTAATCTGATATTGAATCTTTTTTTATCTAAATAAAAGTTAATATATCTTTATCATGGTTAGAAGGATTTCATTTTTAAAAATTCAATCCTGTTTTCATTTATGTTAAATATTTTTTTAAACAAACTATTAATAAATTAATTTTACTACATTTCTTTTTTGGTGATTCATTTTTTAAAATCAAGTCCAGAAACCTATACGTACATTTATTCATGCTCTAAAATAAATGAATTATTCAATGTACATAAGTTGCATTTTGTCTCAAGGCAATTGACAAGTAATAATTTTTTATAAAACTTGTTTTGCTGGGCTAATTTGAAATTTTATAAAGTGGCTTTTTGGTTTATGGTATAAATTTGATTTACAGTATTAACTTCATCTCATATGGCATTCAGGGTGCTGCAAGTGATAGATTACTGTATATATATGTGTAACATTAAAAAAATTGAAATAACTATGATCTATAGTATTATGTAGCTTGTTTTTGCATATTAATAAATAAATAACATTTAAATTGCTTATTCATCAATAAATACTACTTTAAAACAAATAAGCTTCTTTTGATGATGTTGTATTTTCACAAGAGCGAATATATATGAACATTATGAATAAGTATTACTAGGTTAATAAAAATAATATTAGTAAAAAAATAATTGATACATATAACTATTTACAATTTAGTGTACAAATACAAATAAAAAAGTGTACATAAATTTTAATTAAGAATAACAATTACTATTAAAATATCACTACAGAAATTGACATAATTCAATACTAATATAAATGCAAGAACCTTAGTCAATAGATTATTTAAAATTTCATTAATAATATGGGTAAATTGACAGGCTATAAAATATTCAGAGATTTATCATTATCGTAAATAAGCATTTATATGAAAAATATTTATTGTACATTAGCTAATTATCAGATCTGAATTCAGGGATATATATTCATTTATAATACTTTTTTCATGTTAGTTTATTATTTTTTGTAAAAGCTTAAACTTCAAAATCCGAAATGAAAAATTCAGTTGATGGTTTAGCACAATAACCACACACACAGCAATTTCCTAAGATGATTCTAAAAAGCTTTTCTATCCAAGCATCATTTTAAGACATGTTTTCAATAGCAGTAGCAACTTTTTCCATTGAATAGTGCCATCTAGTGCAAGCCATAGTAATCAATGGATGCTAGAAGATTTATGCATCAAATCCCTATCTAGTGCCTACTCATTCAATATCCTCAGATTGCTTTCTAGCTTATAGCTTTCATCAATGAGGAGTCTTGGATCAGAGAGCAAAGCACCTACATCTTTGGATATAATGGATCCCTCTAGCAGTCAGCTTCTATTGTTTTAGTTAACTATGAATCTCTGATTCCAAGATGAAAACACAATAATGCTTTCAATCCAAGCTAATTTGCTTATATAGTCATACAAATATGAGCACAATTCAGTATCTGTATATTTTGGTATTACGGGTTTTTTAACAATTATAGTCACCAACATCTTTTGGCTAGGATTTGTATTAAACTACTAAAACATTGCATGACCACCATTTCTTATGTTTACATAATATGCTATAACAGTAGCAACTTTGTCCAAATAATAATGTCACTTAGGTGCATTGCTCTTTGACCTAAAGCTCCTCTCTGATGTGAAGTCGATTCTTCGTATACATTGCAATAAAGCTTTTTCTAAAGCTGAGTATTATCTAATGTATCCATCTTCTTCCACACCCCCTCGAATGTTTGCTAACGCTAAATTACACAAGCCTGACATGCCCCTAAGGTTGATGCTGGATTTTGGAGGTGTGCATTATTTTAAGACTGCTAAGAAGATAAATCAATGGCTAATAGATGACTTAGGATTTGGAGAGTTTACTATTAAATCTTTTTTCGAGTTTGTAGAGCAAATCAAGAACATGCTAATAAGGCCCGAGTTTAAAATTGCAGCGTTAGATATTTCAGAGTTATATGGGTCTGTTAATAGAAAGAAGTCTATCGATATTATACAACAAGAACTCGTAAATAAAAATGTAGCTCAGGCTCATGTTAGTTTTATAACAGAATTTCTGAGATGGTTAGATGTAAATATTATGGTGACGTTTGAAGGCAAGTGGTACCACATGAAAGACGGGTGGCCTATGGGATTGCCTATGAGTGGCATCATGTCTAGCATCTATCTGAATTTTTAAGAAAAACAAGTATTATCTGAAGACAACATAGTAGATAATAATATAATATATATGAGATACGTGGACGACTTATTTGTTGCTGCTCCAGTAAATATTGTTGAGCACATCAAAGATCGGATACAAGCGAACACAGCATTAAATTTAAATATTACATGGGAAGATATGGGGCAAGAGGTAAAATATTTAGATATCAAGGTACACAGAGAAGGAAGTATGCTTAATTATGCAATGATTATGAAGCCACCAGAAGTTCGTGGACAGATTCACCCTGAGTCATACACACCTATGACTCAAAAGTTAGCTGGATTGACCTCATTTCTTTTCAGAAATTACTATTTGTGCAAGTTTGAGGCAGACAGAAGGTCTAACTTAATTAATTATACTAACAACTTAATCAAATCAGGATACAGGCGCAATATAGTATATAGCAAAATTAGATGTTTTGTAAATAATATTGGAAAACACAGAGATGAAGACAACAGGCCTTGGATATTGTTGCTCTACGTGCACTCTTTACATAAAACATTTTATATGACGTTTTCTAAAGAATTTTGTTTGAGTTTTCATACACCTAATAGGCTTATTAACAACACTAAGGACACTATAGCTTCTGATCAGACCCCACAGGCTGTGTACAGAGTGGCATGCCCTCATAATGGATGTAAAGCATCATACTATGGTGAAACGAGAGCCACCATAGCTACTAGGATATCACAACACAGGTATAGATACAATAAGGCACATACGGATCCAGAATGTACTTCAGTTTTTGCTCAGCATCAAAAATTGTTGGGACATGTGTTCGAACCCACATCTGCAAAACTGGTTTGTACTGAGCGACATGATGTTAGGCGAAAAGTAAAAGAAGCATACTTTATAGCAGAGGACTCTTTCACCATTAATTGTAAGGATGCATGTTTTGCGATATCTAAAAAATGGTCTTAGTGACTCATTTGCATATAATTTGCATATCAGATTTATTTATATAATGATTTCAAAGAAGGGATCATAACTGGCTATGAATATGAGAAGTACATCTTCTTGAAAGCGCTCAGCCATTTAATTTAATTTTCAATTTGTTGTTATAGCTTTACATTAGAAGTGTGAAAGCACGATTTAATAGTATTAAGAGGATGTTGGTATCTATGGTTATTAAAAAGCCAAAGACACAAAATATATAGATACTGAACTGTATTCAGATATGAATGACTAGCAAGCAAATTGGCTTGGATTGAAAACATTATTGTGTTTTCAGTTTGGGCTTATAGCTTCATCGTTAACTAAAAAAGTAAGTAATGGTTACTGGAAGAATGCATTAGATGCAAAAGTATGAGTGCATTGTTTGCTGATCCAAGGATTCTCACTGATGAAAACCACAAGGTAGAAACTAGTCTGGGTATATTAAATTAATAGGCACTAGATAAGGATTTTGATGCGCAAACTTTCTAACATCTATTGATTACCATGGCCTACACTAGGTCTAACTAATGTATGAGAAAGTTGCTTCTGAATTAATAGATTGTGAAAGCATAAGAAATGTAGTCATGTGATGTTTCAGTGATTTTATCAACAGCAATGATATTATACTGCAAAGCTTATTTGTAATGAAATCACTGCTCAGTGATTGTTGTTTTCTACTCAAACTCATAACTAACAACTTCAACTGACAATTCTTTATTTACTTTCAGAATTGCTTTGGATATAACAAAAGGAAAACACGGATATTTTAAATTTCACCAACATCGACTGAATTAATTTAAAATAATTATAAATTCTGTTTATGAAACAAATTCCGCTTACAAAAGATAAGTTTAGGAATTAAAATAGTCAAAGAAAGCAAATTTAAAAAATAATTATTTGTCTATATACTTAATATTATAATTATAGTAATATAATTTGATGGAATTAACATATTTTGTTTAAGAAAATATAAAAACATTTTATCTATTCAAAAATAAATTAATGTAACACAATTTCATGCATATTATTATTATGTTTATCTTTTAATTATTGCATATATTGCAATCATGACTTTTAATCATCATCATCATTCATCAAATGAGAATTCAATTGTCTCAATATAAAGATAAATCCTTAAATAGTCCATTATAGGGTAAAGATTTCTTTACTATCTTTACACATAGAATCAATATAAAAAAAAAAATACTATTCAACTAATTCACCAACTGACACATAAAAAGTTTTATGGCCAAGCACTGGTGGTCGAGTGGTCAGCACAACTGCCTTACAAGCAATTGTCCCAAGTTTGTGGATTCGCTTCCCGGATAATGCTTTGACACATGAAAAAAAAAAAGTTTTTATGCTTTTCTTTCCTTGTTTTACCCATTAGTTTAACAAAAGCTAATTCACCAATTAATAATTGGATGGCTAACTAAATGGGTTATGTGCTTAATTATTTGAAAAAAAAACTTTAACATGTTTTATAAATAATGGGGTATGTAGAAAATTTTCAAATTTTTTATTTACATTTAGGACACGAGAGAGATAATTTCTGTATAATGAAAACATATATTAACTTTTATATTTTGCTAATTTTAAATCTACAGTTTTAACTATTAGTCTGAGTATGGACAAATAAATAATTTGAATCATAAATTATTTATCAAATTAGTTCATTAAAAACATTACTACATAACTGTTTACCAAATGAACACGTTTTCATTGAAAATGTGATTGCATTTGCAAATAGGAGATTAGTTTTTAAAAGGCAGATTTAAACTAGTATCTAATAAAAAGGATGTTGAGGTGATAACACATAAAAAGGATGTGAATGGCAAAACCTCATTATTTGGTTTTGACATTATTACTGCATAGAGATAAATATTCAGAACTGAAGATTTTAACCAGAAATTATATCAAGCAGAAGAAAGAAAACTATGCTAACTGAAGCTAAAAGGATCTTCTAACAATAACAACTTAGAGGAAATGAAGTATCTAGTACATAACAGTGATAGAGAATATTACCACTAACATTCTCTCCATTGCTGGAAATTACTACAGTACTACCATTATCACTATTATTAAGGTCAATCAATAATAATAATTATCAGGACCTTTAAATCAATTAATTACTTAGAATCATAGTAGTGTTGATTCTTAAATACAAGTCATTGCTTTTGTTTTGAAATTCTGCATTTATTAATAAATACATTATATATATTCTTTGTGTTGCCTATGTATACGAAATATGTGGTAATTATATTTACTATATATACAAATACAAAAACTGTATTAAGAGCAAAACTTTATTAACAACAAAAATACTATAGAGCTTAGCATGCTTTTGACAGACAACTGTCATAGACATAGCAAAGCTTATAACAGAGGTAGGGAAATAAGACTCTAATTAAAAGATAAGCAAAATAGCATATTATTTGCATAGTACAATAATTAGTTAAAGCAACTACTTTTTGAGAAAAGGAATGCAGGATTCATTCTTGTTGGTGGTTTAATTGCCCTTGGAAATGTAAAATGCCTCCTTGATATTTCACTTGACATCATTGCGTTCTGAGAAAGCAATATTGAAACATGTGGGCCCAAATTGAGAGCCGGATATATTGAAATGGTAAAAAAAACAGATTTAGTGTTATGTTTTTGTCCGTTTATACATGTATTTATGCTGATCCAATCAGGTAGATAGGCTGGCTCAAGATTCACCATAGTAAACAGATGGGCAGGAAGAATCTTGCCATTTGATTTTATATACAATTTGAGAATGAAGATCCGGTGGTAGTCTATCTTTTGAATTATTGATTAACCAGAGTGAAAGGGAAAGGAGTGTGGAGTCCAACTCAATGGGCAAGAGTTATATAAATCAAATGAATTTTGGGTATGTAGTGAAGAGGCAGCCAAAATTTATCATTGATTATTGGGAGCGGGTGTCGCATTTATAATAAAAGTTCTTGACAGTTTAAATGAGAGATGAAAACTTAAATCCAATGTTGCACATGTCAGATATGCAGGTGTCAATATTATTTTTACAGTCGAACTTGCATTTACACAGATAAAAATTTCTAAATAAGAATGTATTAAGTCCTGCATTGTTGATGTAATAGATTTCAGATGTATGAAACCTCATATGTGGAGAGATTGGATGATACATGGTTTCATACATCAAAAGCACACAAACTTGCTACATCTGAAATCTATTACATCAACAATGCAGGACTTAATACATTCTTATTTGGAAATTTTTACCTGTGTAAATGAGAGTCTGACTGTAAAAATAATATTGACACCTGCATATCTGAGCAAGTGCAACATTGGATTTAAGTTTTCATCTCTCATTCAAACTGTCAAGAACTTTTATTATAAAATGTGACACCCAGCCAACAATCAGTAATAAACCATGGCTGTCTCTTCCTTTTATACCCAAAGTGACTCACTTGATTCATATAATTATCACTCCTACCCATTGAATTGGACTCCGCACTTTTCCCTCTTTGTACAGGTCAATCAATATTTCAAAAGATAGACTACCACCAGATTTTCATTCTCAAATTTTATATAAAATCAAATGCCAAGAGTGTTCCTGTCTGTCTGTTTACTGTGGTAAATCTCAGGCCAACCTGTCTCCCCAATTGGCTCAGTATAAATACATGTACAACTGGGCAAACACATTTGGATACTATATGTTTTTTAAGCATTTCACTAATTCCAATCATTGATTCGAGCCTACATGTTTCAACATTGTTTGTGTTATCAATAGGAAAGAATCTTGTATTCCCCTTTCCATAAAATGGCCTGTTCTAACTAATTAATATACTACACAAATAATATGCTAATTTTTGGCTTTTAAACATGATCTTATACCCCTACATCTGGTACAAACATTACTATATCTATGACAATTATCTGTCGAAAGCATACTAAGCACTACAGTATTTTTATTGTTAACAAAGCTTTTCTCTTAATACAGTTTTTGTATTTGTATATATATATTATATTCACAGAAATAAAGGGTTCTTAAATTTTACTAATTACATTTATATAAATTCTTAAAAAAAGATTTACTTACTGTTGGCTTTGGCTGCTTTATTGCTGAGCTCAACATATCGTCGATAATCTTCTTTCATTTTGGCTCCAGTTGCATTCCTCCAGTTCAGCCATATTGTTTCTAACTGAGCATAATTTCTAGATTTTGATAAGATGCTATAAAGATCTACAATATTCATATATTACATTTTTATTTACAAATATCAAACTTTCTGCAATAACAACTTTGATAGAAATTAGTTCAGATAAATAATAATTATTAATAATAATTTATTAATTTAAAGATGTCATATATATATTAAACAAAGATCAATTCTAGATATTGTTATTTAAATTTTAATAACACAATTTTTTTTTTGCACTTTATAAGCAATTTTATTTCAGTTATTTTTTTGTTTGTTACTTTATAATATTACACTGCTTTATAGAAACTTAAATAACAACTCCACATACCATTTATTTTTGTATTTTAAATGATTACAAACATAAACATATTTTGTAATAAAACAATTTAAAATGCAAAAGTAAAACGTATTTGAAGTTGATATTTAACATCTTATTACGAGAATGCTACTTTATTTTATATATATGTTGTCTGTATCTGAACTATATGTAAAAATCATTTCATAGTATGTGTGGATATGTATATAGGTATGCATATTTTTGATTGTAAATAAAATTTCTATATTAAATGTAATTACAGTCAGATAACATATGCATAAATTTTTCCCTAATTAATTACATTCCAGAAAAAATTACATGTGATAAGCATGCATTGGACTTAATAAAATTAATGTGTGCAGAAATATTCAGATTAATGCAGAAACCAAACTGATATAAAAACTGCAGATAATCTAGTAAAATTGTATGTGTAAAACAAATAGTAGTACAAATAACACACATATTGCTAAGCATATGGGTAATGAAATATTAGTTACACATAAGTCTACAATTAGAGACATTAATTTCTAAGAATAATTAAAGACTTTAATTTTCATCTACTTATATATATAACTTTTACAAGAGAAACTCTTGTTTAAGTTTTATTTGTATCTAATATTTTTTGTGTTATAAATGTGTCAATGCTATCCAGCTTGTATTGTAAACAATACACCCAAAAATACAACAGATTGACATAGTCAACAGTAGAAGAATTTGTGTAAGTAGACTGATGCAGTAAAATAGTTTTAAAAACTTTTCATAAATGGAAGCAGTTGGATGTATAAAGATGTATATTGGTGCACTGAGTTAGGAAGTGAAATTTGTTTAGGAGCAGTAGATTAATTATAAAAAGAACACTGTGGTAAAATTTCAATAAGAAAAATGGCAATCAACAATAATTCTATAAAGGAATTAGATACAATCAACATTAGTGGGTTGGCATATTTATGTGGAACATGTTGATATTAATAGCAGAGTTGATAACAAGTTAAAAGTAGTAATGCTTATGTGGCTCTCTGAGAAAGAGATCCTACAAATCCTGTGAATCCATAACTTCTTGAAGAAATACCAAATTTTAATCCCGTGAAATCAGAACTTGTGGCATGCTTAAGATTTAAAAATAAAAGTCAAGCACCATGCAAAAAATATCAATATTATGACATACCATTAACAACATTAGCCAAAAAATATAACTTTAATGCTGAGCTGATGACATACTTTTTGATCAACTATTATGGAAATAATGGAAACTTGGCTAAGGCTCTATGTCATGTCATTGTTATGGAGGTGAACATCCTATAGATTATGCCTTTAGAAAACTAACCACTTCTAAAAAGAACTACAGTCAGTTTGATAAAGAAGCTTTAGCAATAGTTTACTGTTAAAAAGTTCCATCAATACATTTATGGATTTGAGTTTAAAATTTACATGAACTATTATCTATTATTGGATATTTTGGAAAATTGAAGACTCCTAAGCATGCTAGTCAAAGAATAATCCATTGGATTAACATATTGATACCATATGATTATGAATTTATTTATAAACCAGGTAAAGAAATTGGCCATGCATGTGCAAGTTTGAATATAAAATTACAGAGATAAATTATATAGACTCCATTGAAAACATGTTGAATAATAATCATAATAGCCAAATGGACTAAAAGGAATTTTTCAGCATCAAACCTTAAAGAGATTAATTAAACAGTGATGACATAAAAGTTGGCTAATTATATAGTAAAACCTGTATTGAATATTGTGTCCTAATGACAGATTGTTTATTTATACCAACTGAAGGCTGAAAACAAGTACTAGATTTATTTCATAAAATACACCCAGGAATAGTTAGAATGAATGAATAGTATAGAGATACATGTGGTGGCCAAATATAATCTGAGAGATTGAGCAGACAGTTAAATATTGTACAAACTGACAATTCATCCTAAGTTTCTGCTCAAAAGATGAGAACTTTAGCCAAAAGCAATCCAGTCTTATTAGCACAGACTATACCTGGATCATGTGAGATCATTTAATGGTTATATTTTTCTTGCAGTGATTGATTCATATTCTAAATAGACAGAATACAAAATTATCAAAAGCACAAGTTCAGATTTTACTATTAAAGCTTTAAGTCAAATATTCTTACATCACAGATACTTTGAAACTATAGTATCAGATAATGGAGCTGGTTTTATGTCACTGCAATTTAAAAATTTTTGGGTTAGCAAGGTGGTATGTCATATATTAACCCCACCATATTATCCTGAGTCAAATAACCTAGCCAAAAAGGAAGCACAATAATTAAAGACTAGGCTGAATAAAATCTATATCAGTGAAGTTTGACAGATACTATTTTTTCCAGCATTTCATTCCTTGTACTTCTATTAAAAGGAATTCTGGCTGAAATGTTAACGTGTCAAAAGTTTCATAGTCCCTAATAATGATGTGACCTTTTGTCACATTATTATTTTGACAATGAGAAATTTAATGTTAGAAGTCTGTATAGCTGTGAGGTATTCTAAAAAAAAAAAGGCTTCCCAGAATGATATTAAAAATTATATCAAAACAATTAAGATTAATTCAGTTCACTAATGGAAACTAAATAAGAAGACAGATTAATCATTTGAGAGACTGTCAGATTGAGTCCTTAGAGGCAGTAAATATCAGTAGAAAAGGAATCCTCTATAAAAGATTAGTGCACAGATACATTAATAGTCATGAGATATAGAGTTGCTGAATAATAAGCAGACAAATAAAGTTGACCTAGATAAAATAAATACTCAGTCTGATGCATTTTCAACTACACCAATGATAGATCTACTGTCTTTAAAACAATCTCAACAAGAAGAAGAGTAAACGAAGACTTGTACCCCCACTGAGAGACCATTGATAACTCTAAAGGCTTCAGGATTACATTTGTAACTAAATAGATAATTTTTTAGAGTGAGAGGAGGCACTGAATTATACATAAATAGCATTATACAGTATGTGCAGATAAAAGAGATGATAATAGATGGACAATTGAAATCTTAAACTGGATTCCAAGAGATTGTAAAAGACGCAGAAAGAGACCACATGTGAGATGGATGAATGAAATAAGAAAGTGTGCAGGGGTGATGTGGAGAATAGAAGCTAAAGATCAGAGAAGTTGGGTTGAACTTGGAGAGCCCTTCATCCTGCAGTGGATTGATAATGATTGATGATGATGATAATGTACTTATTTGATTGTAAATAAAGTTTCTATATCAAATATATTTAGTCAGACAAAATGTATCCCTAATTAATTACATTCTAGAAAAATTTACATGTGATAACCATGCATTGGACAATAAAATTATGCAGCTAAAATATTCAGATTATTGCAAAACTAGAATGATATAAAAACTGCTGATAATCTAATAAAATTGAGTGTGTAAGTCAAACAAATCTAAGGATAATGTTTGCCAAATGCATATGTAAAGAAATATTAGTTACATCATTTGAAAATATGTCTCAATTAGAGACTTTATTTTCTAAGAATAATTAAATACTTTAACTTTCATTTACTTATTTATATTAGTTTTATAAATGAATAAATTCTCGTTTGTTTTATTTGTGTCTAATATTTTTTGTGTTATAAGTGTGTTGATGCTATCTGGCTGGTATTGTAAATAATACCATTAGAAAAATTCATTTAAAAAGATCTATTTGTTGATAGATGAAACCATGGTTGTGAGAGAATATTAATAAAATTGAGTTGTTTGACTAGTATTTTAATGTTATATGATGTTCTATTCTATTTATCATTATTACTATAATAAACAAGATTGACAAAGCGTATGACACACTTGAATGAGAAGCTATAAAGATACACAGAAATTATTACACACTAAGCGCTTTCGAGACTCGAAAACGCTTAGCGTGTAATAATTTCTGTGTATCTTTATAGCTTCTCATTCAAGTGTGTCATACGCTTTGTTAATTTTGTATATTAAATTATCGAATGAGAAGTCTTAAAATCTTTAATATTTTATAATAAACAAGGCAAAACTCTCCATACAGTAGTGCCAACCAGAGTAATCAATGGATTCCAGAAGGCTTATGCACAAGCCTTCTGGCATCCATTGATTACTCTGGTTGGCACAGTGCCACCCTACTGTATGGAGAGTTTTGCCTTGTTTATAAACAATTATGTGCTAGTATAAGAGATGGTAATCATGTGATGCTTAATGGTATTACTGTAGTATTAGGCAGTATTTAATTTTTCTAATATATACTATTTAAAAGTGAATGAAATATAATATAATATACATTATATGTATGATGAACTTATGAAATATTAACAATAATTATTCTGCACGTATGAATGACTACATCAAAATACAAATAGCAAAGCATTACTAATAATTTTGTTTTTAATGCTGTTTTGTAATAGACCTTAATTCTTGTTCACAAATTAAAGAACAAGACTGATTCAACATTAATTAAGCAGCATGTAATAATTATTTTAAGATAGATATTTATGGTTTTCAATACAAAGTTAATACTTAAATCTTCATCATAAATCTTGATTAAAGAAGTATTTGCACACATATATCAAATTAAATCATCTATGTTCTTTATTGCTGCTTTTATTACAACCCACTATGACAGTTTCGATTGCCGCAGCAATCTTCTTCAGAACTATAAAACAGTAATAAAAAGCATAGATGATTTAATATTATATGGATTTGGCAATGCAATAAGAAAGATAAAGTTATAATACTTCATAAAGATATATCAAATCAAATAGAGAGATAAGTAAATAAGGGAATCATCAGTAATGCTATAAGAAAAAATGGAATTAAATAATGTTAAATAGGTAAATTTCTAATGTTTTTAAATATTTATGCATATTCTGGTTTATAATAAATTACAGAATAAATTTGTTATAAAAAACTGTTTAGCTTTCTTTATTCGAATCAGATTGCACTTTGTAATTGAACTAATTTAAATAGTATTTCATCATAGATGATAATTATATATAGAAATTCACATTATTCATCATCATCATCATTATCAACCATTATCAATCCACTGCAGGATAAAGGTCTCTCCAAGTTTAATCCATCTTATCTGATCTTTAGCTTCTCTTCTCCACATCACCCCTGCACACTTTCTTATTTCATCCACCCATCTCACATGTGGTCTCTTTCTGGGTCTTTTACAATCTCTTGGAATCCAGTTTAAAATTTCAATTTTCCATCTATTATCATCTCTTCTAACAATATGTCCAGCCCAACTCCACTTCAATCTTTTAATTTTTTCAATGAGATCAGTAACCCCTGTTTGTTCTCTTACCCATACATTGCGTTTACGATCTCTTCTTGTTACTCCCAACATACATCTCTCCATACTTCTTTGAGTGGTCTGAAGTCTCTGAATTGCTCTTCTATTAAGTATCCAAGTCTCAGATCCATAAGTAAGAACTGGTAAAACACATTTGTTAAAAACCTTCCTTTTCAAACACATAGGCATATTTCCTTTTAGTATCAAGTTATTTCTACCAAAAGCACTCCAACCAAGTTTAATTCTATGATTAATTTCCTCCATTATGTTTCCATCTGTATTGATAATCTGACCAAGGTATTTGTAACTGTTAACTTCTTCTAATTCATCATAATCAATCTTTATTTTCATATTTTGAGCAAATCGATTAAACATTACTTTAGTCTTTTTAACATTTATCTTTAATCCTACTTTCCTATTTTCATCTGATAATTCCTGCAACATTTCCTGCAGATCTGAAGCATTATTTGCAAAAACAACTACATCATCTGCGAAATCTAAATGACTTAAATAATCACCATTTACTTTCACTCCTTTAGTTTCCCATTTTAATCCACAAAATACTTCATGCAGCACTGCTGTAAAAAGTTTTGGAGATATGGAGTCACCTTGTCTTACACCTTTCTCAATGTTGAATTTCCCAGTGTCATTATGTAATCTAATTGTTGCTGTTGCATTTTTATAAATATTCTTTAAAATATGACAATATCCTGGATCTATACCTTGATGATCCAATGCTTTAATCACTGAAGAAATGTTTATAGAATCAAATGCCTTTTCATAATCTACAAATCCTAAGCATAATGGCAACTCATATTCATTTGTCCTTTCTATACCTTCTCTCAATACCTGGATATGATCTACTGTACTAAAACCACTTTTAAATCCGGCTTGTTCTCTTGGTTGGTGGAAATCCAATACTATATATAAATGTAAATTTTAATATAACACAGTTAAGTTCTAAAATTGTTTTATGGATTCTTAGGATGATCAATGAGCAAACTTGGGGACAATAAGATTGTCTATATATGGTAGGAGCAAGATCCAAGCACTTATCAAATCATTATCATTAATAGAGATGATTGTTTAATATAAAATTTGAATTTCTCTTATAGGTTCTCCTCTTTTCTTCCAAAGAGTAAGCTTGTGGTTTAAGACCTGTAGAGGTCCCTATGATCACATGTTATACGCATGTGCTTGAGGCTACAGCCTTAATGAATATTACTTATAGGTCAATCTATTAATTTACTTTACATATATATATATTGTAAAGATTAATGAATGAAGTTGAGAAATAAATATTTTATTATGAAAATAATAGTTTAGATTTACAAGTTCTTTTTATTTTTAACTACTGTTTTAGTTACTTATCAAAATTCTAAAAGCAAATTTAATAAAAATACATATATGCAAATATGCACTCATAATCATGTGTACACGTTGCACTAAATATATATATATATGCAAATAGGAATTCATGTTTTAAATATATATACAAGCACACTCACAAACAATGGGTTAAAGTTGTTTATGGTTTTCCTTTAACTTTCAATTACTTTAAAAAATAAATAGAAAATATGTGTGGAAGCATGCTTAGTATATTTTAAACACATTAGTTTTTATATATATATGCCAAAGCGTTGACCAGGAAGCGAACCTGGACCACCTGCTTGGATGGTAATTATGCTAACCGCTAGGCCACCGACGTTTGACGGTTAGTTTTAAATGATTATAAATCCAAACCCATTTATACACAATAAGTTTAAAATTATTAATTTTTCTATTTTTTATAGAGTTTTTATTTACTAACTAAATAATCTCCTGTCAAAACACAATAGAATTTCCAGATTGTAACATATGCTATTTTAAGATCTTTAACCAAAGGTTATAAAAAGTTTGGTTTCTCTGAAGTGAGAAAGAGCATATTAAATTTTTACTGACTAAAATTATGTAAATCTAAAGCTTGCTGAGATTAAAATTTACTGCTTCTGGTTATTGCTCTTATATTTTATGTTCACGCACCATACTAATACATTACAAAAGAAAATTGATTGTGAAATGTAAAAAAAAAATCATTTGGAATGTTTTGGAATGCAGTGCATAAACAAAATTTTTTTATATTCATTTGTTCTGAATTTTATTTTACTATTATCTCATCTGAATTAAAGTTACATTTGTGTTTTCAACTATTTAATATTAATTATATAAACTTTTCAATTTCAGCAAACTTTAAAGAAAGTAAAAAGTATTACTTGGTTATAATAAAATGACTAGACCAATAATTCTATGAAGAATGAACAGTTTGGCTTGACTGTTAAGATGCCTAAAGTTTATAAAGCTCTGATAAAGCATTTTCAATAATAATTGGATTAATATTAAAAAACTAAAAGAAAGCTATCTGAAAATTATTTAAACTTTTATAATTGTTTACTTGCTTAGTTATGAACTATTTTCAATAATAATTGGATTAAACAGGCAAAACTCTCCATACAGTAGTGCCACCCTGTGCTAACCAGATTAATCAATGGATGCCAAAAGGCTTGTGCATAAAATCCCCATTTAGTGCCTACTCATCCAATATCCCAGACTAGTTTCTGGCTTGTGACCTTTGTCAGTGAGGAGCCTTGGATCTGAGAGCACTGCACCTAGATCTTAGGATCTAATGCAACCCTCCAGCAGCCACCTTTTATCTCTACTTAACTACAAAACTATGAGAATGAAATTGAAAACACAATAATATTTTCAATCTAAGCTCAATAGCTTATATAGTCATATGGGTCCAAACTTAGTTCAGCACTCATATATTTTGGTGTTTTTGGCTCTTTGACAACCATAGCCACCACTATCCTATTAGGCAGGACCGGTGTTAAACCACCAAACATCACATGATCACCATCTCCTATGGTAGTTTAATAATTGGATTAATATTAAAAAACTGAAAGAAAGCTATCTGAAAATTATTTAAACTTTTATAATTGTTTACTTGTTTAGTTATGAACTACAATATTATTAACTGCCATATTTTGTTTTCATCATCATCAATGAAAGTGATTATGATTTGTAGATACTGATTAAACAGTTATATATTTTAAATTAATCATTTTTCTTTGATGTGGAAAAATCTGTCATTTTCTAGAGAAATATTTAAAATACTGTACCAATTTTCTACATTTTTCCATGTGACATTACAATGCCTGAATATATTGCGAAAGAAGCGATTCAAACCCACAAGTTATTTAAAATCTTTACTTGTAAAATCTTTATAGAAGTGCATTCTATAAATATAAACTTCAATTTTTTTTTATTAAGAATAAAAAACAATACTTTATGTCAGAAATTAAGGATGTAAAAAAAAAAGAAATGGGTAACAAATATTAAATATAAACTGTTTTTTTTATAGATGTTTTAACTGTAGAATTATGATTAGACTATCTAGTTTCCATTAAAGAATTGTAGGTTAAAGTCTAAACAAAACAAAAATCAGGTGGCATGCGTATAAGAATATTTTTTAAATAAAGTGTATAACTTCGTGGTTAAGAAGAATTTTTTTATCAAAACATATTGTTATTATTATTAATAGTAGTAAAATCTTCAAAGCTAATTTAAAATTATTATGTCTATGTTACAAAGAGTAATCTTTGCTTGCATTTTTCGCAATATAATATTTGATAGAATAAAATTTTGTCTCTTAGGATGAAACTTTGTATTTAGTTGTTCCAGTGACAAAAGGTGTCCGTATTTTTGAGATAATTTTCAAAGAAATTATTTTTTTAATAATAAAAATTTTGTTAGAGAAGACGCATATCCTCGACTACATAATATAGTCATGATAGGTCAGGACTTGATGTCCTCTTCCACTTATTTATTACAATGTTTTAAAATTAAAAAAAAGTGATATTTTTAACAGCACTAATATTTCATAGCACTCTATATTTATTTAAAATGATGTATATTTGAATGTTCTTATTATTTAGATTTTATTATAAAACATGTTTTTGATGTTAGGACAAAATATAAGGATATTTTTTGCTACGATTGATAACTATAATATCCAGTATATACTATCACATAATGCCAGCAATTTTGTCAATATTCTAGCTTAAGTATTTATGATTATCACACCTACATTTATGTTTGTGCTTATATATGTGTGTGTATTTTAAATTATCAAATTTCAATGTTAAAATTTGTCCATAATGTCACCTTCTATATATAAAATTAAAAATAATAAATTTAAACAAAATTGAAATAGACAACTCACTATAAATAAAAAAAAACATTTAATACATCAATCCGGCTTTCATTCCTCAATGGAACACCTTTTTAAGATGATTCTTTTTACACAATCATATATGATGTGGTGCAAGTCACTGTGACTTCTCCTTATACAGAGTCAGGAATCTCTCAGCCATTATGCCTAGAGAAACCTATTAGCCACTTTACCTTTCCATTCCCCACCCTAAGTTTTCCCATATTCTTCTCTATTCTGCTCCATCCCATTTCTACAACATAAACTTTGTCAACTCCATAACCTTTATATCTAAATCCCCCTCATCTTTTCCCAAACCAGCACAAAAACCAATAACCCACTTTCTATATAATCACTTTGTTTATATTTATTATTCCACAATTTCATTATTTGTACCCTATCTTCTTTCAGGCATTTACCCTACAGCAACTCCCCCAATGGACATTATTTACATTACATCACAATATATAATTATTAAAATACATGCATTAAATATAATTAATAAAATATATATATAAATAAAAATGATTAAACTTATTACAGTCCTTTTTTTCTTCTCCATAATATATATACAAATAATCTAACAAAAAACAATAATAATAATCCCTTTTATTTTTAAAATTATAACTCTAAAGTTTCCAATAATCTAACAATACCCTTTCCCCCCTAATTGTGCTGAACCTTTAACCATGTTTACACATTTATTTAAATTTTCTTGAATATATAAAGTTTCATAACATTTTCTTTTCTTGTAATTTTTAACATACTTTATTACCTGAATATTTTTTCTACAATTCATTTTATGTCTAGTATCCCAAAAAATGTATATAAGACCCTGATCTTATATCCTTTCTGTTAATTGCCCTATCATACTCCTTACCTTTTTCCACAGTAGTCTTTCCTGTCTGACCTATATATATCATATTGCCAGGTCACAACTAATTTTATAAACCAACCCTATACTATTTTTAATCTTATCTTTCCTTTTTGAGTTACACATCCATTTCCCTAAAGATTTATTATTTTTTCCATTCTATCTTAATATCATCAATAACTTTTCTTTTATCAGTGACTTATATAAATGCTTTGAATATGGAACTGAAGCCCACTTCCTATTTGTATACCCATGCTGTACACTATCTTTTGTATTATTCTTATTTCTGAAAATCTTTTTACTATCTTTTCTTTTATATTCCATACAACATAATCATTCTCAACTTTTAATTTCTGTTCAAATGCTTCTTTTATATTCAATGTTAACCTATAATTTTTTAAATTAAACCCTTTCAAAGATGCTATTTTCTGCCACTATGGCTGCTATGAATTTGGACTGATTATTTCACCAATAATTCTTTTTTTTAAAAAAAAAAAATGTTGAAATACTTTAATCCCTTCTCTTTTTTCATTCTAAACTTAATATTGTATTTATTATTATTCAATTTTTTAAATGCATTAACAATACTTCTACTATCACTTATTACAATTATATCATCAACATATCTAAGATATTCTAGAATTTCCTTATTTTTTAATACTTATCAATTATATTTTCCACTATATAGTCAATCATAATTGATGATAAAATCTCACTAATACAACAATCCATAACTCATCCCTTTGTTATGTTCCAAAATTCTTCATTATATTTAAAATATAAAGCATCATTTATCAATAATAATGCTTCTCTGATAACATTTAACCATTCTTCCAAAATTATATTACTCCTTTTTATTTTATTAATAACTATTTTTATACTATGTTCCCTACATATATTCCGATACATTTTTCAATATCAAATGTTACAATCATATCATTTCTATTTATCTTTACATTATTCAATTTATCTATAAGTTCTACTGAATTCCAAATACTGTACTTGCCAACACCTATTGTAATGAGAAACTTTTTGTACATTATGGCATATCTAATATCACTCTTATTAAAACAGGCAAAACTCTCCATACAGTAGTGCCACTCAGTGCCAATCAGAGTAATCAATGGATGCTAGAAGTCTTGTAGTCTGGGGATATTGGATGAGTAGGCACTAGATAGGGATTTTATGCACAAGCCTTCTGGAATCCATTGATTACTCTGGTTGGCACTGAGTAGCACTACTATATGAAGAATTTTGCCTGTTTTAATAACAGTAATGTGCTAGCATAAAAAATAGTGATCATATGATGTTCAGTGGTTTAATATCACTCTTACCTACAATATCATTCTTATATGTTTTAATCTTCCCAAATATACTTGGATGTTCAAAGTCTGTAGAATATAAATATCTATATTCCTTTTCATTAATTAACTATTTCATTTCCATATAATTTAATAAAACCTTATATTTTGGTTTGATTCTATTTCCTGCTTCTTTATTTATCTTTTGGTATGCCTGCTTTACAATATCTTCTTTTATTTTTCTATCTTAGTCCATTTCTTTTAAACAACAAACCTTGATCTTTTATCTTTACTTCTTAGAATTAAGTGCTTCTTATTTATCTTCTCCATAATTTGTCTTATAATAGACTTCTCTTTCCATTCTTTTTTACTCCATTTATGTTTTTTATTAATAGCATTATTAATTTTTGATTGTAATTCAGCTTTTAAACTATTCTTAATACTAGTAGATTCCATACTAACAACTGTTGTTTCTGGATATCTTTATCCAGCAATGATATACCATATTGGTACCTATATATTTAGTCCCTTTATTTAAAATCTGTGATTGCTCAATTGTAAAATTAAGATTAGATATATTTACAAAATTATTAACAATTTCTTCCTTATTACAATTTTTTACTGCAAAATAATTAACTATTTTTTCATCCAATTTCATTTCTTTGGAATACAACTATTTTCATTTATTATATTTCTTGTAAAGCCTATACTTTAATTTTCTATTATGAATCAATAAATTACAATTTACATACTCCAGTAATTCTGTAGATGTATGTGCTTTCAAAATACTTTAATGTCCATTATATTTCCTAATATTACAATCCACTTTTATATATTTTTCTTTCAAAAACCATTCCAAAAACGTTCTCTAAATTTTATTAAACAAACTTTTATTCTTGTTAATTTTCTTGTTATTAATTTTAAATCTATATAAGATAAGTATAATTCCATTGTTTTTACATTTATTTAAAAATGACAATTGATATTTTAATTCCAGAATTCTTGTTTGTATATTTCATAACTTTTTAAATCTAATAAAATTAATATTATCCAAATTTCTATATAAAAATGTTCATACAATAAACAGTTTCCAAAAAAAAACGTACAATTTTTCTTTCATTTCCTTCCTTCTTTTCTTACAATCAATCTTTGCTGTAGAATAATGTTTATTAATACTTATGATACAAACAATCAAAACTATAAATACTTTAAATGATCAAATTTCAATGTTAAAATCTGTCCATAATGATGCCTTCTATATAAAAAATTAAAAATAATCAATTTAAAACAAAACTGAAATAGACAACTTACTATAAATAAAAAAATTATTTAATACATCAATCTGGCTTTTATTCCTTAATGGAACTTTTTCAAGATGTTTCTTTTTACACAAACACATGTGATGTGATGCACTGTAACTTCTCCTTATACAGAGTCAGGAATCTCTCAGCAAGTATGCCCAGAGAAACCTGTTAGCCACTCTAAATTTCCTTTCCATTTCCAGCCTTAAGTTTTCTCATATTCTTCTCTATCCTTTTCCATCCCATTTTCACAACATAATCTTTGCCAACTTCATGGCCTTTATATCTAAATCCCCCTTATTTTTTCCCAAACCCAGCATAAAAATCAATAACCCATTTAATTACGTTGTTTATATTTATTCTTCCACAACTTCATTATTTGTACCCTTTCTGCTTTCATGCATTTACATTCAATTAACAGATTCTTAATATTTTCTATACCTTCTTTACACAACTTGCAGAGTAAATCATTCACATTTTTCCATTTATGTGTATATTTCTTTGTTGCTAAAGATCCTGTTTCATCCTTAAACAATAAACTACTTTCCTTGCTATTATCATAAATTAACTTGCACCAAATATTTTGTTTACTTCTATATATATTTAAACTCTTTTACACTCCATATTAGTTCCCCAACTCCTTATTCTTTATTAATGCATCCACCCTTCTACCCCATTCCTCACCACTATAACACTCAACAATTCTCCAAACACAATCATCCCACATTTTGTATAAGTATACTGGCATAAATTCTTTATCCAAATCTTCTGCATATTGCATTACCTTTCTCACTTATCTTGTAGCCTGCCCTTTACTCATAACCCAATTAAATACTATTTTGGCTATTCTCGTATTATCCATAAACAACAATCTACTAAACATTTTCATTTTGCTTTTTGCATTTCTCATATAAAAACTTGACCATCCCATTTCTCAGTGAATTGCCTCCTTTGACATCCACATATCTGCATTTAATGCATGTCTTCCTACTTCTCTTTGTACTTTTTCTAAGTAATCTAATACTCCTTACTAACACATAATGAATCATTACCATATATTAACCCTGCTACAGCCACTCCCTTCCATACAATTCTAGTACATCATATTTATTATATAAAAACACTGCTAATTTCTTTATCAATCCCTTTCGTTTCTTTGCTTCATTTATCAATTTTTTCTTCCATTCATCCAAGCAATTTCTCTGATTACTTAAGATGATTCCCAAATAGCTATACCTATTCACCACACTTAACTTTATATCTCCCAATAAAAATACTTTGTCTTCTCTTTACTCAGTATTAATCATCATCACTTTTAATTTTTCTTCACTAAATTTAATCCCTACATCTTTACACATCCTTGCGCATGTCCTCAACATAACTTACCCTACAGTAACTCCCCAATGAACATTATTTACATTACAATAAATATAATTATTAAAATATATACATTAAATATAATTAATAAAATACATATATAAATAAAAATGATTAAACTTATTACCCTCCTCTCTCCCCCTCCATAATATATAAATATTTACAAATAATCTATAAAAAAAACTAATAATAATAATCCCTTTTATTTTTAAAATTATAACTCTAAAGTTTCCAATAAACTAACAATGCCCATTTCCCCCCTAATTGTGCTGGGCCTTTAACAATATTTACACACTTGTTTAAATTTTCTTGAATATGCAAAGTTTTATAACATTTTCTTTTTCTTATAATTTTTAACATACTTTTACTATCTGAATATGTTTTTCACAATTTATGTCCAGTATACAAAAAAAATGTATATATGGCCCTGATAATACATCCTTTCTGTTAATTGCCCTATCATGCTCCTTATCTCTTTCCATAGTATTCTTTCCTGTCTGATCTATATATTTCATATTGCAAAGGTCACAACTTATTTTATAAAACCAATTCTACCCTATTTTTAATATTACCCTTCCTTTTTAAGTTACACATCCATTTCCTTAAAGATTTACTATTTTTACATCCTATCTTAATATCATCAGGTAACTTTTCTTTTATCAATGTCTTAAATGCTCTGATTATGGAACCAAAACCCACTTCCTATTTGTATATCCATGCCTTACACCAGCTTTAGTATTATTATTTCTAAAAATCTTTTGAATATCTTTTCTTTTATATCTTATAATAATAATCATTCTCAACTTTCAATTTCTGTTCAATGCTTCTTTTATATTCAATGTTAACCCATCACTCTATAATTTAAACCCTTTAAATGTTGCTATTTTCTGCGACTATGGCTGATGTAAATTTGGATCAATTATCTCTCTCTTTTTCTTTATCCTTAATATAATGTTTAATAAGTATTTCACCATTAATTTCTTTTCTTAAAAAAATGTCTAAATACTTTAATCCCTTCTCTTCATTTTTCCATTGTAAACTTAATATTATATTTATTATTGTTCAATTCTTTAAATGAATTAACAATATTTCTGTTATTACCTATTACAATTATATCATCAACAGGTCTATGATATTCTAGAATTTCCTTATTTTTTATAAATTTATCAATTATATTTTTTTTTATATGGTCAATCATAATTTATGGACTCATAATAGAAAATTAAAGCACAGGCTTCATAAGAAATATGACAATAAATGGAGATTATTGTGTTCCAATGAAATGAAATCTGATGAAAAAATAGATAATTGCTTTGTGGTAAAAAATTGTAATAAGGATGAAATTGTTAATAATTTTGTAGATATAGCTAATATTAAATTACAATTGAGAAATCACAGATTTCAAATAAAGGGACTAAATATATACCATTTGTGGTTAGAGATAACCAGAAAACAACAGTTGTTAGTGTGGAAGCTGCCAATATTAAGAAAGGTTTGAAAGCTGAAATATCAAAAATTAATAATGTTATTAATAAAAAGAATACATGAAGTAAAAAAGAATGGAAGGAGAAATCTATTATAAAACAAATTATGAAAAAGATATATAATGAGCACTTAATAGTAACAAGTGAAGATAAAGGGTCATGGTTTGTTATTTTAAATGAAATGGACTATGATAAAAAAAAATAAAAAAAGATATTGTAAAGCAGGCATACCAAAAAATAAATAAAGATCCAGAAAATACAATTAAAACAAAATATAAGATTTTATTAAATTATATGAAAATGAAAGAATATAGATGTTTATATTAGCATTTGAACATCCAAATATATTTGGAAAGGTTAAAACCCATAAGGATGATATGCTAGTAAGAGTGATATTAGACTTTAATAATTATATTCTTAAAGATTTGTGTGTCTTAATATGTAAAAAGATTCTCATTACAGTAGGTGTTGGCAAGTATTGTATTTGGAATTCAGAAGAACTTAAAGATAAATTAAATAATGTAAAGATAAATAGAAATGGAATGATTATATATAATGAGTGGCTAATAGCTCTAAACAAGCCTTTTCAATAAATGCTGCAAGAGAAAGCATTTAAAATCTCTATCTAGAATTGTCCCTATCCCCAAACCAGTTTCAAACTAATAACTTTCATCAGTGAGGTGCAAAAACATTCAGACACTAGATCTAAAATACAAATTTAAGCCCAACATTTATTGAATACTTAAGTATTAAGTAGAAAATATGAAATATTCAGACATCTATATGTCTTCAAATTCAGCTATTTAACTTAAATAGCCATATGGGCCTGAACTAAATTCAGATACACTATATATTAATAGCCTTAGAAATATAACATCACCAAAGTCTTAAATTCCAAACTATAATATATTTGTAAATACAATCTAATTAAGTCACATGATGTATGACTTTGTTTTCCTTACTATTAAATAAAATAATTGTATCATTTGATGTAGAAAAAATGTACTCGAGTATACCTAGGGAAGATAGTATAAAATTAGTTATTGATAAAATAAAAAGGAGTAATATAATTTCAGAAGAATGGTTAAATGTTATCAGAGAAGCATTATTATTGATAAATGATGCTTTATATTTTAAATATAATGAAGAATTTTGGAACATAACAAAGGGATGAGTTATGGATTGTTGTATTAGTGAGATTTTATCATCAATTATGATTGACTATATAGTGGAAAATATAATTGATAAGTATATAAAAAATAAGGAAATTCTAGAATATCATAGATATGTTGATGACATAATTTTAATAAGTAATAATAGAAGTATTGTTAATGCATTTAAAGAATTGAACAATAATAAATACAATATTAAGTTTATAATGGAAAAAGAGGGGAAGGGATTAAAGTATTTAGACATTTTTAAGAAAAGGAATTAATGCTGAAATACTTATTAAACATTATATTAAGGATAAAGAAAAAAGGAGTTATAATTGATTCAATTCCTGTCAGCCATTGTCACAGAAAATAGCTGCATTGAAAGGGTTTAAATTAAAAAATGATAAGTTAACATTAAATATAAAATAAACATTTGAACAGAAATTGAAAGTTGAGAATGATTGTGTTAGTATAAGATATAAAAAAAGATATTAAAAAGATTTTAGAAATAATAAGAATAATACAAAAAATAGTGTAAAACATGGGTATACAAATGGGAAATGGGTTTCGGTTCTATTATATTTTGTAAAAATATGTATATTTACATGAGTATAAGTTTGTGCATTTCAGAAAAAAGTAGAACAGCAGGTTCCATATTTAGAGCATTTATATAAGACATTGATAGAAGAAAAACTATCTGATGATATTAAGACAGGATAGAAAAATAGTAAATCTTTAGGGAAATGAAAGCAAACTCAAAAAGAATGGGTAATATTAAAAATAAAATAGGGTTGGTTTATAAAATTAGTTGTGACCTTTGCAATATGATATATATAGGTCAGACAGGAAAAACTACTGTGGAAAAAGGTAAGGAGTATGATAGGGCAATTAACAGAAAAATATAAGATCAGGGCCATATTTACATTTTATGGATACTGGACATAAAATGAATTGTGAAAAAAATATTCAGGTAATAAAGTATGTTAAAAATTACAAGGAAAAAAATGTTATGAAACTTTGTATATTCAAGAAAATTTAAACAGATGTGTAAACATGGTTAAAGATCCAGCACAATTAGGAGAGAAAGGGTATTGTTAAATTATTGGAAACTTTAGAGTTATAATTTTAAAAATAAAAGGGATTATTATTATTGAAGTTTATTTTCTAGATTATTTATATATATATATTATGGAGAGAAAAAAGGACTGTAATAAGTTTAATCAGTTTTATGTTCATATATGTCTTTATTAATTATATTTAATGTATGTATTTTAATAATTATGTTTATTATAATGTAAAATGAAAATAATGCCCATTGGGGGAATTGCTGTAGGGTAATTGGTCACATGATTGTGTAAAAGGAAACATCTTGAAAAAGTTCCATTAAAGAATGAAAGCTGGATTGATGTATTAATTTTTATTTATTTATTTATAGTGGGTTGTCTATTTCAATTTTGTTTTAAATTGCTTACTTTTAATCATATAATATGTGCATGTTTATTTAAAACACACACTTTAATGTAGTAGGCCAATAGTTAAACTTCTTAAAATAATATTTTTTTGAATATCTTGAAAAATATAGCAATTTCAAAATAGAAATCAAAATGTTAGTCTCTTTATTTTTGCTATAAAAATAACTGAAAAGATTATCATTTTTACATTTTCACAAGATCTCAAATTTGGAATTAAACTTATTCATTTTTTTTTAGCAAAGGCATTGAATATAAATTGAATAAATGAATGTATGAGGTCATGTGTGTTGTGTTGTTTGAGATGGAGTGGAGGACAAACAAAGACTGAAAAATCCTAAGTTCAAATGCCTCTATTTACTTATATATGTAAATATTTTTATTTATATAGCAGGATGTACACTGAATGAATAGGCTAAAAGAATTTGTTAAAAAAAGAAAGTGAAATGGACCCAATAAAATGTTTTAAGTATTCTTAATCATGCACCATAAAGAGTGATGAGGTATAAAAGTGTTATTTTGTATTGATTAAATCTAATTCTGATATGTATTTTTATTTATTTCCATTACATTGGTAGAATAGAGACATCTTTGGATAAAATATAAGTGTGTTTTAATTAACACATAATAAATATTTAAAATACGCCATTCTTTATATAACTGGAGCCTAATTGTAAATATAGCAGGAAATACGTATATTCGTGGATTATTTATCTTTTCTACATGTGTGTGGTCATGTGTATCAGTAGTATGAGATAGTGTGGATAGTTGAAGGGTGCTTGAAAGTCTGAGTTCAAATCCCCTATATTAACACATTATACTGTAATGTTAAACTATTTTTAAAAATATTCCTTTTTAACTAAACCAATTACTTAAATATCTTTAGCTTGTTATTTTATAAATAAATAAACATTCAGATAGCATTTTATTGAGAAAAAGCAGCTGAAATATAATTCAAAAAATCACTTTTTGTCTTGACCATGCTCTTCTTCATGCTTCAAAAATGCACAGATAACTGGTATATGTCATAGTAAGTTTAACTAACTGAAAGTGAAATTATTGTTTCATTTGAAGTTTAAGTTTGGCAGAACAAGATAAACTTAATACTTCTATCATTATGCTTAATTTGCCTATCCCAGTTGATGTATGGCCACTATTCAAATAGATCCTTTTTGCATTCTATCACTATAATATATATAAAACTTTATCTGCAACCAACCTATCCCTACATGTCATCACTAGCGATCATTAAAACATACATATACACATACATATATACAATTTGCTGTGAATTGTTGTGGCAATTATATTTGTAATAAATAATAGGTATCATTTTGGTAGATAGTCTAGGATACATTTGACGCTAGGGGGAGCCATGAAACTTGCTGGCACAAGCAGGGTTAACTTATGGTAATGATGCATTGTGTTAGTAAAGGGTGTGTTATATTACTAAGAAAAAGTACAAAGAGAAGTAGGAAGACATGGATTAGATATGGATGTGTGGCTGGCAAAGAAGGCAATTCAAGGAGAAATGGGATGGTCAAGTTTTTATGTGAGAAATGCAAAAAGCAAAATAAAAATGCTCAGTAGATTGCAATTTATGGATAGTAAGAAAATAGCCAAAATAGTATTTAAGTGAGTTATGAGTAAAGAACAGGCAAGAAAATAAGTGAAAAAGGTACTATAGTATGCAGAAGATCTGGATAACGACTTTATATCAGTATACTTGTACAAAAGGTCGAATGGTTGTGTTAGGAGGATTGTTGAATGTTGGCAAAGAATGGGATAGAAGAATGGATGGATTAATAAAAAATAGGGAGTTGGAGAGATGGAGAATTAGTATGGAGAGTAAAAAGAATTTAAATAGATATAGAAGTATACAGAATATTGGGTATGAGTTTATTTATGATAATAGCAAGGAAAGTAATTTACTATTTAAGGCTAGAACATGGTTGTTAGCAGCAAGAGAATATAAACATAAATGATGATTTAGTTTGCAAGTTATGTAATGAAGGCATGGAAATTATTAGGCATATGCTAATTAAATGTAAATACTTACAAGTAAAAACAGTACAAATAATGAAGTAGTGGGAGAATAAATATAAACAAAGTGATTATACAGAAAGTAGGTTCTTGGTTTTTGCTGGATTTGGAAAAAGATAAGGAGGATCCAAATATAAAAGCCATAAAGTGGACAAAGATGATGTTGTGGAAATGAAGCAGGATAGAGAAGAATATGGGAAAAACTTAGGGTGGAACTGGAAAAGGAAGGTAAGGTGGCTAATAGGTTTTTCTGGACATAGTAACTGAGAGGTTCCTGACTTCGATAAATAAGCCATAGCACATTGCATCATATATCACAACCAAGTGATAAGTGACTAGAAAAATGTGGATAAAATTAAAAATATGGATATTAATAACAGAGAAAAGTAATTTGGCTTTTAACAAAAATTTGTACTTATCATACAGTGTCAATTTTTATTAGCCTGGAAATTATAAATATAGGTTTATATTTATTCATATGAATAAATCTTGAAATAATCATAAGAGATAATCAAAATGCATGTGGAAATATACAATATGTTGTAAATATAGGGGATTTGAACTCAGACTTTCAAGCAACCTTCAACTATTCTTACTATTTCATACTACTGATACACATGACCACACACATGCAGAAAAGATAAATAATCACCAATAAACGTATTTCGTGCTGAACCAGCACTCAACAATTAGTCCAGATTATCATCTCCCACATATAAATATATATAATCAGTGTTTAGTTTATATTAAGATAGCAAATCTTTATACTTTAATGGATAGGCTTCAATCTACTCCAACCTCCAACTCCTCAGCCATCCATACCTGTGAAAATCTGATGATAGAATGCCAAAATCCCATGCTGATTCCAATATTGTTGTTGTACCCATGAGCTCAAGTCACTCTGACCCCTCATGTATAGGACAGTATCCATTTAAATACATAGAAGAGGGATGGGCAGAATGCAGGCATAATATGTAAGATTTGAAATACAGGCATTCTTATACCTGGAACTTAATTGTAAATATAGGGGACTTGAACTCAGATTTTCAAGTAACCTTCAACTATCCACACTATCTCATACTACAGATACACATGTCCACACACATGTTGTATATTTGAATACGGAAAACAAAATTTGATTTATAAAAGAAAACAAGATTTATATATTTTTAAAAGGAGTACATGAAGATTTATCATATATCAATAAAAAGTATAGGGATATGATTACTGAGATAATAATTCTGACAGACGTGATAGGATCTCTAGCTGTTCTTTGACTACAGGTATTCACCTGAATTTTTCTGGAAAATGTTCTGCTTATGAGTGTTTGTGTTTTTCTAGTTGTCTGCCAATAATTAAGAATTATTATTCAAAGCAAAACTCTCCATACAGTATTGCCACCTGTGCTAAACAGAGTAATCAATGGATGCCAGAAGGCTTGTGCATACAGTCCCTATCTAATGCCTACTCATCCAATATCCCCAGACTAGTTTCTGGCTTGTGGCCTTTGTCAGTGAGGAGCTTTGGATCTGAGAGCACTGCATCTAGATCTTAGGATCTAATGCAACCCTCTAGCAACCACCTTTTATCTCTACTTAACTACAAAACTATGAGAATGAAATTGAAAACACAAAAAAATATTTTCAATCTAAGCTCAATAGCTTATATAGTCATATGGGTCTGAACTCAGTTCAGCACCCATACATTTTGGTGTCTTTGGCTCTTTTACAACCATAGCCACCACTATCCTATTAGGCAGGATTGGTATTAAACCATTAAGCATCACATGATCACATTTCCATTGATTACTCTGTTTAGCACAGATAGCAATACTGTATGGAGAGTTTTGCTCTGTTTATCAACAAATAATGTGCTAGTATAGGAAATGTGATCATGTGATGCTTAATGGTTTAATTATTATTCAATTTGAAGAAAATTTCCTTTTTGATAAAATGCAATTGTTTTATTGTTTTTACAAAAATTATTCCCCATTATTCTCAATAGATATTTTTGGTATTGACTTTTGAAAGTTTTATATATATATATTTAAAAAATATAATTGTTAATAAAAATGTATATATAAGATTTAATAAAAACGAAATAGTAACTTTGATTATTTAAATACAAATATGAGTAAAATAAATATTCATAAGATTTTTTTAAAAAATGTAATTGAATACATAGAAATATAAATTGCACATATACAAAATATTTAATACTATAAGAATAAAAAAAAATAGTTTCATACTTCAAAGATCAACGTTCATACCTGGATCTAAAGAAAGTCCACAATTGTTATTTTGATCACAGATTTTAGCTGTGCTATATAAGCTATCCATTGAAGTAATTATATTTGTAAGCTACAATAAAAATAATACAAATTGTATTTGTGTATATATAAGCAACTAATCAAACTGAAAATAATTATATAAATACATAATCACTCATATTAATGTAAGGAAAAGTATTGACATTATGTATACTTCGATCTATAATTGGATAATCTTAATTAGGTGTCTATATATGCATTGATAAAAACCAAATATATATATATGTAATCAATATAAAACACAACTAATATATATAAAATAAATAAATCACAGTAACATTTAAGTTTTTTTTTTTCCATGTGTCAAATGCGTTGACCAGGAAGTGAACCCGGGCCAGCTGCTTGGAAGGCAGCTATGTTAACCACTAGGCCACCAACAATTGACATTTAAGTTTTAAATATAAAATAATAAGTAAATGTCAATTTCCATATGATCATGTGGCAGTAATTAAGTGCTATTGATTATTTAATACTTAAAACTAAAACTATTACTGTGGAATATTACTATGGCTTATTTATTTATTATATATAATGAATGAGTTTCTAATCTCTCCACTGTGTATAAAATAAAATATAATCTTTAATTGATGTACACAAATAAATTCATCAAAAACTTTTCTACCATCTTCTTTGATATGATTCAACCAGAATCTTCTCAGTTAACAGACAAAGATGCTGATACGAAATATTCAAATCAATCTTGCAACCAGAGTTGAAATGAAATGTGTAAATCACAGAATAAGCAGGGGAAATCTAAGTCATTTATAAACCTTTATATATTTTAAATGATTAAAATAACACAGGAAAGTATAAATATCTAAAAAATTAATGATATTTTTTTATAGATGTTCAACTGAATAATTTTATATACATTTGAATAGTACATTTGATAAATATCAGTAACTAAACAAAATTTTCTACATTCGCCAACACTCCTCTAACGATTGTTATAAATTCTGAGCTGTCAGTTTGAGAAAAGTATTCTTTGGTAAATCTCTCATTATTCATGTATTTAGTGTTACAAATCTATGCTCATCATGTGATCTGGAAATGTGAAACTACCTGAAGACCTATACAGAAATTACAATCAGAATTTATTATTTATATGTCTTAATTAGGACCAGTTTGATGTTGAAACTTCAATATTTTTAGAATCAGTACATATACATGTATTAAATTAAATATTTTCATAGATTTGCTATGATCAGATAAAGCAAAGTGTGGAATTATTTCTATGTAATCCCACACTTTGCTTTACATACATATAAAGCTGATTTTGCTCAAAGCTAAATCGGTTTATAAGTCTATTCATACTTATAAATATCAAGAAATAAAAGGTTGCTTTAACAGCTGATTAAAGATTCTTGTGTTGATAAGTATATGCTTCTTTCATGTGATGTATATATACAAATAAAATGGAAATTCATATAACATTGCAATAATAGCCAAAAAAACAAAATTTTACTAAAATTCTTCAACTACCATGGTTTTATCTATTAACAAATAGACTCTCTCAAATGAAATTCAACTAAACATACAACATATATACACAAAACAAAATAATCTGCCCATCATTCACTTCAAAAACTAACTTCCTTCAATTTCAAAATATACTTTCATGAGATTGATAGTGTCCGATTCAAAAAATTTATCCCCAAAGTTTCTTTTACTCTTCTTTTCAATTTCACTTTTTTTCAAAAAAGATAACCTCAGCATTGTCAAATAATATTTTATGGCTTGTATTCAGGTCATGAATATACAAAGCTGAGTTATGATATTTATTTTTAACTCTACTCTTATAAACTTTTAACTCTTTCATTAAGACTCAATTTACTTTGACTTTTACAAATTTTATGACAACTGCAAGGAATCTTATAAACTATCTCAAGGAATAGATTTGCAATCAATTGACTCTTTTAAACTATTTAGTAGTTAATTTCAATTCAGGTCTTTCTTCTAGACCACTTTCATACTACCCAATAAAAAGTTATTTTTATAAATCAATTTACCAAATGATGACTTATATGGCAAAGAAATAAACTGTTTATTCTACACTAACAATTAAATTTTTATTACTACCAGATTTGCAGATATTTTTATTAAATATACAATTCCTAATAAATAAATGCAATATAGTCAGAAACAAATTAACTCCACTGAATATAACTTATTTTCAAAATTATTAAGCCTTCTATTCCTATAACAAAAATTCAACAAAGTTTTTTATGAGTAAAAAGTTGTCAACTGTCTAACCTTGTGTTTCTTAAATTGTTTGCTTTAATAAATATGACAACAAAATAAAACATTATCAACATTTAAATCTAAAAATTTTAACCTAATAAAATCAAATGTCCCCCATTGTAAATTTAATATTAGAATCAAAAGCATTCAATCTATCAAAAAAATCCTTCAATTTATCTTCCTGTATAACAAACAAACAATCATCAACATAACTAACAATTTTAAAGAAACAGTAAAATTAGTAATAATGCTACTCTCTAAAAAAAATCAATATAGACAGAGCACATTAAAGGAGAAATAACATAATCAATAACCCATACCTCTTTAATTTTATAAAACACATCATTACACATAAAATACATCAAATCCTCTAATAACAATAACAAATCATGAATAACCTTAATCTTATCTGGTGAAAACTACTCATTTTTTTTAAAAGCAGTAAGTGCTCTCAGATTCAAGGCTCCTCACTGATGAAGGCCACAAACCAGAAACTAGTCTGGGGATATTGGATTTTATGCACAAGCTGCTGGCATCCATTGATTATTCTGGTTGACACAGGGTGGCACTACTGTATGGAGAGTTTTGCCTTGTTTAATAATAATTGTGCTAGTATAAGAGATAGTGATCATGTGATGTTTAGTGTTTTAACACTGATCCTGCCTAATAGGATAGTGGTGGCTATAGTTGTTAAAGAACCAAAGACACCAAAATGTATGGGTGCTGAACTGAGTTCAGACCATATGACTATATAAGCTACTGAGCTTAGATTGAAAATGTTGTGTTTTCAATTTCATTCTCATAGTTTTGTAGTTAAGTAGAGTTAAAAGGTAGCTTCTGGAGGGTTACATTAAATTCTAAGATCTAGGTGCAGTGTTCTCAGATCCAAGGCTCCTCACTGATGAAGGCCACAAGCCAGAAACTAGTCTGGGGATATTGCATGAGTAGGCACTAGATAGGGACCTTATGCACAAGCCTTCTGGCATCCCTTGATTACTCTGGTTGGCACAGGGTGGCATTACTGTATGGAGATTTTGCCTTGTTAAATATAGAATCAGATGAAGTTAAAAAATGAGGTGGGACTAAGGTAAGAATGCCCTATGTCACCTATTTTGTTTTTATTGTATTTGAGACAAATGGAGAGAGCAATAGAAAGACTAGGAAGAGGGGTAGAGATACCATTAGTAGGTGGAAATGAAGTATATACATTACTGGGTCTTTTATTTATGGATATGACTTCTTGTGCACAGAAGAAGGAAAGATATAAAAGTTATGATGAGGACATGCGTAAGGATGGTTAAAAAGATGGAGATTTAATTTAGTGAAGAAAAATCAAAAATACTGATGATTAATACTGAGGAAAGAGAAGACAAAGAATTTTTATTGGGGGATTTGGAATCATCTTAAGTAATCAGAGAAATTGCTTGGATAAATGAGAGAAAAAATTGATAAATAATGCAAAGAAAAGAAAGAAACTGGTAAAGAAATTAACAGTGTTTTCATATAATAAATATGATGTAGCTAGAATTGTATGGAAGGGAGTGGCACTAGCAATGTTAACATACAGTAACAATGGGTTATGAGTTAGTAAAAGAATGTTAGATTACTTAGAAAAAGTACAAAGAGAAGTAGAAAGATATGCATTCAATGCAGATATGTGGATGGCAAAGGAAGCAATTCAAGGTAGTCAAGTTTTTATATAAGAGATGAAAAAAAAAAAAACGTTCAGTACATTGCAGTTTATAGATAATAAGAGAATAATCAAAATAGTATTTAATTGGGTTACGAGTTAAGGGTAAGCAACAAAATGGGTAAGAGTGATAGTATGGTATACAGAAGATTTGGATAAAGAATTTATATCAGTATACTTATACAAAAGGTGGTGTGATTGTGTTAGGATAATTGTTGAGTGTTATAGTGGCAAGGAATGGGATAGAAGAATAGATGAATTAATAAAGAATAGGGAGTTGGAGAGATGGAGACTAGTATTGAGTGTAAAAAGAGTTTAATATATACAGAAGTAAACAGAATATTGACTGTGAATTAATTTATGATAATAGTAAGCAAAGTAGTTTACTGTTTATGGCTTGAACAGGATCTTTAGCAACAAGGGAATATACACATAAAAGGGAAAATGTGCATGATTTAATTTGCAAGTTGTGTAAAGAAGGCATAGAAAATATTAGGCATCTGTTAATTGAATGTAAATGCCTGAAAGCAGAAAGAATACAAATAATGAAATTGTGGAAGAATAAATATAAACAAAGTGATTATACAGAAAGTAGGTTATTGGTTTTTATGCTGGGTTTGGGAAAATATAAGAGGGATTTAGATATAAAGGCCATAGAATTGACAAAGATTATGTTGTGGAAATGGGATGGAGCAGGATAGAGAAGAATATCAGAAAAACTTAGGATGGGGAATGGAAAGGGAAAGTAAAGTGGCTAGAGGTTTCTCTGGATATAGCGGCTGAGAGATTCCTGACTCTGTATAAGGAGAAGTCATAGTGCATCACACCACATATTTCCCTTTTTTTAAAAATTCCTGATGCCTCATTTTTCAAGAATATCCATTTTCTCCTTTATTTATCTATTATTTCTCACATCTAAAAAGAAAACCATTAACTCTTTCTAGTTTAATATATTTATTCCAAAATGTCAACATTTTTATTTTTACTAAAGCTGCGAACTTATAATAGCAATGTTTGATTCCAATATAAATCACATAACAAATTTAAATGTTTTTACCACTTCATAATATCCAATTACTTTCTGCTTTAATCTTAAATTCTCTATTATTATTATTATAAATATTTCCAGCTTTAATAATGTTATTTTGATATCATATTTAATGGGGTTTTTACCACATATTTCTAATTCTCATAACATTCTTTCACTATTTTTATTTTTCAACCAGCATAGAAATATATAAATTGTTGCATTTTAAAATATATTTGTTTACACCAGTAATTTCAGCCAACTGTTTACAGAATAACTTTCTTTTTATCATTAATTAGTGATATTTTAATGAAATTTTATCTTGAGATGATCTTAGATACAAAACACTACCTAGTATTTGTTTTTATGACTACCCCAATTTTTAACAGAAAAACTGAAAGCTTATAAGCATAATCTCACTTATTCTGAATTACTGTAGCACTCTATAGACTAAACCCTAAAATAATTACAGTTAATTGTACTGGAAAGATATTAATTTATATAAAGTAATATGTTGTTATTTGTATGTAATATGTTATTTGCTTAAATCTTTTTTAAATATATGACTATCCAATTTACTAGTTTGTATGCATTAAAACATTACATTTATCTTTTCTAATTTATTTGTTGTTTTTGTTGTTGTTGTTTTCTATTCTAGTGAATTACTTGCATAATCTTTTAGATTTTTTTGACAGCTGGTATAAGAAGAGTAAAACATTTATGCTGAAACATGTAACATAAATGTATCTCTAGCACAGTTTATTCACCCTTCCATAAGATGTTAAATATGAATAGAAACTGGTTCTTATCTATGACTTAATAGTTAATAATTAAGTCACAGATAAGGGCTAGTTTCCATACACTTTCAGCATCTTATGAAAGAGTGAATAAATTACTATACTATACATATATTTTTCTGCTGTAAGTATAAATATTTGTCTTCCGTGATTATGTTCATCTTAATACCAGCTGTCAAAAAATATAAAAGATTGTATGCAAGTAATTCACTAAAAATTACACAATTAAAACTGGTGCTGTTATAGAGATAGATTTTCATCATGCTTGAACAATAATAACAGGTGATTCAACAGACATTAGTCCAATAACAAGATAAGCAACACTCAAGATTTGAGTTGTATTAAAGTTTAAATTATTGTTAATAAATAGCAACTGATTCTGTTTTGTAAAATTGTATTTCTCCCTATGTATTAATCTATGCCACTTTTAGTGAAATAAATATTATGAAATTTATTCTGCAAATATTAAGATAACAAAACAATATAGGACTTTCTCAACATTTTCTTAAAATATGCTTTCAAGACAATTCTTTCTTTCCCAGAGCCATCTATAGAAAGCTATAGTGATAAAAACTTATATACAAACTGGGAATGTGATATAATAGCATTAAACAAGGCAAAACTCTCTCCATACAATAGTACCACCCTGTGCCAACCAGAATAATCAATGGATGCCAGAAGGCTTGTGCATAAAATCCCTATCTAGTGCCTACTCATCCAATATCCCCAGACTAGTTTCTGGCTTGTGGCCTTCGTCAGTGAGGAGGCTTGGATCTGAGAGCACTGCACCTAAATCTTAGGATCTAATGCAACCCTCCAGCAGCCACCTTTTATCTCTACTTAACTATGAAACTATGAGAATGAAATTGAAAACACAATATTTTCAATCTAAGCTCAATAGTTTGTATAGTCATATGGGTCTGAACTTGGTTCAGCACCCATACATTTTGGTGTCTTTGGCTCTTTAACAACCATAGCCACCACTATCCTATTAGGCAGGATTGGTGTTAAACCACTAAGAATCACATGATCACCATCTCTTAACAATTATGCTAGTATAAGAGATGGTGATCATGTGATATAATAGCGTTATAATATAGTATCCATTGATTTCTCAAAGTTAGAGTAGATAGTTCTAGTATAAGATGAAGAGAAATTGTCTTGAAAGCAAATATTATTAAATATATTCTTCATAAGTCAACTAATTAATCCAACATTTATAACAAGTTACACACAACATAAATAAATACTATGAATGTTCTCTGCTTTCTCAAATAATCATTTGGCAATATGATAGAATCATCACAGTTTCTGACAGGCATATGCTTAATGCTATATATAAGAGCAAACTATTTATTCTATTCTAGCTTTGCTTTTATTATAAACTTAAGTAATCAGGAAATGCAAAATTTATTGGCTATGAAATTTTTAATTAGAGACCACATGATTACATTTGAACTCTACTGATTACCCAAGCTTAAAATAGGAGGCAGAATAAATAGTTTGTGAAATCTGGTGTTGCATGATGTTTTTTGGTTTTAATACTATATGTTTTGTGCCCTCGTGCTAAAAATTGTGTGATTTATATAATGAGCTTTTGTAAATTAAGAATTTTAAACTTCTCTCTCAATATTATAATAACAAAATTAAAAGTATAAGAAGCACTTGAAAGAGAAGCTATAAAGAGTACAAAATATTAAAAGCTGAGCACTTTCGAGGTGGGTTGCCTCATATTCATAGCAATACTGAACCATGCAATATGCTAAGCTTTTAATATTTTGCACTCTTTATAGCTTCTCTTTCAAGCGCTTCTTACACTTTTAATTTTGTTATTATAACGAGCTTTTATAATAGATTTTAGTAATGATTCAATGGCTTACATCTGGCACTGAAGTACTGAAATAAATTGTGTCAAAAGTAGGTCAAATAAACATCAATGGTTAATATTTGGTCTAAAAACTCTTTTTAGGCAGAGAATGCAATATATATTTATATAATTAGGTTATTAAAATATTAATTACAATATAAGCATATAGTAGAGTGGCAATAAGTTTTACCTCAGCAAAGTCTTCTGCATCTAAAGCACTGTCCCCTATAGTGGAAAGTTTTACAAATAATCTTTTTAATGTTTCATTTTTGAATTCCTTATAATTATAATTTTTAACAATTTTTGCCACTTCTTTGAGATAAACAGCAGATTCTTTTGCAGTCTTGTACTGAAATATAATAAAAGAATTATTAATAGAACAGTTAAGTTGCATTTTAAATCATAAACTTAATATAAATCTATTGCAATATAAATTATATTAAATAAATAAAATATCATAAATAACAGCTATATAAATATATATTAAAAATTATACATAAAAACTCTTTTCAGCATATGGTATTTTATGTCTTATTCAAATGTTAAGCATCTATTTTAACATTAGCTAATTACTGCAGATAGAACACTATCTAGTGTTCTATAATGGAAGTAAAATAACAACAATAACAAAATAAAAGATAAATAAAACAATAAAATTATGATAGAGATTCAATAAATAGTGAAAGAATTAACTATATAGTAATAGTATTCAGAATATACTACCTTATTATATCATTTTCCATTCATTTTTAATTGATCAGTTAATTAAATTTATTGAAGTTTTATAAATATTCGTACAATTATTGAAGTTATGCTTAACATAATATATTTCATATAGTTGTCTTCTTTTTGTTTCTTTAATGTAATTTTAAAGATTTAATATTTTTTATAATATCTGTTTTCTGATCATATGTTAAGTAGTGAATATATAAAGCAGATTTACCATCTCACCTATTAATGGCATTGTTATGTTCTTTGGCTCTTACATCTAATTGTTTCTTTGTATATCCATAGTGAATCTTATTGCAATGATCTCAAATTAATTTTATATATGATTCCTTTTTTGTAAATTATATATATATTGTAACCTAGTGTTATTGACACTTGGTTTATTTGGCATTGTTTCCACAGGAAAACAATGCTATCCTTTTGTAGAAAATAAAAAAATAAAATAGTAATAATATTAAGTGATTAATAAAATATGCTAGTTACTCACTTTAACGTGTTTTAAGCAAATAACTAAAAAATTTGGTAATCCAAGGTCATTTTGAAGAAGAGCATGAATAATTTAATTAAAATATTAACAATAAGAGCAATTTAATATAGTATAAAAGCACATATTATAAACAGTAATTGATTTTGGATGGGTAGAGGGGGAGAGTAGATGAGTATCTTATCATAACGCACAATAACTTCTGGTAATTTTTAAATTAATTTAGATAATAGTGTATATAGAATTATACATCACTAATAAGCATTGTTAATTAAATATACTTATTATTTTTCATTATTTGTCAATTTACTTGGTAATCCATTTAAATTATACGGAAAAATATAATTGTAATAAGTTTTTTTTTTCCCCTTTTCTTTTGTTTATGTTATAATTAAATGATTATTTTTCTGTAAGAGGTCACTAAAAGAAGACCGCCAAATTTTGAAGAAAGTTTAGTCTGACATTAGTTTTACAAGGGGGAAGCAGTACTGAAATTCGGTAACAAATTTTTTATTATTTTTTAATTGCAGAAATAAATATAAGTCCAGTAAATTTTTAATAATATCATGCGTTGCTAATCCTATTTGATAAGATATTCTGTTTTCTGTGGCCATCTACCTATTTTAAAGCTTTTTATACACAAAAATGTACTATCGTATGCTAAAGTTCAAAATGACCGTATTGACTACAGCAATCACGGAAAATGTCATTATATTTAAAATAAGTAATATGAGTAATTTCCAGGAAATAATCAATGATTTGTTAACTTTACCTTATTTAATTATCTTTTCGTGGTATAAAAGAAAATTTATAATTTAAAAGACATATTATAAAAGCCAAGGAAAGTTAACTAGAAAATTTCACGCTCTTTCTAAAAGAAATTGTCTGCTTTGAAAAATAATGTAAGCTCTCCACGTTAAAATATGTTTTATTCACTGAAAATTATCTAAAAATAATATTAATGATCAAGGATATTTACTTATGCACCTGTATATTTTTTAAAAAGAAAATATAAATTTTCTCAAGGCAAATATCAGAAAATTTGTATGTGTGCATTTTATGGAGAATTCATTATTAAAGAAAAATTATAATTCCTAGAGTAGGAATAAAAACTACAAACATTAGTGACTTAATTATAACTATAATATAATATGTTATATTATACATCAAATGGAGTCGTTAAAACTTTATATCCACGTAAGTCAGCTGCAGTCCTTATAATAATAGTATTTTGGAAAATTCGCGCATTAGTTTTATTCCTAAGCCAGCTAGCTAAAAATGATACGTATCGCCAATAGTAAAAAGAAAAGAATTGTATATGTGATCGTCAATCGTCAAATATCCGTCATGTTAAAATATGTATTGTTTTCTTGGATCCCAAAATTATATCAGTTAATTTAAGGATAATTATATCAGTTAATTTAAGGAAGAGTTAATATCCAACGCTGCTATGTTTTCTTTGCCTAATTTATTAATTGCACCAGAATGGAGGCAACTTTTATATAAATGAAATAATAAAATGTGTTTCTTATTTTAAATTTTGCTTCGTGAACTACGAATGGATCAAGTTCTTCATCTAGATAAATTGCCCAACGGAAAAACATTTTTCTAGTGAGATAATAATCACTTGTTAAGTAATGATTTTTTTTTACTAATTTGTAAAATTATGTGTATTTTTTTTTATATCAACAGGTGAAAGGCTGTATAATCAAGTAATATTTAAATGACCTTGTAATCATAAAGGTATGTTTTCATATACTTATTCTAGGTTAAATTTATATTCGACATGAAAAAAATTTTTTTTTTATAAAATGTGTTTACTTATGATATGCATTATGGATATAGATTTATATGTTAGATGCGTAAAAGAAGAAAAATTCAGATACTTAATAGGTAAAATATCTAGTTAAAATTATCAGAAGTAATTAAAAAGAAGTGCTATACAAGATATTACTTATTTAAAGTTTGAAACAAATTTATACTATGTTAATTGCGGAACTTATTCCCAATTATTCTTTATTAATGCATTCACTTAATTTAGTTCAAAATACTATACTACCAATTACTTGTTGAATGTTTCTTTGGCAAAGGTGAAAATTATTATGGTTTATTCTGTGTTATCCATTGATTTCAGACGTTGATCTAAGTATACCCTGGAACATAAATTTAGTATAATGAGTGTATTTGCTTGTCTTGCCCCGAGATAGCATCAGTATATGATTAATATTCGCATTAGTAATAATTGTAATGTCTTTATTTTGTGGGATGGAAAATGATCTCCCCAAAAGCTTTATTTTCCATGAGGGGAATAGATAAATCTAGTATTCGGGTATGTTTATAACCCAAGTGATCGCTTCTCAGAGTAAGGACGATCAGTAATTTATATCGTATTTAGTGTATATCATTCGTTAAAATCCCAGGAGAGGATTATATTTGGTGTGCGTTCCTATTATGCCCAAGTAAGAGGCAAGGACCCACCAAACTATTTTAATATAGTAGTTAACTCTACAGACTATTTTAATATAGTAGTTAACTCTACAGACCTTCAGTGTTATTCCATATTCCTCATGAGAAAATAGAGATAATTCTACCACGGAAGGTGTTGAATATTGTGTTTTGTTTAGAAAGTTATGGCAAGATAACGGGTATATTGGAGGTTAATTCCTCAAGATCCATTTAGTAAAAATAGCGTGCTAGTATATATGATCAATGTCTGGATTGTGCGGCGGAATAGTGCTGGTAATCCACACGTAAGTCAATGGAGAGAGTAAGTTTACAATTGCGTGATTTAGAAAATTTTATTTGCCAATGGAGGGTTCAAATACTAGGTTTAATTCAGGTTAATGATTAAGTAGCACTCACAATATAACTTATACGGAGGGATACAGTGTGTATAACAACTTCAGTTGTTATTAAGGTAAATATTAAAATAATAAGTGTAACTTCTGATAAATAACCCATAAATTATAATAAGTTATCTAAATAAAAACTATCATTTAATTAAATGATATGATTATAAAAATCGTTTGTATGCATTGCCTAGAATCAGATTATTTTTATTTTAAAACAAATAGTTAGTTAATAAAGTTAAGCAGCCGTTCATATAAGATACACTAAATGGATGAGTTGATGTATCGATAATAATATTTAATTTGTTATATTCAATTTGCATAAATGTAAAAAGAAGATGAAGAAGTAATTCGAATCCAAGTCTAAAAGTATAGACGAATTAATGTTAGTTATATTTTGTTTTATCCATATGGGATCGAATAAATTGTATATGTTTGTTTATTATGTTAATCATAAAGGATAGTTTTGTTAACTGTAATAATAAATTATAATCTTGTTAAAATTTAATAATAAATTATAGTCTTGTTACAAGTTGTTTTGAGTCATTTTTCTTGTGTGCTAAATAAAAGTATATTGGCATAATACTTGCAATACTTTCTTGAGTCCAAAATCATTTATGAAATCTTAAATTCAATACACCAGATAGACAATTGTAAGCAGATCAGAATAGTTCATTGTATTTTAATTCAATAAGAATTATTTATGGAATTGAAAACTTCAGACCAAGATATTTTATTTTATGTGTGTGTAAAATCACTTTATTCCCAAACTAGTAGGTTTTGGTTACACATTGTTCCATACACATTTAAGTGAAGTGTCTAAGTAATAAATCTTAGTTAAATTATTGTGTTGTCATGGATGATGGAAGGACACAAAAGCACCCTTGTCTTTTCATCATTCCGACTGAGATTCTGGATAAAATGGCAGTATTATTCAAAATTATGCATTGTTATTGAATATGGTTATCATCTTGTTAAATATTATAATAGTTGATATGTGGATGAAGACACCTGGAATTTAAATAAGGTAAATGTTTCCTATAGCTGACCAGAATGTCAGTCATATGCGACAACGCAATACTGCCGAGCATTTTTCTTTAAAAATAACAGAGAACCCTGAGATTAGTGTCATTATTATAAGTGCTCTTAAATTAAGAATTGATTCATTATGATCAATATTACAAGCATGGCATGGCTTAAGAGATTGAAACATCTAATGGTATAATAACAAAAATATTGAGATCATATTGGCAAATTAATGAATGTTTTGTTTTGAGTCAGTAATATTAACAATGACATGAAATCATCATCATCATTGTCGAACATTGCAAGTACTTCCAGCTCAGAGAATGTGTTTTGGATAGAGAAAGAATGTTAGTTTATTCTAAATTTTCTTTTTAAATTTATTTTATTAATGATAATTTTTTTTTATTCTATTTCTGTCTGAACTGCATATCGCTGTAGCTGAATTATTATAACTAACCAAACGTCGAGCTATATTAGATAAAAATATAGGGTTTGCTACCCGTCCTAGACGGAAGCGTCCGAATCTCTTTAATAGAATTGGGTTTCCGAAGTGATTTATTAGATTCGCTAGAAGTCTACGCTCTTTTGATAGGTTAGAATATATAGCTGTTATATATAGTATTTTTGTTATTTCTTATAATTTTTATAAAAAACAGCATAATGGATTTCATTAATTAGTATTTTTGATGATATTCCAAAGTTTATATCATCATTTTAGTCATTATCAATCCACTGCAGGATAAATATCTTAATCCATTCATAAATTCTCTTCTTTATATCACACTAGCAAACTCCATTATTTTATCCATCCATCTCACATATAGTATCTTTTTAGATTTTTTATAATCTTTTGGGATCCAGTTTAAGACTTCAACTACCCATCTAATAGCATCTCTTCTAACAATATATTCAGCCCAACTTCATTTCAGTCTGTTAATTCTTTCAATATCAAAGATATATATTTTTTCTTCTTATCCATAAACTTTGTTTTTAAACTCCACATTTACATATATAATTATTTAGGTAAATTTTTACTCTTGCACTTTCTAGAAGCATATAAATAAAGACATCTGAAAAAGACAAATGGTCTACAAGCTGCATAGTTCATACTGAACCAGCATGCTTCAGCTATCCTAAGTTAAACATGTGTTTAAATTTAATTAAAAAACATACATCAATCTTTAACTGTGTTTAAAGTTTATATCTATCATTAGTTTAATAAATGTGGTGGGTGCAAAATATTTGGCACTTGTAAATCAAGCTGTAATAATAATAGCAGTAATATAATTATTTATTTGTTACATTTTCATTTACCACTGTCCAACTCCCTCCACTTACAAGTCCAACACTATCCATTTCAGATAAATACAATAATGATCAATACTAATCATTTTCGAAACTAGAGATTATCTTTAGCACAGATATAAACTTTAAACCTTAGTTAAAGATTAATATATCTATTTTTTTATTTTTTTTATTTTACACACACGGAGTTATTAACCTTTCTCTTTCCCGTGTGTAATATCTTATAGATATAATAAACATCTCCATACTTCCCCATTCTTTTTAAATTCACTTAACACTCGCAAAGCGTTTGCACAATTGGCTTGAAAGGCCGATATGAATGTAATTACAATTATATACAGACGCTATAAAAATAAATGCTTATTTATATATATGATTAAGTTTCAGTTGGAATGACGTTTAGTAAATTCTAGAAAATTTCATCAGCGTCATTCATTCAGATATTGTATATAGTAATTTAAAGTGACCATTCTATCGTCACGCCTTCTGTTCCAGTACTTCAGATTTGCTCATATATAAATATTTGAGTCATAGGAATAAGAGGGATTCTTTTTATTCCTGCATAAATTCTATATCTTGTATTGGTCAGAGGGTATTCATTTATTATTTAACACCCGCAAAGCATTTGCACAATTGGCTTGAAAGGCCGATATGAATGTAATTACAATTATATACAGACGCTATAAAAATAAATGCTTATTTATATAAAGATATAATAAAAGACAAATGACCTCCAAGATGCATTTTGTGCTGAACCAGCACTCATCAGTTGGCCCAGGTCACTATCTCTCATATATATCTTTATTATATGAAAAGTATTTATCCAGAGTAAATTGTTACATCTAGTTTCGATAATGATTAGTTTTGGTCATTATTGTATTTATCTGAAATGGATGGCATCGGAGTTGTGAGTGGAGGAAGTTTGACAATGGTAAATGAAAATATAACAATTTACTCTAGATAAATATTTTTTATATAATAAAAATATATATGAGAGATAGTGACCTGGGCCAACTGATGAGAGCTAGTTCAGCATGAAATGCATCTTGGGGTCATTTGACTTTTATTATATCTTTATTTAAGTGAATTTAAAAAGAATGAAGAAATATGGGCGTGTTTATTATATCTATAAATTATTTATAGTGGCATAATATGTAATAATTTCAAACAAGAATAGTCTTCTATGAAGAGTTATTCATAATAGATTTCAAAGTCCCAAATTAATTGCAAAAAAAAGTATACACATGTCTCATGTGTAAAATATACTTCAAATAAATTTACTAGGATTAATACAAAAAAAAACCCAATAATATTTAAAAATAAACTAGTTTAGTTATATGCAATATGGTAACCAAAGTTGCAAACAATTTTTTTTAGGAAATAGCTATCAAATTTCAAAAGTAATTATGCATTAATAAGATTCAAAACATACATTGAATAAATTTAAAAAGGTTAATACAACAACAATAATAATAATGCATAAACCAAACTTTTTTTTTTTAGTTCTATAGTGCACTTCTCAGTTTGTTATTAATGTAAAACTTTTCAGAGCAATCTCTTTCGGTACTTGGGGAAATACTGTCCTGCCACTGCTAGAGACGTCATTTCTGCAAAAGTAGCAGAAATATTCAGAGTAGGGGGCAAAAGCTGATGATGCAAGTTCCAGCCGCTAGATGGCGCTGTTCATTTATATATGTATCATTTATATTTGTATTTTATGGAAACAACCTTCACGATATTCTGAATTTGTTTTATATGTCTTGATTATGACCTGCTGATTTTACAGTTGAAAGATTTTAACAATGGGACTTGCCATCAAGCTTCAAAATCAAAGAAATTATAAACAAGACTTATAAATAGAGTTGAGCTATTATTACTGCGAAAATGTTTATGTACATCAAACATCTATCTCATTAATAAATGGAGATATGTTTTATGATAAATAGTAATGACATGGAATTGAAGAAATGTATATATGGTATGTAAATAATATATTCAAGATTTGTTTTTACATTGAATATGATAAGAATAAAGTCAGTATATAAATATCATCATAGTAGAGTACTAACAGTAAGTTAATCAGCAATCATTCTTTGTGGCCAAATTTAAAACAAACTAATCATCATCTAATCAATACCAAACTTGGGACATATCCTCATAAAAACAATCACCAATATTTCAGCTGCATGCACATACATAAATGCTAAATAAAATTAAACTATATCTGAGCATTAAATGCTATAAAATGTAATGAGATGATTATATCAATGCTGATCATCATCAATATCCAAGATCTTTTGTTTGCATGATGTTGCTGGATATCCATAAATAAGTGAGTGAACATTAACGATGATCCTCATTACTTTTGTACAATCTAAGTAATTCTAAAGAGAATTATGTTGATATTTACACAAACATATATATCTCATATACCATTATTCCCAAAGTTAGCTTTGGCATCTCAGAGATCCTGGTATCTATGAACAAAAGAAAATATACAACATTATAATGGGATGAATAAATATGGTGGGGTTGTGGAGGGGTGATGGGGGTGAGGTGATGGGGTAGGTGGGGGTGATGGCACTTCATCTTCAAGTTAACATATTAAAATTATGTTAAAGTAAGAGATATTAAAGTAATGTTTAATATTAAAAAATATATAAGTAATGTTATATATTATATGATATATATTATAAGAGAGCATGAGAGATCTTGATATCTCTCTGGGAGATTGTCCCAGATAACTCCTTAGAGCAACTAAAAGTATCATTAACCACACACCAGCATTATAAATAAGAATAAGCACTACTCATTTAATATCATGAATGATTAACAATAAAAATAATTCAACTGACAATCTTGTGACTGGATTTAAAATAGGTCTACTGTAGACCAGGGCAACTATTGAGCCTTTGCTAACTTAGGGCAATTATTTAAACATTAATTTGGATGCACCAACTTAAGTGCTCATCCATAAGAATATACAACTATAAAAACAATAATGCTGGGATATTAAAACATGCTGATCATCATCAATGCTCTGGCCACTTAAAAATTGGCCAGCTGTAAAATTAAATTTTAATAGACTAAACTAAATAAAATGTAGTGCATGGGCTTTTAAAAATATAATTCTCATGCCAAACCAGGACAAAGTCATACTGGAATGCCCTGCACTAAAATATATCTTCTTTTATGTATCAAACCATTATACTTGAATCTAATTCAGAGAACACAAGCTCTATAACTGTTACTGTGATCAAAAGATGATGCAAACATACAATATTTTAAACTCTTTTTAGAATTAAGTCACTGGAATAAGTTTATTAATAACAATAAAAAAATAAATTGAAACTAAGGTCTTTAGAATATGCCTACATCCACATCAATTAAGCTTATAATTTTGAGTAATATACAATTAAAAAACTACATATTGTGATTTATATACAATACCTCTTAATGGGTTTACATAAAACACACACATATATATATATATCCACACAGATGTGCATTAGAATTTAAAAATGAATTGACATTTAATAATAAAAAATGATTAAATTTTACATGTCCACTTAGCACTCATTGATATATACACACACAGACATGTGACAATAATTTCTGAACATGTATGACTTGCCATAAAATAAAAATTTTAAGTTATTACTTTTAAATGATATAAATACCTTATACAAGATTTACATCAAATACATATACATATCTGTGCATAATAATTTATTATTTAATATTGTCATAAATCTATAAATGAAATTCATTTTTATAATACATATTTAATAATAGCAAAATTTCCTTTTCCTTTTTATAGGACAAAGTTTAATATATATATGTGTATGCATTTAGCTATTTATGCATACTGCCATTTACATCATATATTTTTAATTTGACAAAACAATAAAATTAAAAATATCTTATAATTAATTCCTTGTTGAATATACATAAATATCACATATACATGTTTTATAAAAAAGAGTAATATGAATCGGCCATCAAATTCTTTTTTTACTGGTTAGTTGTTTTTTTTTGTTTTTTTTTTAAAAAAAAGAAAACAAAGTCAATTTTTTGACAAGTCATATTTTTGATTGTTGATTGATTAATTATCAATGTCTTTAAATTTAAAATGTCTCTTTTTAAAAAAAAAAAAAAGTCATTTTACCAAAGAAATTATTCAAAATTTCAGTCTCGATATATATATCACTATCACAGGTTTCTCTTAATATTTTAAATTTAAATATACAGATTTTAATTGATTTAAAATAATGTTGTTCTATATATATCACAGTTATTTATAAATTTTCATTTATTCTCTTGGAAAAAACAAATATAAAATTGTCTATGAATTAAATCTTTATTTTTAGACATTTAACTTATGGAAAACTATTTAACTGTACTTTAAAATGTCATTTCAAGGAATTACTTAAAAGAACTTATTTAAAATTTCACTCTGATTATATATTATGCTACTCACCATATATGTTTATTTGTGCATCTCTGCATACAGATAAATCCTTTAGCAAGCTGAGAGATTTCTCTTGGTAAGCCAGCTGGTCTTGGTGAGACAGGTATAGCCCAGGGCTGTTACCATTGGGAAAAGTATAGTTCAGGTAACTGCAGTGATCCCCTTTTATCCTGGATTTTGTATACTTCAGGAAAGAAAACTGTCTTGTCCACATTTATGCAGGCTAATGAATACAGAAAACTGGGTCAGGATTCATGAATCAACACTCCAGCATAGTGAACCAGTAGCAGATGCCTTCTTCTGTCTTGACTTTAGTTACATCTGGTCCATGCTAGTTTTCTGTCCTGATCTGGACTACTCTGCTAGCTAGCTACTTCTGGCCATCTATAATTACTGCTAACTACTCAAAATATTATTATCTAAAAACTGTAATCTTTTTATCAATCCTTTTTATTAGTCAGATGGGGTGACAAAAACATTTATTAAAAACTGTTCTTAATTAAAAACTTTTTCTTATCTCTCTTGACTGGAAAAAGTTGATTTCAATTTACTCTAATCCTTTGGAATTTTATCAAAGTATGATCTACTAAGTTTTCAAAATATATAATAGAATGTATATGGGCATTAATTAAAATATTTCAAAGGTAGATAATAGAAATTTTTACAATTATCAGAAACATGCTTGTTTTTAATTTCAAAATCAGAATACAATATCAATATTTATTTAAACCTTTTTAAATGTTTAATTTATAATAAAATTTTATTTTAAATTCAGAATTATTTAACCCTTTATAGAATTATTTTATTTCAGGAAATGTAGAACAATATCTACAAAATTTTTGTCTGTGTCTATTTCTACTTTTCCTTTCAACTTTATATAAATATGTGCACACACACTATGTTATTGTGTGCCATGTAACAGAAGTGTTACAATAATTAAGATATGTTAGTATATTTCACTGGATAAATTTGAAACAATGATTAATAAATTTATTGATTAAAAGTATTACTAATAATAACAATAATGGTGGTGAAAGATGTGCTAAATATAGTGCAAGTAGATCATTCTGATTTTGATTACTCATAAATATCAGAAAATATTTTCATAAATTGAAAAATAAACCTATACATGAAACATTACTTAAATTGTAGTTTACAGAAATATCAACATTGTAAATCATCATAAAGATCCCATATGTGTATACACATCTACCAAAGTTGTAAATAATCATAAAGATCACACATTTGAATACATACTTATGTATGTCAGATAATCCATTAAATATAAATTATTAAATGTTAAACATACATACAATATATGCACAAATTAAAAGACTGAAGTGGAGTTGGGCTGGACATATTGCTAGAAGAGATGATAATAGATGGACAATTGAAATCTTAAACTGGATTCCAAGAAATTGTAAAAGACCCAAAAAGAGACCACCTGTGAGATGGATGGATGAAATAAGAAAGTATGAAGAAGTGATGTGGAGAAGAGATGCTAGAGATCAGAGAAGATTAACTGAACTTGGAGAGACCTTCATCCTGCAGTGGATTGATAATGATGATGATGACATAAAAATAAAATATTTAAAGTATTAATTACAACTCAAATTATTTTTCTGATCAATTTTAAATAGTCTACAAAAGTTTTTAGGATAAAGAATCATTACTTATCTTTTTTGAAAGTCTGCCTGAAAGTTTTTTTAGTTTTAGATTTTGTTTTCCACTTGCAAACTTTAAGATTTTCCAAACATGTTTATTTAATTTCTTTGCCAGCTGTTTTAATTTTATTCAAAAGTTGTTTACCTCTAGTTATTGTATGATTTTTTTTTAACATTGTATTTAACTGATATGCATAAGCTATATGCATTTTCCTAATAATTGGTGTTTTCATGTTATTGAAACAGTTCAGCTTGAATAGTTTCAACCTTCAGTCACAGCAGATGAAATCTAGTACACACATACTGGGCTTTCAGATCACAAGAGAAACCATCTTTACTTCTTTGAGAGTTCAAACTTGGCCAATGTGGTGAATAGCAGCAACTTCCCTTTCTTTTGAAGCTGATCTTAAATACTATATAAGTTGGACCCAATATTTATAGTAGATATAATGAAATTTATAAATAAAATGATTAATAAAAAATCTTTTTCTTTTTGATTAATAAAAACTTGGTAATAATTAAACTACTATTGTTCTGTTTTTAATTTATTTTCATCAAAACTAAAATATGTATTAAATAATTCCTTTTTAATCCTCTAAATAAAAATATATTAGAATTTTTAATTACATATTGTAACCGGATGCATGACCAACCCCACTCTTTGTTGGTTTTATTTCCTGATGAGCATATTGTAGGAAGGAACTATCAATTGGCATTCCCCAATGCAGATGTCATCCCACCTCCAACAATATTTCCTGCTCATCAGAGGATGTAACACCATAGAGACTGGAAGCATCTACAAATTTATATGCTTGGTTTCCCAAATGGTGCCACTAGAGTTCCATCTCACTACAACATTACTTACCATCATCTGGTTATGCCGAACATAGCTCAGAAGACATGATACTAGTGGTGCAAAATAGAATTGAACAATTAAATTAATTTTAAGTAACAACAATTTTATTAAACAACAATTCATTAGCAAGTCCTTCTAATATAGTTCATTATTTGTATCCATGTAAAAACTCATTTTCAGTTCATATTATGAGAAGTCTAGAAGCCTTTCAAGCATATATATGTATACAATTAATGCATGAATATTTTTAATTATTTATTTCAGGTATGTATAACCATTTTAGATAGGTAAACAGGTAATATCAGGAATTCCAAGTTTGTGGAGCATTTATAATCCAATCGAGTATAATGTATATTTATATACATACTGTAACGGGATATATATATGCATTACATTTAAATTTTAATACTTAACTTTTTGTAAATATCTAATACTGAATTAAAAGAACAAACATTCAAAATGCAAAAATAACGAATTATTAATTTATTAATATGTTTGATTTAAATATTAAAATAAGATAAGCTTTTAAAAAATTATTATAGAATTGAAGCAAAGATTCTAATCTTTAAACAAAATATAATAAAAACCTTTTGATTGAAAAAAAAATAATGAGAGTTTTTAATCTTAAAAATAAAAATTACAAACAGATCCTTGGGGCAAAATGACCATTGAAAAGATGATTATGAAAGAGATAAGGGTCGAGGAATAGAAACAAAAGACTTGCTTTTCCTGCCCAGAGATAGAGACACAGACCTCAGTGGAAAACCCAAAATCTACTTGGCAACAAACTCAATGAACCAATGAAATATAGATATGAAATATGTTTGATGGATCTGTGCATTCCAGAGATAAGGTGCCTGAGGACTATAAAAAGAAAAATCCAAAAGAAATAATTAATTAGAGAATTAGAATTTTGAATTCGTTTCATTGTTGCTGAAAAGTTAAAATAAATATTGTCACTGTTACCAAAAATGTAATCTGTTTAATCGCGCTTCCCTCGGACCAGCCGGCCGAAGGCAGCTTTCATCTCCACGGATCCCAGGATCGAACCACTATTAACGTCTTCAGAAATCATTGGAAATCTTCCTAAATCATCATCGTCTGCAAGAAAAGGGCCCTTGCGTAAATTAGATCTTCATCGTGAAGGAACGAGCACGGAGAAAGAAAGGAAAGTATACATTATTGATAAAAATGAACTATAAACTCTTTAATTTAAAATCTCCGAACTTTATTTTCCTTTAAAGATGAATTATAGACTTTCTCTTTTGACCAAATCTGAACTTTATTTTTATAAACTTTGAAATTTTAAAAGTCTTATCTAAAGTTTGAAACGTAATCTCTTAAAATATGTATTGTTTTTCTTTTATTTATTCATGCTTAATATCTGTTCGTAATAGGGTAGGGGTTTGCGATTGCAAACTTAAATTTAAAAATAGAAACATATATCGTTATTTGTGCATTATTGAATTTAAAAGAAAAATGGGTTAAATAATATTTGTTGTAGAAAAATAAGTTAAATATAATATGTCATCTTAAAATGATTTTAAAACTTTAAACTAAAGATTTTTTTTTTAGAATTAAATTAATAAAATGATTTAAATGTTAGTTGAGTGTAGATGGCTGCTAGACTCATTTAAATATGTTAGTTTTAAAGAGGGTTTTGATTTCGGACTATTGGTTTCATAGTTGTGTCAATGCTGGTGGAGAGATATATGGACATTTACATCAATGTAATGTGAAGTGTGTTAGCACATAGGATAACGAGTCCAACTGAATGCATGACCCCAAAGAGGTGGTCATACCGTTGAAATGGACACAGACATATTTCCTGCACCATTGACCCATTCCAGCTCTATGGATTGGGAGGATAAGCACAGCAAGATAGACCACTCTCCCATCCATACGAAGTGTTATTCTTTTATTATATTACATGCATGATTCCTTCACCAGACAGACGTAAATTCCTGTACTGATGAAGGTCATGTTTCTTCAAATAATATCACACTGTTCAGATGCACATTCCTGTCGGCATGATTCTATGCTAACATGTTCACATTGCATTGGATGCTGATATATATCTGGAAGCGAGCATTGGTATAGCTGTGGACTTTTAGCCTGGAATCAAATGTTTGAAAGTCTTTTAAGTGTGTCGTCTGGGTAGCTCATCGATACTCAACATTTCTAAGATTAAAAATAAAAGTTAAAACAAATTAAAAATAATAGTAAATAATAATGAAACAAACATAATTTTTTTTATATAATTATTTTTCAAGTTTGTGTGTCATCACTTATATATATACATGAATAAAATCTTTTTGTGTTATTAATACTGACAGTAATTGCTTTTATTATTATTTATTAAAAGAAATATATTTTAATAAATATATTAAATTTCTGCTACTCCATGAACTAGTGGCAAGGGCTGGCGGTCGTGATCTTAACAGCACGTATCTGTCTACTTTATAAATTTTCTAGGTTCAAATGGCCTAGTGGCGCCCTGTACGGCAGATACGGTAAGACTCATTTTGATCTCCCACACCCCGACTGTTATAATACATTTTGTTACTTTATTAAAATATAGATAATATGCATATAGCATTTATGATTCATACAGCATTTTATTATTTTAAAAACCATTACAGGTAGATAAACAGGTAATATCAGCAATTCCAGGTTTGTGGAGCATTTATAATTCAATCCAGTATAGATGTATATTTATACACATACATTTTGTTACTTTATTAAGATATAGATAATATGCATATAGCATTTATGATTCATACAGAATTTTATTATTTTTAAGAACCATTACAGGTAGGTAATATCAGCAATTCCAGGTTTGTGGAGCATTGATAATCCAATCCAGTATAGATGTATATTTATACACATACGTTTTATTATTTTATTAAGATATAGATAACATGCACATAAACATTTATGATTCATATAGTATTTTATTATTTTTACCATATCTTTGATTTTTGTAATTGACATTTCCATTTAGCTGGTTCATTTGAAATAACTATTACAATTATTATTAGAAGTATTTCTATTATTTGAACATATCTTAAATTTTATGAAATAATTGGCATTTAACTAATGAAATATATAACACACACACACACACATATATATATGTGAATGTTTGTAATTAAGTAATAATTTTCATTTCTTGTTTTCATTTTAAATAAAGATAAAAAAGCTATCCTCAACTTTTGACTGAAGTTAATAATCGATTGTAAAAACTTTTCTTAAGACTAATAATATAAAATTTTCTCTCTTTTGTTTTATAAAAATTAATAGCTATAATTTTAATTCATATTTTATTGCAATAGAATCATTTCTAATTGCTTACCTCTAAATTCATGTCTTCATTTATTACTGCATTACTAAATAACTGGGGGTCTGTCTGAATGGTTAAAACTTCTAGGCAAAGCTTGGAGTTCACATGTTTTGCAGATGGAGAAAGAACCAGCAGATATAGCCGACAGTCATATTAGGATGATTTTTCATTAGGCTGTTTGATGGTTCCACTAAGTCACTTTTTCTAGTAGATAAATCTTGTATCTCTGAATCAATTAACTAATTTTTAATGATTTTGCAGCCTATTTATATTTTTTCTCTCTGACAAACAGATTTACCTTACATGTCCTTTTTCTGCCATTGGTGGCAGTGTTTTTTCATCCTTGTCTGTGTTTTTTAATCCCCTAAATCATTTGAACAGTTTCTTTTTAGTGGGAACAGACTTTTAATTAGTGACTATTTTCAATTATCTGTCTTACATGTGTTTTCTAATCTTAATTTTTCTTGCCTGCAGGACCGGTGACTTGACACCTTTATTTATTATACTACAGTTATTCTGCCTTAGAAGTTTTCTTCAATCTGACCTTATTTAAGTGCATTTTAATTTGGTAGTTTTAATAAAAATAAAATTATACTTTTTTCTCTTTTTAATTGCACTATAAACGTGTCTGATTCTTTTTCCTTTGACCAAATTGTTATGAATTAACAAATTATCATTTTAATTGCAGTCAAATTTCATTACTTCTTTCTTTTCTTCTTTTTTAAAAAATATTATTAATCATTTTTTTAAAAATATTACTAGTCTGACTTAAAACATTATTAGTCTGACTTGGCTTTAGCCTATGTCATTTTAATTGGGGGGGGGGGTGCCTTCTAAACATATACGTAAAACCGCATCTGTTTCAATATGTATTAAAAAATATTTCTTGGTTACATGAAAAGTTTTACATTTTTGTCAAAATCAGAAGTTGAATAAAATATTTATGTCAGAGACTTTTTATATATAAATTTAAATAATTTATGATATATTAAAAATACTAAAAAATATTATTTAAACAATATTTCAGTTTTTATTGTTTTATTTTAAATAATTATGTATGTAAGTTTTGTCTGTGTTCATTTCTACTTTTCCTTTTAAACTTTAAATTTATGCATACACTTGCATTATATTGTGTGCCATGAGACCAATCCATCTGAATATATAATGAGCAAAGATGGTATGGAAAACTATTATATGTATACTGGATGAGAACTTATGATTTAATAGCAAATTACAAAGGAATAAGCTGTCCATAAAAAAAAACTTAGTTACAAATATCTCATGCACAATAACCAATTTATTACATATATATATAGTCAAGCATTTTATTCTTATTAGTATATCCCTCATTAAGTCCACTGTATTGTAACCATT
>JAQFVV010000349.1:0-37500 GCA_028023455.1 Epiperipatus broadwayi | reverse complement strand
AATTAAGCAACTTTTGGACTGTTGTTAAAAAATTTATTTTTAAAGAAGGATTTTCACAAATTTCTAGACTAAAGATTAATGAAATATCTATTGATGTTTTAAATAATTCAAAACTAATAGCTGATCATTTCAATCAATATTTTGTACATAGTGTGGAATTGTTAATGAATAGTTTTGACAATAATTGCAGTTCTCATGTTTTTCAATATGAAAAATCTATCCTGAATTCTTTTGTTTTTAAAGAGATTGAAGATTGTGAAATTTTAGAATCTCTTTATAAAATGAGACATAAGAAATGTATTGGTTTGGATTGTATTTCTGTAAAAATATTAATTGAAAATGTTTCCATTCTTTTACCAATTTTATCTTTTTTATTTAATTCTTCTATTGATTCAGGTATATTTCCAGATTGTTTAAAATCTGCTGTTGTTACACCTATTTTTAAGAGTGGAGATAGGGAATGTTTGGAAAATTACAGGCCAATTTCTATTTTATCAACATTGTCTCAAATTTTGGAAATGTGTGTAAAAAACAGAATTGTTTTGTTTTTTCAAAAATATAATTTATTTTCAAACAATCAATTTGGGTTTTTGCCAGGAAGATCTACAGAACTGGCTTTATCTGAACATGTTTCAGTCATCACTGAATCTTTAGAAAAAGGTTACAAAACTATAGGCATTTATTTAGATTTGCGGAAAGCATTTGACTGTGTTCCACATGATATATTAATAATTAAGTTACACCATTGTGGCATAAGGAGTACTATGCTTGAATGGTTTAAATCTTATTTAAGTAATAGAAGCCAATTTGTAAAAATTAATAATTTTTTGAGTGATTCTGAAATAATTAGATATGGAGTTCCTCAAGGTTCAGTCCTGGGTCCATTGTTATTTACTGTTTATATTAATGATCTGCTTGATCTTTCTCTTCATTCTAACATTTTTTGTTTTGCAGATGATACTGCATTGGTTACTTCAGCAGTTTCATATAGTTTACTTGAGAAACTTGTGAATGAAGATTTATTTAAAATTACACAATGGATGAACAATAATAGATTACTGCTAAATATTAATAAGTGTAATTACATAATGTATGCTCTTAAAAATATTCCAGAAAAAGACTTGTTAATTCAATTGCCTTATGTTAATAAAACATCTTGTCAGAAAATTACCAGGACTTCAACAATTTCTTACCTTGGCTTGGTTTTGGATGAGTATTTACACTGGGATAAACATATTCTTTGGCTTCAAGTAAAATTAAGAAAACTTAATTTTCTTTTTTATAGATTAAGAGATTGTTTGAATAAATCTGTCCTATTAAGTATATATAAACAAATTTTCTTAAGCAGACTTTCTTATGGTATAACATTATGGGGTGGCACTGCAGCATATTTTTTGAAGTCATTGCAAACACTACAAAATTTTACGTTAAGAATTATTTTGTTTAAACCTTTGGATTTGCCAAGACTTGAATTATTTAAGTGTGCTGGAGTTTTAACTATTCATCAATTATTTTTAGTGAATATTTTGTGTTATTATATTAAATACAAAAAAATGAATAAAATAATTCTTCATCAATAATGGTGACTAGATCAAGTGATTTTGATTTATTATTTGAACCAGTGTACTTTAAAACTCATTGTAGATATCAGAAATGTTATCTTGGTCCAAGATTTTATAATATTTTTATAAGAAACATTGGATTTAATGTTAATGACCTATAAAGGAAAACTTTGAGAAAATTCATTATGAACTGGATTATAATTGATGATAATCAAAAACTTTTTATTTCTATTTAATTATTTTATTGTATATTAATGTTTTTTATTTTATTTGCACATGTATTTTTGTTAAGCTCCATGCGTGATTTATTTATCACAAGATTATATGTTTAATAAATTAAAAATTAAAATTAAATTAAATTATTATTATTATTATTATTATTATTATTATTATTATTATTATTATTATTATTATTATGCTATGGGAGGTACACCATGTGCTCTTTGCAGTGATCTTATATTTGGAAAACAGCCAAGAATTAAATGTATTAAATGCAATAATAAGTTTCATAAAACATGTTTGAAATCTAATGGAATAATATTGCATAAAAATGAAATAGAAATGGAGTCCTATATTTGTGCACAATAAATGTAATCATAATTCAAATAGTAATAATGTAATGGAAGTCAATGAAAACAAAATGGAGATTATTGTATCAGATATAAATGATTCGCAAGACTTGGATATTTTTGGTCAAAATTTATTAGGAAATGAAGGTAATGACATTTCTAAATTAATAGAAATTAATGCTAGATCTAATTGTGATTTTGATAAAGGAGAAAAAAATCTATCTAAAATGGATAATTGTTTATCTTGTGAAAAATCTACGTTTTTATTGAATAGAATTTTAAATATTGTTACAGATTTATCAAGTGAAATTAAATTATTGAAAGAAGAAAATATTACGATAAAAAATGTTATTAAATGCATCTGTTAATAATTTGGATATAAATAAAAATAATGATTATAGAAGCACAGACAGAAATTCTGTTGTTTTTAATAAAAAAGAAAGTCAACTTATTTTAAAGCATAAAAAAAGCAAACGCCTGAACTTATTATTTCTGATTTAAATTTCCCTCCACTTTCTACTATAAATAGAAGTGAAGGAGTTGATCAATTAAAAAAGGAGGCAGTTTTTAGTGTCACTGATAGATCAAGTTCTAAATTTAATGAACAGTAGAATAAAGCAATTAAAGAGAAGGTTGGTCAGTCAGATATGAAAACAAATGTAACGTCAGATAAATCGTCTGGGATTTCTAATCAAGATAACACCTCTAAAAACTCATATGCCTTTTATTTGAAAGATTGTGCAGATAAAGAAAAGGATGTTTTTAAAACTGTATTTTATCGTAAAAATAAGAATAAAAATATTAAAAATTCAAGTTCTTCACCTATTATAGGAAATCAGGTTAATCATGTTTTAAAAGCTGTTAAGACAAGAAAGAAATTTAAAAAATGTTTTATAACTAGAATGGATAATGACACCTCTGTTGAAGATGTGACTGCTCATTTGAAAAATGTTTTAGATATAAATAGTGTGTTATAAACTGAATACAAAATCTAAAAAATATTCTTCATTTTATTTATCTATAGAGGAATTTGAATCTGATAAAGTTTTGGTTGCTAAAGTTTGGCCTTTGTCAGCAGTCATATTGCCCTTCTATGGAGATTTAAAATATTTAAGAAATTTTAATGTTGATAGTACACAGGATAATGCTATATTAAATATTAATAAGATTATTGAAGAAAAGACAGAAGATATTATATTGACTGATAATGTTGATGAAATTAGCACTATAGTGCAAGATATAAATTTGCAAAATAATCTGTGTAATAAATAGCAATTCATGAATTGTTATTATCAAAATGTTCGTGGTCTTAGAACTAAGACAATTGATTTTAAATTTGAATTGTTATTAAATGAATATGATATTATCTTTTTAACAGAGACTTGGTTAAAAGAAGAAATTGATAATATTAGTATATTTGATGATAGGTATTGTGTGTATAGATGTGATAGAAATTATAATTATGAAACAAGAGGAGGTGGTACTTTGATTTCTATTAAAAAAGACATAAAGCATAAACAGATAATTATTAATGATAATAATATTGAATCTTGTTGGATTGAAGTTAGTTTAAAAAATAAAAATAAAATATTGTTAGGTACTATATATCTTCGACCTACTTTGTCAATGAATGATTTAGATGCATATTTAGTTAAGGTTGAGGATATATTGGTGAAATATAAATATGATATTATTATAGTTGGGGATTTTAATGAAGCTGATTACTCAAGACATAGTAATAAGAATGTTGATAATAGTAAACTTTATAGATTAAAATTTTTTGTTGAGTTGGTTAGTTTAATTCAACTTAATAGTATTATTAATTTTAGGGGTGGTATGTTGGATTTATTGTTTAGCACTAAGAATGATTTGAAGTGCAAAGAGGCTGATCAAGCTCTTTTGCCCCCTGATCCTTATCATCCACCTTTGGAATTTGTAATAGATGGTTCTCATGAACATATAAAGCCTATGGTAAATAGTAAGAGAGATTACAAACATGGTGACTATTATGGCCTTTATAAAGCTTTTGAGGACATTGATTGAAATGTAATTTTGATGGAAAATGATCCAAATATAGTGGCAAATAATTTTGTTGGTATAGTTCAAAATTGTCTAGATCAATATATTCCTGTTAGGCATTATTTAAATACTAATAACAAATATCCTAAATGGTTTTCTAGGGAATTGTGTAAGGGCTTAAATAGAAAGCATAAATATCATAGGTTATATAAACTAACTAATGATAAAGAATTGTATAAGAAATTTAGTGGTTTGCGTGCTTATACTAAAACTCTTATGAAAAGAGATTATAATAATAATTTAAATAGAGTTGAAGAAAATTTTAGGAATAATCCACAAATGTTTTGGAATTATATAAAAGATCTTAATATTGTTGGAAGTAAAAGTTGTAGATATAATGTAATTAGGCCTTCTATGGATGATCTAGTCAATCATTTTAATAATATGTACTTAGATACTTCAAGTAATGATAATATGGTTGATATTAAATTTAATAAAGAGAGTTTTTGGAATATAGATGTTAATAAAATTGCAATTCCTGAAGTGTTTACTGCAATTTCTAAACTTAAATTGAAATCTTCTATGGAATATGATAATATTCCTAATTTTATTATCAAGGGTTGTGCTGAATGTTTGGTAGCACCATTGCATTATATCATTAATTTATCAATTGAGAAAACTATTATTCCTGATATATTTAAGATAGCTAAGATTATACCAATTTTTAAAAAAGGGGATAGATCTGATTCTGGTAATTATAGACCTATTTCAATTCTGTCACCTTTTGCTAGGATTTATGAAAGGTGTATTTATAGTAATATTATTGTAGATATGATTACGGTATTACCTAGTTATCAGCATGGTTTTTTACCTGGTAGATCTGCTGAAACTAATTTAATGGTGATATCTGATCATATTGCTCATGCCTTATCTGATCAGAAGCAATTAGATGTTGTATATTTTGATATGACTCAGGCATTTGACAAAGTTTCATATAGCATAACCTTTAATCTTGAACTTCTTTTTTCTTTTAAAAATAGTCAGTATAAACAATATTCATCAAAATATAAAATCACAAACCAATTTTCTTTAAAAAACTTGTTTTTTATTATTATGACTATATGAATTTTAATTTCAAGAGCAACGTTTCGACTATTTACTTCCTTATAGTCTTTTTCAAGCCACTAAAATATACAAAAAATAATAAAACAAATAAAATAAAACATAATATAATCATTAAACTCTACATATATTTCAAATCTTCTCAAAATAAAAAATTCTTTTTTAAAAAAAATCTTTTTTCCCTTTAAAGACATAAATTTAATATAAAACATTAGAACATTACCTTCCTCTATTTAAAACAACCTACAATTTAAACTTCTATTTAAAACACTCTGTTTAAATTATATTTAGATAAAATACCTCAAAACCAGTCCCATCACCCACAACAATCAATTAGTTTTTTTCTTTTATTCCTATATTGTTTAAATTCCCTACTATAAAAAATTTTTCCTTTTTTTAAACTTACTTTATAATTAATTATTGTTTCTAAAAGTTCTATTTTTTTGCAAATGATGTGACTAGTTTTTATTTTTTATAAAATCAATTAGTTTTTTATTCATATATGGTTTAAATTCCTTAATATAAAAATTTTCCTTTAAAAATCTTTCTTTATAATTAATTACTGTTTCTAAAAGTTCTATTTTGTAATTGATGTGACCAGATTTACATTTATGAAAAAAAATTGCAGATTTTTTATCAGATAAATATTGTTTTAATCTTGTTCTTAACTTATTTTTTGTATTTCCAATATAAGAAACACTTTTACCAACATTCCAGCAGTCTAAACATTTTATTATATATACACCTTTCATAGCTTCAAGCATATCATTTTTTTCATTAACATTAATCAGCTTTTTTAAATCTTTCTTTTTTTATATATACTGGGAGTAATTTAATGTTAAATTTATTATTAATTTTTTTACAAATATTTTTAATCCTAATAAAAATATTTTTTGATACTTTAAATCCTATGTAAATTTTATTAATATTATTAACTTTATTATTAATTTTATTTTCCCCTTTAATCTTCTTTTTAATTAAATTCAAATTATAATCTGAAAAAATTTTTCCAATAATCTTATTTGGATATTCATTTAAATAACATTCCTTTTTTATCAATTCTAATTCTTTGTCCAATAATAAATCACTAGAACATATCAATATTGCTCTTCTAATTCTGTTTTTTATAATATTCATTTTACAATGTTTATCAATGTCTGAAAACCAGTTAGTAATCAGACCATGAAATGTTTTTTTTCTAAAAACAGATGTATTAATGCTTATTTTATTATTTTCTATAATTTTTTCAATTTTTACATCCATATATTCAATTTTATTATCCACTTCTTTTTCCATGGTAAATTTAATATTTTTTTCTTTATTGTTAATGCAATTTAAAAAAATGTTTGCTTTTCTTTTATTTCCTTTAAAAACCATGAAATAGTCATCAACATATCTTACAAAAAAACAAGGACCAACATCCAAATCCAAAAAATCTTTTTCAAAAATATTCATATATTCATCTGCCAAAAACCCACTTAAGCAACTCCCCATACTTAATCCTTTTACCTGTTCGTAAAACCTATCTTTAAATTTAAAAACCAAATTTTTACTACAAATCAATAAAATCTCATGTAATAAATAAGAATCTATTTTTAATTTTTTACTTTTATCATTAATGTATAATTCCAAAGCATAATTAATAGCTATATCTGGATCAACATTATTATACATATTTATAATATCTAATTTAACAAAATAAATATTTTTAAATTTAATATTTTTCAAAAAATTATTTAATTTTTCTATAAAATCCATTGAGTTGTATACTTTATTATTTTTATTTACTTTACTATATTTTTTAAAAAAATTATTAAATACCCATTTAGAAATATTCTCATAATAAGTATCTCTACAACTAATAATTGGTCTTAGGGGTATACCATCTTTATGAACCTTTGGTATCCCTGTAATTGTTGCACATCTAATGCTTTGCTTGAGTTGGTTTTTTAGATCTAATGTCCCAACTCCTCACTGAAGAGACCCATAGGTCGAAACCGGTCTGGGGATGGGGACCATGATTTGAATGCCTTCTCTTGTAGTAGCATTTATCATAAATAAAAAAAAAAAGCTTGTTTAGAGCTATTAGCACGCTCTTAACTTTACATATTAGTAAGTGCAAGCTATATATAAGTCATGTGACTTCTGACTTGTTACTATTACTATTATTAACAATAAAGAAAAAAATATTAAATTTACCATGGAAAAAGAAGTGGATAATAAAATTGAATATATGGATGTAAAAATTGAAAAAATTATAAAAAATAATAAAATAAGCATTAATACATCTGTTTTTAGAAAAAAACATTTCATGGTCTGATTACTAACTGGTTTTCAGACATTGATAAACATTGTAAAATGAATATTATAAAAAACAGAATTAGAAGAGCAATATTGATATGTTCTAGTGATTTATTATTGGACAAAGAATTAGAATTGATAAAAAAGGAATGTTATTTAAATGAATATCCAAATAAGATTATTGGAAAAATTTTTTCAGATTATAATTTGAATTTAATTAAAAAGAAGATTAAAGGGGAAAATAAAATTAATAATAAAGTTAATAATATTAATAAAATTTACATAGGATTTAAAGTATCAAAAAATATTTTTATTAGGATTAAAAATATTTGTAAAAAAATTAATAATAAATTTAACATTAAATTACTCCCAGTATATAAAAAAAGAAAGATTTAAAAAAGCTGATTAATGTTAATGAAAAAAATGATATGCTTGAAGCTATGAAAGGTGTATATATGATAAAATGTTTAGACTGCTGGAATGTTGGTAAAAGTGTTTCTTATATTGGAAATACAAAAAATAAGTTAAGAACAAGATTAAAACAACATTTATCTGATAAAAAATCTGCAATTTTTTTTCATAAATGTAAATCTGGTCACATCAATTACAAAATAGAACTTTTAGAAACAGTAATTAATTATAAAGAAAGATTTTTAAAGGAAAATTTTTATATTAAGGAATTTAAACCATATATGAATAAAAAACTAATTGATTTTATAAAAAATAAAAACTAGTCACATCATTTGCAAAAAAATAGAACTTTTAGAAACAATAATTAATTATAAAGTAAGTTTAAAAAAAGGAAAAATTTTTTATAGTAGGGAATTTAAACAATATAGGAATAAAAGAAAAAAACTAATTGATTGTTGTGGGTGATGGGACTGTTTTTGAGGTATTTTATCTAAATATAATTTAAACAGAGTGTTTTAAATAGAAGTTGAAATTGTAGGTTGTTTTAAATAGAGGAAGGTAATGTTCTAATGTTTTATATTAAATTTATGTCTTTAAAGGGAAAAAAGATTTTTTTTAAAAAAGAATTTTTTATTTTGAGAAGATTTGAAATATATGTAGAGTTTAATGATTATATTATGTTTTATTTTATTTGTTTTATTATTTTTTGTATATTTTAGTGGCTTGAAAAAGACTATAAGGAAGTAAATAGTCGAAACGTTGCTCTTGAAATTAAAATTCATATAGTCATAATAATAAAAAACAAGTTTTTTAAAGAAAATTGGTTTGTGATTTTATATTTTGATGAATAAAGTTTCATATATTAGACTTTTGTATAAACTTAAAATGTTGGGTGTTAGTCCTCATTTAGTTGAGTGGTTTTCCAATTATTTGAGGGGTCGTAAATCTTATGTACATATGGATAAAACTAATTCTCTTTTTTTGATAATATGATAGGTGTTCCTCAGGGTGGAATATTAGCACCATTCCTTTTTAATGTTTATATGTGTGATCTTGATCATAGCATAAAAAATAGTATGATACTTACTTATGCTGATGATTGTAAGTTATTTAAAAGAATTATTACTTATAGTGATCATATTGAGATTCAAAAGGATATAGATAGTTTTATTATATGGTGTAGGTATAACAACATGGAGATTAACATTAATAAAACATGCATTGTTTCCTATACTAATAAAACTGAAAAATCTGTTTATCAATATAAAATTGAGAATGATGTTATTAAATATAAAGAGATTATATCTGATTTAGGAATTATATTTTGTAGCAATTTTACTTTTAATGCGCATATTAAATGTATTATTAATAAAGCATACAGAAAGATGGGCTGTATTTTGAGATATGGGAGAGATTTATCTATTTCCATAAAATATAGGTTATTTTTTTCCCTTGTTACAGTTTTAGAATATAATTCTTGTATATGGAACTTCAATCTGATTAATATTCAGTCTAAAATATATAATATTCAAAAAAGATTTAATAAATTAATAATGGGTGAATGTCAAACTGTCAAAACAGTATTGAAAGAAAGGAGAATGTTGAAGGATATGATATTACTGAAAAAGTTGATTGATGGGAAAATTGATGTCAGTAACTGTATATCAAAAATAGAATTGAAAGTACCTTGTCGTTTATTAAGAGAAATGCAAACTTTCAAGATTAGTATATGTAAAAATACTTTCTTTGGTAAATCAGTTATTAATAGATTGCAAATGGTATATAATCTAACTTTTAATAATATTGATATTTTTTGCGATCAATTTGTGATGAATGTTAAAAAACAACTAAATGTATAATTATGAACATATATGTATATATAATTTTATGTATTTAGCTTGTATTTGATTATAATTGTTTTGTTTTTTTTAATTTTAATTATTATCATTGTTATTATTATTTTTTATTTTTATTGTGTATTTCTGTTAAAGTGTAAATGTTGAAATGCACATAATAAATGGATATTGAATTGAATTATTATTATTATTATTTTATTATTATTATTATTGCGTGATTGGTATTAAATACTAAGGACATAGCAAAAGTATAATGGATTTCCAAAAAGAATTATTATGGTAGAATTTGAACATGGTTTTTATTGGAATAGATTGTATAAATGTTTTTTAGAAATGTACAATAGAGAATTATAATTCGGTAATGTGTTGAAGTTATATTTTTAGCAAGTTGAACATTAAATACATAAACAAATTTGTGATTTACTTTTTAAAACATATCTTTAACTTTTTGATTTTTGCTTCACTTTTTTTCCAGGAGTAAAGATGATTTTATGGATATATATATATTGAGATGCTTGGTTTTTCTCAAAATTTAATTTCTATGTCTGTTGGTTAAGCGAACCCAATCTTAATTTTAATTCAAGTTGTGTTTTTATTTAAATTGTACCTTTGGTAAGTGGGGTATTATATATACACACACTAATGGTAAAACACATTTTAAAATTAGCTGTATATTTTAATGTAACAACTTTTATTTCAAAAAAATGAACTTTGTAACAAATTTTATTATCTTTCTGTTAAAAAATTTATAGTGCCTAGAGACAATACTTAATTTGTAAAAAAAATTATGAACTCTAATCCCATTTATTAATTAAGAGTTTAACAAAATATAGTTTCATTTCCATTAAGCATTGTTGTCTGCAAAATCCTTTAATTAAGATATGAAATACAGGCATTCTTCATATACCGAGCTTAATTGTAAATATAGGGGATTTGAACTCAGACTTTCAAACACCCTTCGTAATTAATGTAAAAATGCTGGTTTATCTGAAAAAAATATTTTAATTATTGGTCTGCTGATTATGATTTTTGAAATTCCTGAGTGGGACAAACTATAAAGGATAGAGCTATATAAAAGACCAACCCAAATTATTAAGTTATTTTATTCCATTTTATTCTATGCTATTTTAATCTATTCATTTCTTCTGGCTTCATTAGACTAGTTTATTTTGCTTGTGCTGTGTTATAACTACCCATTTGTAAAATGAATTCCGGAATCAGTCCAGTTGCCATATCTGAAGCCATGTGTGGCTAAAGCACCCCAAAGGATGAACTTCTCTCCGCATAAACCCCTCTTTTACCAGCATCACTAAATTTGCCTGCTAACTGACCTTGAACCAGCCAACTGCTGATTTCATTATAGCAAAGCACTTCTCAACAACTAATAAACAAAGAAGATCCTGTGACTGCATATCAATCTGCTAAGAGTATGTACTCTGTACACAAAATAAGGGCTCTTCATCCTGTAACTATTGACTAGTGATAAAAACTTTATATGTTTTTTTTTTTGTGTGTGTGTGTATTGGCAAGCCAGTGATCTGTAAATTTAGTTTCATTAACTCGGATTTTATACTATTTTCTCAAGGTATAACTTGTTTTATATTTCTTTCTTTTTTTAATCTTATTTATTTTAGGCTGTTGTAGATTAAAAATATTCTGGTTTCAACTCTTTTATGTCTTTGACAGTTGATAAATCAGTTAATAAATGTTATAGTTTTTTTTTTTTTTAGAATTAGTTACATTTTAGTCTTAAAATTTATCAGAATCATTAGAAAGAATCATAGAATAGATTTTTTTATAACCCCTTTCTCCTCTTGTCATTATTTTAATTAATAACAAAGATTTTCTAAGCAAAAGTAAAGAATTCTTGTAAGTTCGTTTAAAAAAGGAAACTCTGTCTTGCGTTGTTAGCCGAGAGGTATCGCAGCCGCCATGCAAGCAAGTAGTTGGTTGCAGACGGTTGTGGGTTCGCGTCTCGGCCAATGCTATGACATATGGAAAAAAAGGAAACTCTTGATTAATATTTTTTATACATGTCTCAGAACTCAACATACTCATTTTTTGCTTGATGTATGTGGATGTGTGTACAATAATGTTTTACATATATATGTGAACCATTAAAGTAATAGCAATTTACTTATGTTTATATTATGCGGGCCTGAAAAAAAAGATTGTTGGCTTGTGTGTGTGCATGCATGTAAATGATCCCTGTATAGATATCATGGGATGTTTATTTATCTATTTGGCCTTTTAATTATTTCTATTTAGCATTGGGTTCTGCTAAGTTTCTGGCCATGTTCATTTATACATTTTCCCATAACTTTTATTTATTAACACCACAAGATCACTATTTCTTATGGCAGTCATTGTTGCTTTTGTATTGGGTCAAGGGAAGTAAAGCTTCCTATTCCCTGTTGCTGGGCCTTTGCAATTGTTCATTACCTGTTTCCTCTCGTGACTTGGGTCTTGCAACACATATGAGCTGTGTTATAAAAATTCAGCATGTGAGATTGTTTAGATTATAAAGTCTGCCTATGATTAATTAATAAGTAATGTTTTTATGCAGATATGTACGCACATAGCAATTCTCAAGCATATAGAGTTCTATTGTATTCACACTCAATTTTTTAATGAATAAAATTAATTCAAAGGGGAGAGTCAAAACAGTCATCTGACAGAGATAATGCCCTACTTAAAAGGGTTTATACTAACTTTTAATATGATTGAGCTAACTATAGTTCAAACCCATCTATTAATGTAAACTAATTATAATTTTATTATTGTTATTTTATTAATAAACAGTATTGTTAATTGTTAGAATTGTTTGCTGTTTCTGCCCTTCCAATGATTTATTTTACCAAGAATCTCTACTCTCCCTGATCTAATGGCAATAATTAATTCATACATAGATGAACAGCTGTGTAGGCACTCAATGAATATCCAGGTCAACCAAAAACTAAATATTCTAGGCTAGAGAGGCCTAGTGACACCAATCTGTTGGATAGATATTCAGTACAGGCTGTACAGTATATATTTCATACTTTAGGAAATACTATACATTAATCCTCCATAGTTAGAAATTTCTATGATTAATGATAATAAAAGAACCAGCATAAATTATTCAAAAAAATTCTGCTATTTAAAATTCTTAAAAAGATTTTGATCTGCAAACATAAAATAAGTTTTCTGTGTAGAAGTAGGCAATTGAGATTTAGATAAAATCTCATTCATTTTTATAAATTGGAGTGTCTTAAAATATTGTTGTGAGTCACCTAATGGTGTCATTTAAATTCATTTCACTGGTTATTTCATCGATTATAGTTTTGGATAAGCATTAAAACAAGCTTGGATATTGCCTCTTTTTGCATTTAGTTCAACTGATTTTAAAAAAAAACTATTGAAGGGGGGGGATAATTAAATGGATCTGCAATAGTTTCATAAAGCCAATTGACCAAATCTGTGATAAAATAATAACATCTTTTTAATTTACACATATTAATACTATTATTTGAAATAGAATAGTACATAAGGATGTTAGGAACTTAGGAGTCTATTTTTATGGATTTATTTTTTTTTATATCTATAGATGAGAATCTTTTTAATGACTTCAAGTAACAGAATTCTTTTATTAGTGATGTAGGAATTTTTCAGCATGGAGGATTTATATACAGTATTTTTCAAAACCATTTAAAATTTCAACAAATATAAATATATTTTAAAGCAAACATGCTATGGTTAAACTGGCAAATATAAACAAATTAGTCAACAACCTTCATTTAATTATCCGACCAATATTATTAAATAATGCTGCCTAATATCAAAATCCATCAAGTACATCATCATCAACAACAATTCTCAATCCATTAGAGGATGAAGGTCTCTCCAAGTTCAAACCATCTTTTCCACATCACTCTGAACACTTTATTTCATCCACCCATCTCACATGTAGTCTCTTTCTGGGTCTTTTACAATCTCTTGGAATCCAACTTAAGATCTATCTCAATTGTCCATCTATTATCATCTCTTCTAGCAATATGTCCAGCCCAATTCCAGTCTTGATTCTTTAAACAATGTCAATAACACCTATTTGTTCTCTTACCTATATATTGCATTTTTGATCTCTTCTTTTTACTCCTAACATGCATTTCTCCATACTTCTTTGAGTGGGCTGGAAGTCTCTGTATTGTTCTTCTATTAAGTGTCCATGTCTCAGATCCATAAGTAAGAACATGTAAAACACTTTTATTAAAAATCTTCCTTTTCAAACACATAGCCATATTTCCTTTTAGTATTAAATTATTTCTACCAAAAGCACTTTAACCAAATTTAATTCTATGATTATTTTCATCCATTAATGTTTCAATCTATAGTAATAATCTAAGTAAAGTATTTGTAGTTGTTAACTTCTAACTTCTCATAATCAATCTTTATTTTCGTCTTTTGAAAAAAATCAATCAAACATTACTTTAGTCATTTTAACATTTACCTTTAGTCTACACGTTATGATTAATTTTATCCATTATGTTTCCATCTGTAGAAACAATATGATCAAGGTATTTGTAGTTATTAACTTCTTCTAACTGATCATAATCAATCTTTTGAGAAAATCCACTGAACATTATTTTAGTTTTTTTTTTAACATTTACCTTTAGTCCTGCTTTCTTACTTTCATCTGATAACTCTTATAACATTTCCTTAAGCTCTGAAGCATAATTTGCAAAAACAACTACATCATCTGCAAAATCTAAATGATTTTAAATAATCTCCATTTACTTTTACTCCTTTAGCTTCCCATTTTAATCCACAAAATATTTATTTCAGCACTGCTATAAAAAGTTTTAGAGATATGGAGCCACATGTCTTACACTCGTCTCCCTTTTTATCTACCATCTAAGTTCTTATATAGATTGTAGATTGAATAATGTTAACGATAAGGCAAGTTTTCAATAAACAGATCTTCCTAATCAAGCTTATATTTAAATTTTCAAAACAGAATAAATTTAAATTTATAAGCTGATTCGAATGCAGCTACAAGAAACTTCTTGGTTAAATTTGAAATTCATCCTTATATTTATTATATCTAATTCACAGTCTACATAAGAATTATAACTGAAAATAAAAAATGGATTTATTTTTATGTATATTTGGAAATAGATAGCATTACATTAAAAATATTAGCTCGTATAATTAAGCATAAGTTGTTGAATAATTTGTACATATGTGTGTCAATATATATATGTAAAAATTTTAGTTGATTTATTTTTCATCTATATAACAATCATTATTCAGAAGCTGTTGGTATTTCTAGAGGTTCTGTTCACATTATTCAGATGAGGGCAGATGTGATCATAATAATATATCAACATCATAATAATAAAACAAGGCAAAACTCTCCATACAGTAGTGCCATGTGATGATTAGTGGTTTAATATTATGACAATAATAAGCACTCATATGGAGGTGAGCAACAAAACTAAATCTTTGATCCATGAAAGTCTTTATTTTACACAAACACACTCATGGCTATACATACACATAAAAGTGTAGAAAAGTTTTTTAAATAATTCAAAAATCTTTACAACTGCCTTAAAAGAACTGTAAAATAGAAGAGTTACTCGCCAAGTCAAGGTTGTGGCATTTTTTTCTTGTTTAATCCTTTAGCTAAGAATAATTAGACATCCATTTACTGATCAATAATTTGACTGCCCAAGAGTTGATTATTTAAAAGGGAATATATATGTTTATTAGAATCTAAAGCTTTTTCCTGTTTACTTGCAGTTTAAGTAGGAGACTTGAACTCAGACTTTCAAGCTCTCTTCAGCTGTCCACTCTATCTCATACAACTAATACATATGACTATATATATGTAAAAAATATAAATGACCTCCAATATAATTAAATGGAAGCTAATCTTCTCTTGAATGTATAGACTGCAAGCCTTTGTAATGTATTTATAACCACACGATAGCTTATATTACCATATATCATTAATATAAATTTGCATATATCAAATAAAATAAATTTCATTAGAATAAAGAAGAAACTATTTTAAAGATATTTATAACAATATCACTGTAATACAAATGGTTTTCAAACTTCCTCAATTTTAAAAAGAATCAAGAAATAATTTCAATTAGAACCATTTAAATAATTCTTCAATAATATTTATTGAAAACCCTGAGCCAATTGTATGATTATGATAAAATTACTGATAAATTTGCTGAATCACGTATGAAATATATATGTATAGTTATATATTATATTATTTTTTGACCTTTGCATTTTTTATGACACATAATAATATAAATAAAGATTTGTATGATGCATCAATTTTTTTATTTTAATATAATGCTGTAGCGTAGGTGGCTTAGCAGTTAGCATAGCTGTCTTCCAAGCAGCTGGCCAGGGTTTGCTTCCTGGTCAATGCTTTGACATACAGTGCTATTCCAAAAAATAATCTTGCATAAAAAGGTGTAAGATTGGTTAATAGAGAATTCTGAGATAGGAATGTTCAATTATCTTTTATATGTTTCATTCTTTTTTTTTTCTTAATAAGACATTTATTTTACAGCATACAAATATAAATAATAACATATCATAAATATATCTTTTAGGTCCACAAAGCCAAGGGCTTGTACAAACATTGCTTTCTTTTATAAACTGTCAGAAGGTTAAGTTACAACTAGTATGAAAATAATACATTTGGTTAAGCAAGAATAATCTGGTTGGTCAAAATACAAATTTAGATTCTAGTAAGTTCTCACACATTAAATTACTCAAACAATGATACCAATCTAGCAATGAAGGATATATGAGAGATGTATTATGCCTGAGGTATAATTTAAAAATTTGAAGTTAATTATCATGTCTTAACTCAGCAAAGCTACACATCAACAGTATGTAATTCTTATCTAAATAAGCCAAAAATGCTAAGAGATAAGGGTAGCATTCCTTAATATCTTGATAAAAACAACTATAATTGCCAGAGAAGTCATGGTAAAATATTACACACAGGTTAGTATAAAGCAACATTTTGAGTAATAACTGTCTCTCTTTAAACATTTCTGGTCTGACCAATGATAATCCTAGCATTAAATCTTTGAATATGGAATTTAAGATGGTGCTCTAAGTATTGTATCAAAGATAATAATCAAAAAATTTTCAGTATCTATTTATCTATGATAGTCTTCATGATTTGTCCTTCAAGATAAAACTTTCCAAATATAAATTATCACCTAGATTGACATTGCTGTTGTCATATGAGATAGTTTCTTTAAATTGTCTTTATACTTTTTCCTCTGCCCAAAATTAAATTGTATGTTCCCTATTACATGAATGGTCTGCTATTGTAGATGTATCTATTTTTTACTCTTTATTCATTACTTTGTGCTTTTTTAATAGAGCAATTGATTTATTTATTTTTTTTATTAAGAAATAAATTTACTGTGAAAACTACATGAATTATATAATACATAACTTTCTTGAAATTAAGGATTCATGGGTGTCCCACTACATGTTTTTCCCACACAAGGGCCTGAACCTATTCAGTCCTGTGATTTTGTCAGCACCAGTCTATCCCTGTGTAGCTAGCTAGATTCCATGGCATTTCCAATTATTTGTGGCACCTAGCTATTAGATTATTAAAACCAAGGTTTGTCAGGTGTATCACATCACTCTTTGCATTGAAGGGTTGTTTATATCCCTTGCAGATATGAATCTGCAGATTTGGGGATTCACTAATCCCTGCAACTTTGTCAACCTCAATGATGCATTTAGACCACCATTTGCAATTGTCCCACTTACTGCAGCATGAAATAGGTTTACCATCCATTTCTATAGTTTGGACAAAATTTTAGTAGTAGTGTGTGGTATCTGGTCTAGAGCCATCTGCTCCCAAGTATCAGAGAATAGTTTAGCCAGGGCCATTAGGTGATCTCTAGTTTTTAGCTTAGTCATGAGTTCCTTGAAAACTTCCCATGGACTTTTCATGTGATGTGATGTGATGTGATGTACTGTGACTTCTCCTTAAACACGAGTCAGGAATCTCTCAGCAGCTATGCCCAGAGAAACCTATTAGCCACTTTACCTTCCTTTTCCATTGTCCACCCTAAGTTTTCCCATAATCTGCTCCATCCCATTTCCACAACATAATCTTTGTCAACTCCATGATCTTCATATCTAAATCCCCCTTATTTTTTCCCAAACCTAGCATAAAAACCAATAACTCACTTTCTGTATAATCACTTTGTTCATATTTAACCTTCCATAACTTCATTATTTGTACCCTTTCTGCTTCCAAACATTTACATTGAAGTAACAAATGCCTAATATTTTCTATGCCTTCCTTACACAACTTGCAGACTAAATCACCCATATTTTTCCATTTACGTGTATATTCCCTTGTTGCTAAAGATCCCGTTCGAGCCTTAAACAATAAACTACTTTCCTTACTCTTATCATAAATTAACTCACACCCAATGTTTCGTTTACTTCTATATATATTTAAACTCATTTTACTCTCCATACTAGTTCTCCATCTCTCCAACTCCCTATTCTTTATTAGTGCATCTATTCTTCTATCCCACTTCTTCCCACTATAACACTCAACAATCCTCCTAACACAATCATCCCATCTTTTGTACAAGTATACTGACATAACTTCTTTATCCAAATCTTCTGCATACTGCATTACCTTTCTCACCCATCTTGTTGCCTGCCCTTTACTTGTAATCCAATTAAATCCTATTTTGGCTATTCTTTTATTATCCATAAACTGCAACCTACCAAACATTTTCATTTTACTTTTTGCAACTCTAATATGAAAACTTGACCATCCCATTTCTCCTTGAATTGCCTCTTTTGCTGTCCACACCTCAGCATCTAATGCATGTCTTCGTACTTCCCTTTGTACTTTTTCTAAGCAATCTAATACCCCTTTACTAACACATAAAGCATCATTGCCGTATGTTAACCCTGCTACTGCCACTCCCTTCCATACAATTCTAGCTACATCATATTTATTATATGAAAACACTGTTAATTTTTTTATCATTCCCTTTCTTTTCTTTGCTTTATTTATCAATTTTTTCTCCCATTCATCCAAGCAATTTTTCTTATTACTCAAGATGATTCCCAAATAACTATATCTGTTCACCGCACTTAACTTTATATCCCCCAATAAGAAATCTTTGTCTTCTCTTTCCCCAGTATTCACCATCATTATATTTGATTTTTCTTCACTAAATTTAATCCCCATATCTTTACCCACCCTTGCACATGTCCTCAGCATAACTTCCATATCTTCTCTTCTTTCTGCACATAAAAAGACATCATCTGCAAAAAAAAAGACCCGACAATGTATATACTCTCTTGCCACCTGTTAACGGTATCTCTATCCCTCTTCCTAGACTTTCTATTGCTCTCTCCATTTCACTCAAATACAACACAAACAAAATAGATGACATAGGGCATCCTTGCCTCAGTCCCACCCCATTTTTAACTTTAACTGATTCTATATCGCCTAATTGATATGTATAGTAATTATTTTCATATAATTTCTTAATAACACCCACTAAAGCTTCATCCATTTCCAGATTTGCTAAACTTATCCATAATCTATTTCTATTCACTCTATCATATGCCTTCTCTATATCTGTAAAACTCATATATAACTGTCTACCTGAATTTACACTCATATCTATAAGTTGTGTAACTACAAATAAACTATCTCCTATACGCCTATCTGACCTAAAACCTCCTTGCATTTCCCCCACTACATTATTTTCTTCCATTCATTTTGCAACTCTTCCAGCCACCATATATAAAAAAACTTTATATAAAACTGATGTGACTGCTATTGGTCTATAGTTATTTAACTTTCTATGATCCTTACCTTTTCCTTTAAATAATAATCTTACTCTTGTATTACTCCAACTACCCGGGAAAACTATCTTCTGTGCCATCTTATTAAAACATGATAGTAACTTTACTTTTGCCCTATGCCCCAAATTCATTACTATCTCTGCTGCCCATCCATCTAAACCTCTTGCTTTACCACTTCTCAGTTTCTTCCCTGCCTCATTCAGTTCATTTTCTGTAAATGTAATATTCCCATTACTATATGCTTTCATATTTTCTATCCCTCTGTCCTTCACATCTAACATCTTTTCTATATCCATTACATAACTATTCAATATTCTCTCTAATTTTTCTCTAGAGCTACACTCTATCCCCTCCTCATCCAGTAATACTATCTCTCTCTCCCCTAAATTTCTCCTTTTAATGTAATTCCAAAATTTTTTACTCCCATCTCTTCCACTTTTATTAATATCATCCAATAATTTACTATTCAGTTTCATTCTCCCTCTATAATTATCTATTTTAGCTAACTTCTTCTTTTCTAAGTACTTTTCCCATTTAGCATTAATATCTTTTTCACTTTCTTTGTTCTTAATAGCACACTTATATTCTCTGCATGCTTTTTTCCTCTCTTTTACACTTTTACTAACTCTCATTTTTCTATTACTTTTATTCTTCTGAATATTGCCACCTAAAACCCTATTTGCCACTTTTTCTATTTCATCACACCAGTCCTCATACTCATTTCCAATCAACTCTTCCATGGTTTTTTCAACTTGTATTTTATACTCTTCTAACTTATTCTTATCATTCACTCTCATCGGAAGACTTCACGTTCTTACTTTTATTCCTATTTTCCATCACATTACTAACCATTTCAATTACAACAAAATTATGATCACTATTACATACTCTCTCTTCATTATCAAACACCTTAATTTTCCGTACTTTATTCATTCCCTCTTTCTCTACCAATATATAATCTATTGTGTGGAATATATTATTCCTAGACCATGTATATTGTCCCTCATAAATATTAGATAAGTTTCCAATGCTCAAATTTACTCTCTGACAAAATTTCTTCAAAAGCTGTCCATTCTTATTGTCCACATTGTCAATTTCTTCAATATGCCCATTCATATCTCCTATAACCATTATTCTATTCCCCTTTTCTTTAAAACTCTTTATATCATGCTGGACTAGAATACGAAGTGACACCTGGTGAGCCACTTTGCAAATAGTATTATGATGGCCATCCGGATCATGGCAAAAGTGCCATTCCTCATTGCTGTACATATATTCAGAATAGAGGCACATCCTGACCGGACACTGGACTGCAGTCTTATTTCAAGTTTTATAAATTTTTTGCAGTGAGAGAAGGTGTGATCCATTCTCTTCATCTTCATTACAGAGCGCACATATTGGAGCAATGTTTTTGAACCTTCTGCACTCCACCATAAATTGCCTTGTGGGAAGCGCATCGAGTTGGTATTTTATAATGAAATTTATTAATTTGGGCTCCATGACCCAAGATCTAGCTTTCTTAAGCAGTGACCTTATGGATATATTTAGTCTTCCTGGGGTTTTTTGCTGGCTGGGATACATATATTTAAACATATCTCAATAGGTTTTTTTGTTACTATATAGCTGACCCATGTCCTGTATGAGCCCTGCCACGTAGACCTCCATTTGCATTATCCATTTGCTTTTTATGGGTGGTGGGGTGTCAGTAGGTTCAACTGTACTGGCAATTTGAGGTTCCGAGTCTGCCTCTTTCAATGCCTTCAGTGCCGTTATTACCCTTTGCATGTATAATACCTGGATTGCATGCAACCCAAGACCATTCGAATCCTTAGGTTTCTGCATTTTCCAAAGACTAATGCAGACTATTTTATTTGGTGTTTTTTTCCATAGTAGCTGTGTACATGCTGCATTAATGGTGTTTTGAAAGGCCCTGTTTGGTTTGATGATTGGAAAGTAGTATGCAATCCGTGGGAAGACCAACATATTGAGCAGTGCCACCTTTTCCTGGGAGTGACAGGGAGATTAAGGATAAGTTGCTAACAGTTTTTTTAGTCTTCTCTATGAGCATATTTTGAATCTGCAGCCTCATTGCAGATTTTGACAATGCCACTGGGAAACCTAGTAGATTTAAAGGCATCCCAGTGAATTTTAATGTTCTTCATTGCCCATGTACAGTCTTTTGCACAATCTCACAAAAGTTAAATTGTATTAAATATTAAATACAACTATAGCAAATAAATTTGAGGTAAAAAAAATCATAGTCTTCAAAACACAGCTTATATCAAAACACTAAAATTAGAAAATTTTATGAAATGACAGTGGGAATTTTAGGTTAGAATAGCCTATACCTATCTTTCCTAAACATATTAAACAAACTAGTTAAATTTGACATATATATATATTTAACATCCAATATATAAAGCTAACTAGAGAATTATATTACTAATTATCGCCTACATCAATAACAATTATTCAGTATAAATACCTGCTACTTATTTATAATTGCTTATTAATGTATATAAAAAGATAATCTCAAATCTTTCTCTCATTTGCCATTATAATTTAAATTAAGATCATATAATTTTGGAGTTTTAATTATATCTAAGTTAAATTAAATGTCACTTTTATTTCTGATGTTTAAATATATATTGTCTTTATATATCTATAAAAAGCTAAAGAAAGATTAAACATCTTTTTCTAGTCATGCTAAGAAATTTAAGATAAATATGGGAGATTTTTTTCCATATGTCAAAGCATCTGCCGGGAAGCGAAGCGCAACAGCTATCTGCAAGCAACTGCTTGCAAGGCAACTGCGCTGACCTCTCGGCTACCAACGCTTGACAAAATATAGGGGATTTGAATGCTTATATTTCAAATCTAAGCAATTATAAATAAATACCATGTATTTATACTAAATATTGTAATTCTTTTATATCAATATAAGGTCACTCATCTCAACTTCTATTACTCTCACCATCCATTTTGCTCTTCTTCATCTCAGCTTTACAAGTGTAAAAAGATTCCTAGATGAAATTACAACTGATCTCTTCATGCAGACAAAATTACAAATTTCTTTTGAAAGTGATCTTATTAAATACTAAACGTTCTTGCAATATGGACAGTATATATATAAATGGCATATTCAAGTTCAGCTGTGTATTATTCATAGTACTATTGTAATAATATTTTGGCTGGTTTGCACTAGCCATTAACTAGGTAAGAAATGCTATTATTAAAAATCTATTATAGAGTCACCACATGCACTGATATTATAACAAGATTAAAGGTTTAACCAACAGAAAATAAGAAAATAAAATTTTAAAGTATAAAAGTGATAGCTATTTGATTTAATGGTTTTTAAAAATATTTCCATATGGAAGGTAGTTTACATTTATCATCACATTTGTTAATACAATCTAGTTTCTTAAGAATCTTAATGTTTTCTGTAATTTTTTTTTGTGGAGTCTCACATTTGGATAGGATCCTAGTATTTGAAGAAATTTACATTATAACCAAAATCCATAGCATGGAGTGAGATTATCAATGATGACTGCCGTTTTACTACATTAAAATGTTCATCTCCTTAGAACTAATGCAATCACTGCTCATAATCATATCAGAAGTAATAGAAATTGCACACAGGATTCATAAATTCTATAGACCTCAAGAAGACCGAGTCCTTAAGCCTGGACAAAATATTATCGTTTTTTTTTAATAATATTCATTATCTGATGGATGATCAATGTGACCCAGTCAAAATGAACCTGGAAAATGTCATTCATTTCTATAGTTCATGAGAATCTTTATTTTAACATATATATAGATACACACTAAGCCTTTTCTGATTTGTGGTTAGTGATATAGGGTTTTGACACAATTGATTTAAGGAATTCCCCTTGAAATTGATTCTACATGTTTTGCACTGTCATAGTTAACTGTTTACAATTTAGTTATTAGATTAATACACTGTACAGGCTTATACATGCCTACACATATATAATGTAATATATAAGGAATTCAAACTCAGACTTTTTCACGACTCTCAACTCTCCAAGCCATCTCATATTGCTGACCCACCTGACCATACACATTTATTTATCTTTCTGACATGTGTATGATCAGGTGGGTTAGCAATATGAGATGGCATGGAGAGTTGAGGGTCATGTAAAAGTCTGAGTTCAAATCCCTTATATAATTTAGTTATTACATAACTTATATAAATGATGAGCTATTCTCATTCATAATTTTAAAAATCAATAATCTCCCAATTTCAACAATCTTCATAAAACAAATCAGCCTCTCATTCCTATCACTTTTTTAAAAAATTTATTATAAATGCAACATTAGCTTTAAAAAGTTTTTTTCAACAATTCCTTCAAAATTTAAATCCAATATTTTTTTTCCAACAAGATTAAACAATAAACCATTTGTATTTAACTTATTCATTCACTATTCTGAATGTTTACAATAGTAAATAGAGAGATTTGAACTTAAAATGTTCAATTTATATTCATCCTCCACTCCATCTCAAATGATGATACACATAACAACATTTTCATATGTGTGTGCTTACGTGTACAGATTGTTGAGATGAAGTGGAGGATGAATATAGACTGAAAATCCTAAGTTCAAACCCTCTATTTAATAAATAATTTGCTTAAAAAATGTCACATTCAAAAAAATGTTTAATGATATGTTTGTAATATATCTATAAAAGCATTAAAACATTGATTTAATACACACACATATACATTGTAACCAAATTATTTATGTGACTAAAATATATACGCCATTGTAGCTAAATTTATTAATGTGTCTAATGTTTAATTCAAACATTGTAACTCAAATATTAATTCTTAATCCAAAAGACATTGTAACTTAAATTAATTTCTACTTAAGATTTTTAATACATTGTAGCTAACATATCATATCCACTCAATATCCTCACAATATATATAATGTCTGTGTCTTGAGGGAGAAAAATGATGGTTAGATCGATATAAATCAACTCCCAGATGGAAAAAAGAATATCATAATAATAATGATTAGAAATTAGTCATTTCAGTTATCTGGAACTGGCCTATTTCGAACCCTAGTTAGGCAGCCATTGTATCCTCCATAAACAAGTAGGAACACATTGTAATTGAAATAAACTATTAAGACATCATAACTCCTGAAATAAGATTAAATGGGAGAGTATACTGGTGACCCAATAAAATATTTCCTCAATAAATCCAACAGTAAATTTTACCCACTTTTATCTCTTGGTTTTATATTAAGTGAACATCTAAGTGAATAATAAATGAATATGGAGTGAATATGGTCTAGCAGGGCACCACTAGGTTATCTGAACCTAGACAAAGTTATATTCTATAACTCTTTCAAATGTACTGGGTTTAAACCCTTTTGGTACCTTATTTCTAACAAAATGTAGGATTTTTGATTTTAAACCCATATCACCATATGCACTAACATTAAGATAAACACAAAACATCCTTAAGCTATAGTGGTGTATATAAAATGCATCAGATAGAAATTACTTCCTAGATTTTAATATGATAAATGCGTTTTAATGCCTTCATAAGTTTTACTAGCTCGTATTACACTATTAATTTAGGGGGCAATTCACTCATCCTTGAATGATGTAGATAATGGAATGGTGGTTATTATTAAAATCACTATTTATTTATGGCCTTTAAACATTTATCTAGCTCATTAATTGAAAACATGATGATGACGATGTTGGTACTTCCAGCCACAGCTTTAGAACTAAGCCTTACATGAAATTTAGTTTTTAGAAATTCGTAACTATTTGGCTAATTTTAGTATGTCTAAATTAGAACTTAAACAGTTAATAATGAATGATCACAACTAATAAAGAATATTCTTAATGAAAACATATGCCTCGTTTAATAAAACAAATTAACATTTATTACTGCATTACTAACATATATATATATACAATTTAAAGATAGAAATAAAAATTTATATGACTAATAATTATAAGTGATTATATTGAAATCATAGGATTAATATTAAATTCTTCCCCCTTTTCCATTAATGACAACATCCAATGTTTATCATAGTATAATGGATATCAATTTGGATAACAAATTACTAAAATTTTCTATCCACAAGAAAATATTTCATATAAAAAAAATGGTTCTAGCAAACTATTAACTGTGCAGCCTTTGGTGGCACTGTTTCTGTGTAAAAACACAGAATTATACCACTTTCGTGGCCGAACCTATGGCTAATATACGAGTAGATTGTATGTAGTGGTTATAATACGCGGCCAATTCTTCCACGTTCAATAACACTACGTCTACTAACAATACTATGATCGTATAGTTTGCCGTTGATTTCATTGGGGTTGAATTCCTATGCATGTTGACAAAATTTGTGTTGTCGCTAGAATTTCAGATGAGAGTGTGAGCATTGTCATCTTTTTCAAGAGTTTATTTGTTGATGTTTATGATTTTCTGTATTTCCCAACTGAAAGATTTTTGCGTACTAGTAATTTTCAGCATATTATTGATATTTGTCAAAATTTTATTTTTTGGCTAATTTTGGCTTTTTGGGGGGTCAAAAAAGACAAAATCAAATTTCTCAAGCTCTCTGGCAGACAATTGGAGTTGTTTGTGGAAAAATACTGTTTCTGTCGTGACTTGGACGAGAGTTGAAAAAGAAGAACAAAATGTCTACCACGTTATTATATTTGTGGGACGTCCCAAACAGAGAAAGTGAGACAGTTGCATTTTTGCAAGCCCAAAACATCCTGCCATTCGTTACAGTTGATTTAGTTCAGTCATATGTGGTTAATAAATTTATTTTCTGGAAAGAATTTGTGTTTTGTTTGCGATTATTTTTATCTGTAAGTCATGTAATTAACACCCAGAATGACAGTGTTAAAAAGGGGTGGCGTAGTTTGTTGGACATCTCTTGATTGATTGATTTTTTTTTTTAAAAAAAAAAAAAACTTCTTTTGACATACCTATTCGTTCGGTTTAGAAGCAAAAAGAGATTTTTTGTTGTTGTTGTTTTAAATCAATAAACAGCACGTTAAGTAGATTTTAAAAATGAACCCGAGCTTAATTTTTGTTGTTAAAAAAGAATAAAAATACCGGATGTTTTATTTGTTATGAAAACAAAAAATCTTTAACAAACTTGTACGACTCTTAAAAAAGATAAATAAATAAATCCTACAGAATGTAACAAAACCGGTTAACATACATATTTTTTGTATTAAAAAAACAATACCGCGATTGACTTTTTGGTTTTTGTTTTGGACATTTTATTTGTTATTATTAAAAAAAGCAAAAAAATCAAAACCCGCCGCCACAAAAAAAAACAACCCGTATTTATAAATCTAAGAGAAAAAAGAAGTCCCGTTTTATTTATTATTATTAAAAAAAACAAAAAAAAATCAAAACCCCGTTTTATTTGTTATTATTAAAAAAAAACAAAAAAATCAAAACACGCCGACCAAAAAAAAAAACCCCCCATTTTATAAATGTAAGATAAAATACCAAACAATTCTTTTCGTTTATAAGCAAATACGGACATCTGAGGCGGAGTTTGTTGGACAGGTTTGAATTTTTTTTGCTAAATCAATCAACAGCAACCCCCTCATTTTTAACATAATTCAAAAAGAAAGTGTCAATTCTAATTTTAAATAACAACAACAAAAAAAGAAAGTCGTATGTAAAGCAAATTGTGTATATTTGAGATATTCCAAAAAAAAGTTAAAACTGTCCTTTATTACTTTGAAATGTATCGAATCCAAAACAAAAAAATAAAAGACGTCTGTAAAAAAGAAACAGTAGATTTAGAATGGAAATCCCCCCCCCCCCAAATAAAGGCGTATGTCAAAAATTATGTACTTTTGAGATCCAAAAAAAAAGGTCAAAGTCTTTTTTATAGTTTTAAATTTATCAAATGAAAACCAAAAAAATAATTATGTCCAAAACAAACAACAACAATATATTTAAAAAAATTAATAATTATGTCCAAAACAAACAACAATATATTAAATATTAAAAAAAAAAATTACAGCCATATGTCAAAATACGATCTATTAGATAAAAAAAATCTAGCAGCCCGGTAATGTTATAATGCTCTGTTTTTAACTAGAAACAGTGCCACCAAAGGCTGCACAGTTAATAGTTTACTAGAACCAAAAAAAATAAACACACTTTGTGCACACATACTTTTAGATCTTTATACATCTAAACTTAACATATAAAGTAGAATGATTAATTAGAAAAAGTGTTAGTTAAATCGAAAAGAAAAATGTTTCCAGAAACAAGTTTTGAATTGCTTATCTCCCTCTCTAAGCTATTGAGATTGCTACTCATTAACTCAAAAAAGAACATAATCTAATATTTTTAATACTATATGTCTATTTATTCTCACATTCATATGCAATTATATACATATGACAAGTATTGTTATATTACCATGTATGTGTGTGTTGATCCCCATTATAACTAAAATATTATTTCAAAACAAATAATAATGCAAAAAAAAATCTGTTACACATTAACAAACATTTCATAAATTTAAATTTAATATACAATAATACCCTTCAAAAAACAAGATTCATCAATAAGCGGGTATAATAATTTCAGCATACATAAAATCATTAATCAAACTTATAGCTATTATTACTGAGAAATTCTTGGTTTAACTTGATTTTGGTTCTCAAAGTTCAGACATAAGAAGAGATAAAACTTTATAGCTAAAAATTTTACTAATAGTTCCTGATATCATAAAAGAAAAATATATAATGAAAATTCATATTACCAGTCCCTTTTCTTTTGTTGAGGCTTCCAAGAGTTCAAACTCAGCTTGTTAAATGTCTATACATTTTGCAGCAAACCCATACCAATCTGTACCACAGGTATATGACCAATTTCCATGGTTCACTGTAACAGTCTTTCTTTGCTTGACTTGAGGTTTGTAAGTCTTTTATGGTGATGATGATGATAAAGTTGTTTGCTTTAGCAGGAACCATTTGGAACTGTTTCTTCTTTTCCTGTTCAGCATAATTCTTCTAGTAGATGGAGGATAGCTGTTATTCTCATATTTATAATTTTGCTGGGGTTTAAACTGTCACTGAAATTGGAAATTGCATGGTTTAATATTTATCAGATTATTTATTTTCATTCAGCTTTTAAATGCAGGTGAATGTTTTCTTCTATTTAAAATATGGATGAGCAGTCAGTTTCTCCCGATTAATCATAAGATGTAGAATATTTTTAATTCAGACTTCTTTTTTATATGATGTGTTGGCTGTATGGCAGGTCAGCAAGCCCAAGATAAAACATATATAGATTTTTAACCCACCATTTCATTTAAATCAATCTTCAAAAAAAAAATTTATATAAAAAAAATGATTTCAAATTGATATCTTTCAGAATTTAAAGATTGTCTTTTCCCCAGTTTCAATATTTTAAATTCTAAACTAACTGACTTTTCGGGCTCTTTTTATATATTTCTTTTTTATATATTTTCAGTCAACTCATCTAATTAGACTGACTATGTGATTTTTCTTTAACTGCTGGTAAAAAAAAAACAATAAATTCACAATAACATGATTTCTGGACAAATTCTGTTTTGAAGGGAAATTACCTTAATGGTTTTCCCTTTTTTTCACTCTTCTGACAAATTTTGCACTACTACAAAACTCCATCTCTTCTCTTTGAAAATTTTCCACTGGAATTCTGAGTCTTAAGAAATACAGATACAAACAAGAAGCTTTTATAGCAAAAAAAACCCTTGAGTAAAAAATAATTTAACAGAATTGTGTCTTTTTTTCCAATATGTGTAACTGTAGATTTATTTAAGCAATACATCCACACACTTTATCCTTCAAATCATTTATAAAAACTGGCCTATTAAAATAATCTGAATACTTCTTAGAAACTATATCTTTAAAATTAAATTCTTAGAACTTTTAAACTCAAATTATAACTATAGAAAACAAAATAGAAATAGAGTAAAAATAGCAAATCTAGCAAGTGTAGATTAATTTTGAAGAAAGTTAATATTTGAAATATGAAAATGACAAACTAAATAGCTTGTCCACAAACAAAACTGCCTATATTGAAACAGTAAGGTCTGCTTTGCAGATCTTCGTTTCACCTTTTCTCACCTACTTCCTACCCTCATACCTTAGTTTGAACTCCAATCTATTGTAGTGTGTCTGCAATACACTTATATAACAAAAATCCCGCCTAATTTTAAACCACGAGCACAATGCTCGTATTATATATATAACTTATTCCCAAATAAAATAAAATATTATGAATTATGTATTTGTTCACATAATTTACATTTATTTAAAAGTAGGTTATATAAGTTGTAATTGTGCACACACTATGATATGCATTTTAAAACATATCAAAATTATAAATTGTTAAAGTTATTTTGTTTGAATCTATTTACAAATACATAATATATTTTGATTTAAAATAAAATTCATTTAGTAAATATTCGTTTAGTAAATAGATTCAAATATTGCAATTTAAAAAGTAAAATCATTTTCTTTAATTTAATAAAAGTTATTCCAAATATTTCTGTTTAAATAAATCAGGGACAATAGTTTAATTAGTTAATGTTCTATAAGTTTATCTAAAAACAGCAGATGTCCACTTAAGGTTTTCTTTAATTAGTAAAAGTAATTTTTAATTAAATCTAGTTTGTAATCCGAATGTCGACAGGGAAATGAACAAAAGAAATTAATTGATGTTGAATTCCTTTAGACAATCGGATAGATTTAATTACAGCTGATAAGTCCGATATATTTTTGTAATGCTCCAGGGCAGTTCTATTGTTAATGTCTACTATAAAAAGAAAGGTTTTCTTTTGTTCTCCAGTTTTTTCTTCTAATGTTTCTAAGAGAAATCATTCTGAGGTCTAATGTTTCTAACCAAAATTATTGTAGTAACTTGTAAATCTTGACATGACAGAATAGAGTGCAAGAAGGCTATTTCTCTCCGAAATGGTCATATGCTGATGTAGACCATCGGAAGTTATCACACAGGGAACCCCGGAACTGCTGCTGCTGTCAAAAATATGAACATTTCCAGATTTTGCTGTTAAATTATATAAAAACCTGCCGACCATTAATCTACCTAAAAATGCTTCTCCAGAGGTAACCCTAAATTAACCCAAGAGCTCTTGTGATAAATAACATGCTATAGCTAATTAAAATTGTTTTTCTTATATTTCACATAATTTCATTATGTATTTCTTTAACGTGTTTAAATATACTCAACATTTTGCTCTCTATCCTTGGGTTCATATTTTCTATTTATTAAGCTTTCTGTTATTTTATTATGATAATGTGTCAGAATCGTCTTTGACCGAGTGAATTATTCCCTCTGATGAAAATAAGACGCTGCTATGAAGGCATATTTTGAATTTCTAAATAATTTTCCAATTTTATTATCTTGCAAATCACTCGTTTGAGGGCGATTCTTTTCTTTAATATATAATCACATAGTTTAAAATCTACATGTTATTGATTTTAATCTAATATGAGAGTATGTGCGAGGTCAATGATTAAATGTGTCCCCTAATGCAAGATTGCGTATATAAATCTATACTTACTTTTCAAACCCGCAAGCATGCATTTTCCTATTTTAATTACGTGTTCTACTTTAATTACAAAGTTCATCATTGACGTCGAGAATGTGCGGACACTTTTAAATGAATTTCTGGGAATTTGATTGGACATTTCTCTTAATCCAAGTAAAACCCATTCAGTATGTTTTATATACACTAGTCTCGTATTGCTGGTAAGTGAATTGGTTGTTGAGACCGCTGTTTTACTTTTCCAAGGATACTTTACATGGCCAAAGTCCATTCTCTTTGTGATTTCCAGGCAGAGTGTGTCCCCAAGTGACACACCTGGGAATTAAACGCAATCGTCACGCAGTCACTAAGTTTCAGCTGTTCATCAAAATACTTTCCTATGGGTTAGCGGCGAGACGCCCTCCGTAATCATTCCGGATATTCGATATTGTTTTATTTTATATTTATTTTACAAAGCATCCGTGACTTAAACGTGTCACACCCTCCAACTTTAATAAATTCATTATCACAATACTGACCTCACAATGTAACTTTATTATTATTATCGAATAAATGCTTCGATCACATTCCCACTTTGTTGCTTATTAAGTTTTTGTCCGTGCTATTCTTGAAATCAATAAATATTTTAGAACACTTAATTTTCAAATATTTTCTTAAACTTGTATAATTGCTCAAAGCACCTCGCACATGTTCCTATTTCATCAAGCACATTATCGTAATGCTATTAACCCGAGGAATAGAATATATCACTTTGCTTTAAAACCTTTTTGTCATTTATTGAAATATAATGCCCACAATTATTTAATATGCGTCCCTGTCTCATATAAGCAGACAGTGGCATTATATCTATAATTTATATAAATAAATTTTGTGAAATTATTTAAAACTAAATTTGATCTCTTATTTTATTTGATTCCTATCACTGTCTCGGTCTATAGATATATATATTTTCTGCATTTCTTTTGTAAATCCATAGACGTTAATTAGCCACCCAAGCTTCTTTTAGTATAGAGTCTTTTGTTTCTCCCTGACCACCAGGCACCGGTCAAAGATTATACTAGTAGTGGCGTCAGATGCATTGCCACGTAGATGGCGCTTGAAATTTGGACTTTAGATTCGAACTTAGTATATCTAGAAGGCAACCCCTCCTAGAATGTTCAGTTTCATGTCTGGGGTTTGAATTCTGCAGTGTGTTAGCGAGATAGACGATTCTGACTGTTACAATATGTGTTATAACCTTACTTTTAAAAAGAACTATTGAATAATTAAAAGGTATGTACTACTCTTTTTGAGTTTTGTCAACACACAAACAAATAAAGAAAATAACTGTTTCCCCCACTCTCTTTCTGTCTTAGGCTTTTGGGACTTGATCCTGTAGGGTTTAAACTTGGGTGTCCTACAACCTCCTTTCCTATATAAAAATGTGATGATGATTTTTGGTTCCATATTTCCTTTCATGCACATGACTACAAATTTAGCTACTGGCTAACTTGAAATGGGCACAATATATATAATAATACACTTAATAAATATGTTATACATATATATATTTTAATAAAAATTTAGTTTCATTAAAAGTTCTCATGAATGGTAGAAACAATTCATAAAAGATATTAAATATTTACTAACACAAACTTTATATAAAGCATGTTCTACTTGGTACCTATTTCTGGTTGTCAAAAATATATCCTTGTGGCTTTAGAAGAACATTATACCTTCAGATTTGAAATATATGTAGAATATCTTTACCATTAATTACTTTGTTATCTCTTCAGAAGCAGTGGATTCAAACAGGCATTGAAACAATATTCATTGTAAATTTTAGTATGATGATAGATTCAAGACATTATTAATGTTCCTGGATTTTTCAATTAAGAAAAAAAGTCTTAATCGAGTTGAAACACATTTTTTCAACTGCCACTTCACAAATCAAATATCACATGATCTCTGGAGCAATTAAAAATGTGTTTATATATTTATAGGGTATAAATAGTACACATGAATAATATAAATTAGTATAAATATGATGAAATCTTATATATTCTTCAACAATAGCCATTTGTGAATAAGTATGACAACTGCAAACAAGTAAAACAAAATTGAAAGATCAAGAATAATGAAACTTGAGTTTTGCTTGATGATATAAATCAATCCATTAATTACAAATATATCCACATATATAATATGCTAAGCTTTTAATCTTTTTATTTGACATCTTATGATGCTAGCTTTTATATTTTATTTTCAATTAAACAGCTTATCATAATCTTCACTGAATCCTATTCAAAACTTTATCTTCTCACTGAAAGCAATCGATGTTGTAATTCTTTAAAAATGTTTTTCATAATATGAATGAAATATGTCTCTCTCATAAAAACTATATTCATATTTACCAGAATATAGTTTTTTACCTACTCATTCATTCTATATGTCCACTCTAATAAAAACATAATTTTAAAACAGTAAATTCAACTCTATCTCATCATGATGAATAACAAAACTAGTGGTCTTGTGATTCAATTTCAGAATCTTACAGAGCATCCAAAAATGATGCTCTTCCTTGTTTATATGTTACTATACAAGAAATTGGGCACAATAAAGTCCTACATACAACTAATTTATTGCAGTCATTATATCAAAATGATGAAAGTACCTATCCGTTAACTTATTAATGAAATGACATCACATTATAATTTGTTGCATTCCAATATTTAGGTAGTTGGTAAACAGTGCTGAAAAATTTATTCTATTGCTAGACATTAACTATTTTACATGTCATCATTTGAATTGGCAAAATCAAAACATCAGTAGCACAGTGTAAATCAAAAAAATATTTGTGTGCTTATAATTAGGTCAAATTAAAAAACATCACCCACTGGAAACTATCTATAGTGTTCCAAAAGCCACTGTCATAAAGAATAGAAAATATAGACATAGTATATATCCCTGTTCCACATCAGATATTCATTTCAAATACCTGACTTTTTTGCACAATCATATTAATTAATGAATAATCTTCAGTGAACAACCAATGAATTTCAAAATTTTCCACAAAATGTTTTGATTAAATGAATCAAATACCTTGACCAAATTAATGAAAACAATATATAAATTTAATATTTGTTCATGTACTTTTCTGGTATTTTCCAGGCAGTCAAATCCATGTTATAATGCTTTTTGAATTTCTAAAATTATACTAAGTCTCTGATAACTACCTAAGAATAACTGGAAAAAACATTCAAATACATCTTGAAGTGTTTCTATGGTAATGGACAATAAATAATATTGTGCAATAAATACTTGAAGCAGTAAAACTATCTTTAAGATCAGGTGACAAATACATTTCTAAAAAAAGCTAATATTGTATTTCAATAGCATATTCTAAAACTTTCATAAAGATAATTAAAATCTGCATTTTTTCCATTTTTAAGATATAAAGAACATCATTAATCTATCTTTGTTCAAATCTAAATTAGAAAATAGAGTAAATAAGGAGATTGAAATACTTAATATATAAATAAATGCAGCCATGGTTTTAAAAAAAAATCTGATATCTTTTTTCTGGTTTATATATTACCATCAATACATCAAAGTTACTGCATAGTTTGGTGAAATTATATATTGAAAAACTCTGGATCTAAAGATCTACAGATCATGCTTAGTTCAGTCAATTCCAGTGGTCAAACTTCTTATAAATTACTCATGATCAAAATTTTAGAAATTATTTGCTCCCCTATCTTCTAAAAAATTATTTTAATGATGTCCTAAAATCCATATAGTCAAATTAGACTTATGATTACAAACTCTAAAACATCATAAACTATTTTTCATAGAAAAAGAGACAGTCCTAATAAACATAATGAAAGTTAAGCTAAAAACATACATTAAAATTTTATCATATATGGAGCCTCCAGTTGAAATGGTTTTATATTAAAATTAGATTACTTTCTATCATAATTATTATATTAAATATTTATAATATTGCTAAAAATAATAAAGATAAAAAATTTTTTTTATATTAAATGCTTTTACTTACGGTGCCTTAAAAATTAAAAAAATAATTGTTTCTTCAACCACAATTGGATTTTTTAGATTTAACTCAAAATAAATGGGAAGTCTTGAAATTAATTAAATCAGTCCCTTGTTATAAAATATATGAATTGGCTTAATTAATTTCTGGATCCTCTATGATTTTATTTCAAATTAGGTCTAAAACATTCAACTGTTTTTGAAGAAACAATTATTTTATTTCTGTTTCATGCATAATCAATAAAAGTATTTAATAAAAAAAAATTATCTCTATTATTTTTAAGTGTTTGGTATTGGCAAAGTAAATAAAAATGTAAAACTATATTGTACTTTAAATTGACACACTTATAGTTAATATATATATATATATATTATTGGATATTTCTGATATGTTAAAATGTATACCCTTTATGTATATATCATATTTAGTATGTATACATAATATATATATACACAAGTGACTAAAAATATGAAATATTCTTTTAAGTGAAAAGTGTTTAACATTTTTGCCTTTGCTTGAAAATGTTGGTACTTATGTATTATATCTTTCATGATAAAAGTCAAAGGCACAAACAAATATCTAAATAAAGACTGAATTAAACACATTTACAATGTTGTAAAAAAGAAAATAATTACTTTTTTACATGAATATTAGATAATATTCTGATCAGGCAAAAGTTGTTACTCAAAATGTTGTTTTTGCTGCTAATTTTGCAATTTAAAGGATGCTGTGAGATCATGAAAGAATGCTGCGATGATTAAACAATTGTCTGGTCCACCTTTAATTTTTAGTGAGTGAATTTTTTGAATGATTTTTTTATTAAATGAAATGATTAAATTTGGGAACTTCCTGCTACCAATGACTATGCTATCCACAACTTTTAAAAGAGTCATAAACTGAAATAACTCAAGAACATTTTTGCATGTAGCATATTATCCTGAAAAAATAATTGCTAGAATCCAAGTATTTTTGTGTAAATCATAGCTACACTTTCATTTAATTCAGTCTGCTTTTCTTTTTTATTGGAATAAATGCATACTGCTAAAAGTTTAATTATTGCAAATTCATTTTTGCAAATATGTGTTCATTTATTTCCAGTAAATAGTTATAGATCATTATTTTATACAAAAGATTAGTTCTTGTCATTTTTGCAAATACTTCAATTGATTCAAAATGTAAATATGTTTATTTCCATTAAATAAAGTTATGTCACCATTTTGTGTTAAATAAAGCTACTTGTGATCATTTATAAAAATTGATGGATTAAGTTGGTCAGAAGATCCTATGCATACATTGTTTTATGAGATCACAAGGTTAGAAAGTTATTGCCGAACATTTAATATGTGATATCACAGCAGGTCTAATATGCAAATATCAAAATTTTTAATTTTTAAAAAAAAATGCTTACCAAAAATGTATTGAAATGAACTTGACTTAATACATATAATTTTATTTTAAATTAACTTTACATGTGTAGTGTATATATCACTAGTTATGTCTGCAGTAAGTTAATATGTATCCTTTTTATGTATATATATATATATATTTAGTATGTGTACATAATTATACAATATACAAAATCAGTAATTAACCTATTCATTCAATATACTGAATGTTTACTATAGTAAATAGAGGGATTTGAATTTAGGATTTTCAGTCTATATTCATTCTCCACTCCATTTCACACAATTGATACACATGACCACACACATGTGAAAAAGGTAAATGATCCCCAATATACTTTGAGTACTGCCTATATATATGTGTGGAAGATTATGATTTGGCTCAGCTGATGAATGTTGGTTCTGCATGAAATAAGTATATTGGGATCATTTATTTTTTTCATATGTTTGTGATCATGTGTGCTAGTTGTTTGAGATGGAGTGGAGAATGAATATAGACTGAAAATCCTAAGTTCAAATCCCTCTACTTACTAAGAATTCAGTAAATAACTTTTCTATTTAAAATTGACATTTTTTATTAGAAAAAAAAATTATATAAAAAAAAGCTTAACGAAACTATTATAAACAAACTTTTTTTATTATTTAAAAAAATCTCTATACTGCTCTCTTGTGAGTCTTAATTAAAACAAATGAAAGTTCTAAGAAAAAATTTTAAATTTGAAACATCAACATATTCATTCAATA
>JAQFVV010000348.1:600000-848400 GCA_028023455.1 Epiperipatus broadwayi | reverse complement strand
TAGTAATATAAATTTGAGATAGGTTTGTGACTGTAAAAATATATACATAGAAATAATAAATATAAATATATATAATATTTATTATATTTCATGGTTATATGATGTAAATAAAGTAGATTTTGGATTAAACCATGTATTATTTAGTATTTCGTTAAAACATTGGGAAGTAATACAAAATAATACATGATTTAACCCAAAAACTACTTCATTTGCATATATAATATATACATATAAATCATTTATATCTGTAACCCATAAAAATTCTCATAGCAACATAAATAACAGCATTCATAAAATATATTAAGTACTAAATGGTATATCCATCCTATTGAAATATGTATCCATTTGATTATTAATAATTACCAGACAAACATACCTACAAATAAATAAAGATTTAATGTAATTATTGCTTAATGTTATTCAAATAATCGTAATCATGTAGCATGTGCTTGCTAGACAATATTAAATTAGTTAATCAAGCATCTTGTCAGCTAGTAGGTTCTATAGGCAAGGTATTAGTTAATCCAGTGCAACCATTGATTAGTTTGAAAAACAATCCACCAATTGGAAAGTTGTCAAGAATCTGTAAATACATTATCCCAATGTTTTCTTTGCAGATAAAGATATAAATAAAATACAGGAAAATATAAAGAAGGGAAGTTCTGAAAACTCTACTGAAATATGATCTCTTCCAATAAAATAATCACCAAAACATTACAGATCAAATAAGAACTTTATTATTATTTTCATAAATCTTCAAGAAATTGATACTTTATTCTATTTAGTATCGTTAGTCTGACATTTGTAACAGATATGAATTTTCCATATTTGTTTTCCTCATCCCATATAAAGTAGCTTTCATATTAAATTAATTAAACAATATATCTAATTTATTTGATTTTTTTTACTATATAACAATAAGGTAAGAGAATTTCAAGTTTCATGTTATAATATATATTTAAAAAAAAAAGAAAATGAAAAAATAAACATAGTATCCATGATATGTGTGGCACAAAATCCAAATATTACTATGTATCTGAAAAAAATATATAAAAAAATCTATTGTTATCTAATTTTTTTCTAAACAAACTTTGAATTTTTCCAATGCCTTAGAATTAAATATGATCATTTGTGGAATATAAATGTTTTGATTTTGTTTTGCAGATATTGCAGATAGAATAATTATCTTTTACTTATAGAACAAACATCCTTAATGTGATATTAGATTTTATAACTGAAAAAAAATTTTAATAATAAATTTGAGCTTTATTTTTCATAGATGAGGCCAACGCCACATTATAAAATTATCTTAAAACCTCTATAAAAAGAAGCTATATTAGTTTCATTCATTTGGGAGGTTATAACTGAGAAGAAAATATGATAAGAAAACTACAATAATGTAAAATGTTAAAAAAAGTTTCTGTAAAAAAAGTTAAAATACAATCACAAAATATCAAATAACACACTAAAAGGACATTAAAGATGTGAACATATTTAAGATCAAAATATAGGTTTGCATAATTATTGAAAAACTTTCTCCTTTTCTGGAGTTTGGATAATCATATTTGTTTATAAATAATAGTAATATATACCCATGGAAGACAATTTTTAAATCTTATATATATGCAATGTACATATTCCATTATCTTCTTTTATTCAAGAGATTTTTCATTAGAATGCATTTCTTCTCCTCATAAAATTTATCTGTAAAGCATACCTATCATTTTTATAAACTTTATTATGTATTTTCAACTTTTACTTTTAGTGTTCCATAAGAGAAATTTCCTTTTAACAATTACAGGCTGATATTTTTCAGATATTCAGTTTCAGTATTTGATACAGAGTAGCAACAGTAGATTGCATATCTAATTTTTTAGCAGCAATCATCATTGATGACTGGTTGAAAATTAAGATCACTATTTTATTAGAATAGTACTTTAAAACTTAGTCAATCAATTACAGCTATGTTGAACTAAATCTTGTTATGATTTATCAATGCATACAGTTTTTTTATGAGAAATTTCCAGACCAAACTATTACAATGTATGAACATATATGCCTTGCAGATTTTGGGTAATAGAACCACAAGAAAACAAAGCTATTAACTCTGGTAAGGTTATAATTTATGTAAAGAATATGTAGTGAACCACTGTTATTACTGCTGGTCAAAACCTCATAATCAGAAAAACCTCCAGTCTTCTCTCATGTCTGGATAAGAAAAATACAAATAAATTGTTAAACAACTGTTGTTTAATAAACTGCAAAAATAACTTTAATTATGATTACTCCTGAATGATATTATTGTTAATGTAATCAAGACTGACATAATTTATAAGGACTAATAGTTAATTTTTATTATTGTACACATTAACTGTTTTGACATGATTGGACGAAGACTTCTCATGGCCCATACTGCAAATACCATGCATTTGCATATGAAGCAATTAGTCTCCACATGGAAATCAGACTTCCATCTTAATAAAAACCTGATTAAATAATAGATTAAAGTACAGAATATGCTTACATTTATATCAGCACAAAATTTTTATATAGCAGTAATTAAAATAATAAATCAAAACAATATTCTCTAATTTTGTTTGCATAATGAAAGCTTTTGAATTAAAGATGTTCAGATTAATGATAAATGTACTTATACCAATATAAAAAAGTTATTATTTTTCTTCTAGAGAAAAATCTTGTTAAGTATCATGTTTGAAAATATTTTTAAAAAATATAATACAATAAAAAAATCAATGAAATTTACTTAAAATGAATGAATAAATAAATAAATCAAAATACTACTTTTTATAATAAATAAAAATTTGCAAATTATTTAATTAAACAATTGATAACAATTTATCACAAACTATTTCATTCTGTGAAAAAAATTTACCTGCATATCTTTTTTAAGACCAATTAATTGGGAAGACTCACACATAGAATTACTTATATCCAATAGAATAGCAACGTTTTGACCTTGAACTAAACCAAAGATCTAAAAACAAATAATTTAAAAATAAATTTCTAATAATAGAAGATATATTTTACATAAATACATAATTTCTTCAAATTACAGATAAATAAAATTAATTAGAATAGCTCTCACACTAATGGTTGCCTATTTAACAATTATTAATTACAATGGTATTGATTTTAATTATGTGCACATATGTTTTTCATCTGTTTCCAAAAATTTCATAAGCTCTCTTGTATTTTTGGAACAATGGTCTGCCAACAGTAATTATATATATTTGATGATTTTTCAAATATTATAAAGTTATTACATATATACTGTACACATAATAGTTTTGTGTTAACTAGTATATAATGCACACACACACATAATAAATTATGACATTAACTTAAAAAACTTTAAATACTTTCTATTATGCTGTATCCTTATATAATAAATATTGTAACAATAAAAAAACATTATTTTTCTAGCTTTTACAATATTATATATAAACTGCACAAATAATTCAGTTTAAAAATATTTTTTATCGATAAAATAAAATTTAAACAAACTACTCTTGTCCTATTTTTGAAATAAAAAAGTGGAAATAGAAATAGGTAAGTTTCTTTTATTGATCAGCTAAAAAAGTAACTTGACTTTTTTCTAAGTACTATACATCTATATATTTAAAAAAAGATATTAACTTTATTAATTATAAAATTGTCAATTATAGAATATCTATTATTTTAAATACACTACTATAAAAATATGAACTTTTTAAAAAATAATAAGTTTATAAATCAAAAACCATTTTAGTATGCATATCTTAGCAATAAAAAATATATTTAGTTTCATTTATAAATGCTTAATTAACTATATTAATAAAACAATATTGCAGGAAATAAATTTTAACCCTCGCCCCATTAACATTAATATAAAATTGTTGATATATGCATTATGTGAATAAAATTAATAATAAAGAATTTTAATTAATGATAGAAATCTAATAATCTACACTCTTCCATTTTTGTGAGGAATTTCTGCATATGATTGCAAGTCAACTCAAACTGATATGAAATATCATTAGCTGATAAATATATAATTACATAATTAAAGATAAATTAAATATAGAGCACAATTAGAAAAATACAAAAATAGTCGTATTTAAAACTAAACAATTCAATGTTATACAAAATGTAGATGCACATACAATATTTCTTTTCAAAAAACAAGTTTTATTGTTCAAATAATAGTGAAAAAAATATTAAATTACATTGCAAAATTAATAAAAATGCAAATATAACATTCAAAGATTCAGTTATAAATTTTAGAAGTTAAATAGTAGAAAAAAAATAATTGAATATCTTCTGCAAATGTTTATACATTCCTTAACTTTAGTGAATCTATGCATGTTTCTATTTTTCATCAATTGATGTAGCTTATGTCTGGTTATTAAGCAGATAGTTATTTAAAAAAAATGTATTTCCAATATTTTATATTTTAAATAATAAGTGGTATTTGAACTCATTAAAACATTAAATATAATAAAATAAGTTTATTGAATAATGTTAATGAGGCAATACTGATATTGTTTCATACTTGGAGAAAACACTGAAAATATTAAATACAATCTTAATTCATTTTTAGTGGTAAGTATTCTTGTCAAAGACAATCATTTCATTAAAAACAAACAGAAATATAAAATTATACTAAACTTTAATGCACATTTAAATATATAATTTTGAATTTCTGTTTTTTTTAATATAATAGTTACTTTGATGCTCTATATCAAAAATATATTACAATTGTATTTAATATTTTCAATGATTTCTATGAGTAAGAAGATATATGCAAAACTCACTATACGTATTGCCACACACAGCAAGCTAGAGTAATCAATGAATGCCAGAAGGCTTGTGCATAAAATCCCCATCTAGTGTCTACTCATCCAATATCCCCAGACTAGTTTCTGGCTTGTGGCCTTTGTCAGTGAGCCTTGGATCTGAGAGCTCTGCATCTAGAGGTGCCAGAAACTAGTCTGGGACTTTTGGATGAGTAGGCACTAGATGGGGATTTTATGCATAAGCCTTCTGGCATCCATTGATTACACTAGCTTGCTGTGATTGGCAATACGTATAGTAAGTTTTGCCTGTTTTAACAACAGTTATACACAAGCATAAGAGGTGGTGGTCATGTGATATTTATTGGCTTAAGATATATGCAATCACACACACTGTAACTTACTTTTCTACTTCCTTCTTTTAACCATTGTATTTTTTGTTTATACAGTAAAACAGCACTGAAAAAAAGATTCCTTTTAAATATTTTATATAAATTATATATATATTCATAGTATTATTATTTCTGGGAGCTTCCAGTATAATAAAAATATAATATCTAAAAAATAGCGGACATTTCAGTACAATAACAAGTACTTTCCTCAGAGCTTCTTCTTTCTCAAATCATAAGAATGTGTGTAGTGAGATTTAAAATCATTATTTTTTTCTTTTATTTTCTCCTTATTCTTAAATTCTATTGAAAATAACCAAACTAATGATTTTAAATCTCACTGCACACATTCTTATGATTTGAAAAAGAAAACGTCAGCCATTTGCTATTATATTTTTATTACATGGAATTTCCCAAAAATAATACCATGAATTCATTTATCCATGAATATATATAAGATTTGAAATACAAGCATTTTTATACCTGGAACTTAATTATAAATAAAGGGTGTTTGAACTCAGACTTTACCCTCAACTATCCACACTATCTTATACTACTGATATACATGACCACACAATGTAGAGAAGATAAATAATCACCAATATATGTATTTCGTGCTGGTCCAGCACTCATCAGTTGGTCTAGATTATTGTCTCCCACACATATATATAATCAGTGCTTAGTTTATATTAAGGTAGCAAATCTTTATACTTTAATGGACAGGTTTCAATATACTCTAACTTCCAACTCTTCAGCCATCCATACCATTGAAAATCTGATGGTAGAATGCCCAAATCCCATGCTGATACCAATATTGTTGTTATGCCCATGTTGACCTCAAGTCACTCTGATCCCCAATGGTATAAATTGCTGAAGAGTTAGAGGTTAGAGTAGATTGAAGCCTGTCCATTAAAGTATAAAGATTTGCTATCTTAATATAAACTGAGCACTGATTATATATATATTGTACCGGATTTGATCCGAAGATCATACTTACCCTGCCTTTTTGGTTTAGCTGTGTTTAAACCTTAATTTATAATACTTTTATAATCTTATTTAATTATAAATATTTACGTGAATGAACCGGTTCCTTAGGCAGAGAAGAACATACTCGGAGAGTATATATGTCCAAATGATAGCTATAACATATATAACTAGCGTTACATTTCCCAGACATAACTTCTTCTCGACTGTTGAATTCATTACCATGTTCAAAGCACTTTTTTGTTTTGTATAAACACGGGCACCAGTTATTTATCCATAGGATGAATAATGCACTTTAAACAATGACCAGTAATTCAACACCCAAGATACATTCATGACTAGCTCAGATACTTGTAATCAATAACAAATTATAATTTCAATTCATGGTGAAAAGAATTGACTGACCAATAAAGCTTTAATTTTTAAAGATAGAATTTATTTTAATTAACATTGATTAACCTAATTTTAAATATTTTATAAATCTTATTTACTAATATAACACACACATGTATATAATTCACACACTATAATATCTTATGAGAAAGCATTAAATAATATTTGAAATTTAAAATACAATGAAATCAATACTAATGCATGAATACATACAACATTTTAAACACACATATTATAGTTCATCTATGTATGCTATAGAGTTCTTAAATTTGACTCTTTGAGGCTTTATGAATGTGATGGCTACTTTAGAAATGAGTATAAGAAAATGTTATTACCTAGGATTTTGAACTTGGATACTTCTTGCTGTTTGCTGCTTCTAATGAAGTATTTCTAAATGGTTAGATTTGAAGTTTTCTTGTGGAGATTTGATGCTGATTATTCCAAGGCATTTTCTTTAAGACAATTAGATATTGAGCAGCTTCAGGTTGTTACACAGGCATCATTTTTATCGAGTAATTGGCTGTTTTCATCGGACTTCAGGCTGGAGAAAGTCGTATGTTTTCTGAGGTTTTAACACTGCATTCTTGATTACAGCTTTAATTTCAAATGATTTCTGAACTGAACTGTTATCTCAAATGCAACTAACTCAACTGTTTTCTGAAATAACTGTCCGATAAAAAATGTCTATTTATACATGAGGCGTGTTGTTATTTTGATATCCTCCAGCAATATCTGTTGTCAAAATTCCTTTGATAATCTTCTAATTATGTGTTTTTGGAGATCGTTTAATTAGTAGCTAATCCTTTGGAGATAAGCTTTTTAATCCTGTTTTTTTTTTTTACATTCTAATTAATAGCCATCGCTGAACTTGTTGTTTTATATTTTATTTAGTAACCATTGCCATGTTTTTTAAATATAATTTTCCTTTAATTCATTTTGACACACACGTATTTATATTTACAATCGCACTTATATATTTTATTAAAAAGCTCATATTACTTTGTCATTCATGCACACATATTTTTATTCTAAAATGAACACTAGTTTTAAGATGACCTTTTTTTTTCTTTAATTTAAATAAGAGATTTATATTTTTAAACTTTAAGTTGTATTTCAACTGATAATAATACTAAAAAACTCTTTAAAACTTTTAACTTGATGCTTCTAAACAAACCCCCTTTCCCACTTTTAATTAATTAATTGCAACTTTTATTAAAAAAAAAATCTCTTACTTTTAATTTTACATTTTTGACAGCAATAAAAAAAACTCCTAAACTTTTAAATACTATTTGCTTTTAACAAAAGATTTTTTGTTTTAATAATTTTTTTAAACAAAATTATTATATGCCAATACAATGTTGGTACAATATATATATATAATGGAAAATACATAGATGGTCAGGTTCATACCATAAAGTTGAGTAGCAATATATATATATTTGTACCCTAAGATAGGTTCTCACTTGGAATGATGTGTAATTATTGAGAGGAAATGCCAGGACAAGTAGTTGAAATTGAGGAATTGAAGGAAATGGAGGTAAGCAAATGTTGTGATTTTTCACAGATAACAAGGAAGGTTAATATACCCAAAATGAACATGCTTTACACTCATTATAAGATAAAAATTTTGATTTATAAGCAAAATTTTGATCTTGTGTAGGGGAGGGGAATTGTGAAGGTAGCTCTAAAATCACTATCACAACATACCTAAGCCATCTGAAATAATGGAATGTTTTTTTATTTAATTAGCAGGTAGAAAGATAAATAAAAAGGTTTTTTTTTCCTAGAACACTTTTGGAGAAAATAAATGTTTTATATTTTTACCAGTGTATTAATTACATATTAAGTATTGGGAATGATGGGTAGTATATGGTAAAGAAAAACACACATATATATTAGTAATAAAATTTTATTACTAAGAACATGTATACTTGGATAAAAAAAATTGTAAATATTTATATATTTTTTATCGTTGTATTGTATTGTGTTAAACAGACAAGGACTTAAATAATAATTATAGCAATAGAAAATAAATCAATATAAATATAAGAGAGATAGTAGTATTATAAATTTATTTTATATTTTGAAATAAATTTATTATAAATTTATTTTATAACTTATGTTTTGTGTGTTTTTTTTATTATAAATATTTTAAAAGATGAAACACTTGGAATGCTGGTTTTTAAACAATAGGAATAGAGCCAAGATAAAAAGGAAACAATTAAAAAAATCGCCTGCTTCTTCTTGCTCGGCATTCGATCTGACAAGTCAAGTTTGATTAGAACTATTATTTTAATATTTTTTCTGCAAAATGGACATTTTTTAAAGTAGCTTCATAACAAATAACAATGTTTTCTTAATTAATTCGTCATTCATGAAAAATAGAGAAACTGAATAGAACTTTCTTATTCTAATTCAAGAGTCAGATAAGTCAAAATAATTTATCAATTTAAATTTTAAAAAAAAAAGTATTGTGATTTTTGTTTAAAAGAAACTAAAAAAGAAATCATAATAGTTGATTTAATTTAAAGTTTATATATATCTAATACTACAAACAGTAAAGAGCTTTATTCTGTCCATAAATATATCTTATTAAATGCAAACCGCATATATATTTATATAAAGCCGTATATATAGTTAAAGTATGAAATACATTGGCTAGAAGGCTTAATTGTTGTTGGGGTGGAGCATTTTCTTTATCCACTATGGCCATATGAGTATTGATATTTGACTGTCTACAATTTAAATGCCTGAGAAAATGAAAATCTGTGTGAGGAATAACATAAAGCTACCTACTGCCAAACTTAAATAAATTCAGGATCTGCTATATAAAATTAATCAGGAGTTCTTCAACATCTATAATAAAAAATGCATAAACCTAAGAACTTTGTGTGAAGAGGACTCTGAAAAATAATTATGCTTTAACATATCGATTCATAAAAAAAAAATTGTAAAATTATGTTTTATTTTCTGTAGTATAAATCTGTATTTTTGTTTTTGTTTATTATCTCATCTTATATTTGGAAAATGCTATTTCTAGTTCAACATGGAACAATTCAACATAAGAAAATATCAAGAGAGTAGGGGAGGGGGAAGATGGAAAAGTCTATTATTTTTTTTTGGTTATTAATAAAATCTAGGTGATTTATTTTCTACCAAGAGATTTGGTTATGAACTGAGCACAGAAAATTAAGTGCTCCAATAGAATATTTAATGGTAAGAGTTTTTTTTTTAAAAAGCCACTGAAATAAACTATGCTACAACATGACACGACTTACTTGTAATTTATTATATACGTTACTACCAGTATTCTTAAGATTTTTATAATGAATGAATGTTGAATATTTTAAAATTAATATTCTTTATAATTTTCTTTTCTATCATATTTTGTGTTGTTTTATTATTATATTTGTCCACAATTAAAATTGCATATTACATTTGAGGTTGCAGTTAAATTTTCATTGAGTTGGCAATCTCACTTTTAATTAATAATTTTTATTGTCTTGGATATAAAGATGTCTATATTATGGGTATCTATCATGGGAAGTAAGGGTGATTAGTTTTAAATTATTTAAGTAAAGAAATGATAGATACTCATCATAGACATATGTACATAGGGATACATCCAAATAATTTATGGGAATTTGTAAATATTTTTCTTTATTGAAATTTTTCTTTTCTAAATTGATTGAGAATTTATTTTATGTGTGAATTTATCTTATTTGTTTGTAAATAAATATTATGAAGTTTTGTTAATTGACGAGATCTCTGTAGTTTTGTTGATCCAGCATTTACATTAAATCCAACATTTATATTCCATCCTATGAGCAATATTATACACATGCACACCCACACATTATTATTATTTGATAAGCATGTGAGAGAGTATTAAATAAAGGTTATTTCTTTCTAATAGATAGGATGTATTATTTTAGTTGTTGATTAACAGTTTGTATAAATACATACCTGTTAAGAGAATCAAATGCTAATTCTTCCTGAGTTCGAATATCCGACGCAACGGTTTTGGAAAAGAGTGGCGAGATGTGAGATGAACTGATTTGAATTACATATAGATTTGATAGTTAATGCTTAGGCTAGTATATTAAAGATAGATGTGATTATGAGTCAGGTATTTCATCATGTTATCTCTAGGATCCTAAATGAAGATCCTAGGTCTGACAGTAGTTAGATGCGAGCTTGCTCTCTTTCACCTATATAAGTGGATGGACCGGACTGTTGCATTTGGCACTATCAACTTTAGGATATGTAAGATAGGTGTACCAGCACTTTTAGATTAGATGTAAGTTCATTATATGTAGTGGACAAACCAGCTGATTGTTGAAGTTCATCTGTGTGCTCAAATGCATATTGGCAGACTGGCATATCCGGGTATATATATATATATCCGACCTTACAATTACAATATATATATATATATGTGTGATGATAATCTAGACCAACTAATGAGTGCTGGTTCAGCACGAAATACATATATTGGTCATTATTTATCGTTTCTACATATGTGTGGTCATGTGTATCAGTAGTATAAGATAGTGTGGATAGTTGAAGGTTGCTTGAAAGTCTGAGTTCAAATCCTCATTATATATATATATTGACATATATAGTAGTGCCTGAATAATTGTATATTATAATTTTTAGTTTATAATAAATAGATTAACACAACTTGAATTAAATGAAAATAAATATGAAAAGATATCAGCTTCAATCATCATGCATAATATATTTTTTAATAATACAAAACTCTGATTCTGCCTTATTTAGTATATACCTGTGTTAAAATAAACTGATTTATAGTAAGCGATTGTAATGCTGAATATTTGCATTTTATCATCAAATTGGTTGATCTTTTCAATAATATGTCTAGTGGCTATTATACCTCTATATAGTATTGGTGCTGCTCCAAGGCAGTTGCAGAAGATTTATTCCAGATATGCATATATAATGCTGCAGAAGCAAATGTTAATTTTTTCATGTAGTATAGCAACCACATACAAAAAAAAAATTATATTAAATGATAAGAGCTGATAATTCTTCAAATTTATTTAATTTTTAGTTTATATATATATATGTGTATAAAGAATTTAGAAATGTGGTGATTATCATATCCAACTGCTATACTCATAATCGAATCCAAGTGAATCATTGAACTTTTTTCCAGGTAGATATCCCATTATAAACTCAACTAATCATTTGGTTACTCATCAGTAAATGAGTATCTATCTTTTCTTATGGGAAATAGAGATGAAGTAACAATAACTCTCGGTACCTAGCATTTGGCTAGCTGATGGGCATTGCCTCCACATCACTGTATCTTTATAGAAGAATAAGAAAGAGGTCTCATCCCTGTAGTGGACGTATAAATTATTATTTTTAATTACATTTTATAAAAGTAATAATAATTATAACGATAAACTAAAGTTAACTTTTAAATTTAAAAAATATATGTTAAATAATATCTAATGAAATTATATCAAAATATTATAATTACTTATTCAACTGGTTTTCAAAATCGCATACATATTTTAAACGAAGCTGGGAATCATTTTTTTTACTTTTATCTATGCCACTATAAAAAAAATAAAAAATTATTTAGAAAAAATAAAATTAAATGCTCTCATCACACATATAAGAATAAAAAGAGATATCAAAACAAATATTAAAACAAATTAAAAGTATTACAGCTTGTTTTTTTGTTACTGGAAAAAAAAAAGTAGTTTTTTTTATTGTCATATATAATATATAAGAAAAAACATATTAGTACAGAATCTAATTATATATATATAAGTAGATAGATAGTGGAAAAAAAGAAAAAAAACAGTATAATATATTTATAATAAACATAAAGATTTACAATTACTGATAAAAAGTAATGAAGCATTTATATAGTATATTTTCTAAAAAGTATTTTATGGTGAAAATGATTAAGGTTTCTAATAGAAAAAAAAGACCCGTTTTCATTAAAAAGATTATCTTAAAAGATACTTTTAAAAAATCTCAATATTCACTGGTTTTATTAGGAAGATGTGGCTGAGAAAAATATACAATGAAGAGCTACAATTAATCAAAGTGCTAGAGTAGTTTAAAAGTAAAGTTTAATCCAAAAGTTAAAAAACTATATAACAAGATAACAAATATATGATATATTTATTGTGTTTCATGAATTGGTTAGTAGACTAAATGCAAAACTTATTTCTAATATTTTTTTTATCTAAATTTTTTCTTTTTTTTTAGGACTTAGTTATCATACTTGTAGGGAAGTAGGATAGGAAACAAATTTATCCAATAAAAAAAAGAAAACAGGATTGTATTTCATTAAATATATGAGATGTTTTGACATCTTTCTTGAACATTTATTCATTATCACACATAGAAACATTATTTATTCTATTTATAATCACTGAAAAGATATTTTTCTAATTTAATAAAAATAGAAGAGGTGATAGAATAAAATTCATTATTTAATAAATCATTATTAGCTGTTAACATAAAGTAAATTAAACTGATTAATAAGTAAATAACAAGAATATATATATAATATAATGATATCTAACTCATGATAGTCAATTGGTATGTTTATTATCATGTTTTATCCTAAATGTTCTCTTTCATTGACTGAGATTTTTTTTATTTTAAACAATAATAAATAAATAACAGGCAAGCTGAGATGATTCTAGAAAGTATAAACAAGAAAGTTCCAATATGTAGAAAATAGAATCCATGAATATGAACTTTGCACTCTAGAATCCCATAAGTTTAGACGCCTCATAATCTTTGTGCTTCCTAATTTCTGGTTTCCTCAATTTCAAACATACTTTAAAACTTTATAAGGCCTAAAATAAAAACCAATTTCAACTCATTATTAATTAGAGGAGATTTGAACATAGACTTTCAAGCTCTCTTCATCTATCCACTTCATCTTATATAATCAATACACATGACCATATACATGTGAAAAAGGCAAATGATCTCCAATAAACACATTTCATGCTGAACCAGCACTCATCAGTTGATCCAGATCACCATCTACTGCACACATATAATCAATAATCAGTTTATATTAAGAGTTGGAGGGTGAAGAAGATTGAAGTCTATCCATTAGTTTGAAGATTTGCTATCTTAATATAAACTGAGCACTATTTACATATATGTGGGAGATGATGATCTGGACCAACAGATGAGTGCTGGTTCAGCAGTAAATAAATATATTGGAGATCATTAATCTGTTTCACATGTATGTGGTCATGGGTATCAGTTATATAAGATGGAGTGGGTAGTTGAAGGGAGCTTGAAAGTCTGTGTTCAAATCCTCCATAATCACATCTAAAGTTCAGTGTATACATTATACAAATATTCATTATTAACTAATTTTTATTGTAAATGGGTACCTATAGTAAATTATCTATTAGAAAAATATGGTGATCAGATTTTGATATAAATCTCACATTCCATTAAACTTATTTTAACTGTTTAAAAAAATCAGATCATAATTGAATTTACCTGTGGATTAACTGCCCCCCCCCAAAAAAAAAAAATCAACAACTTTTGTTTGTAGTTAAGAAATAAAAAAAATATCAAAGGATCTCATAATAACATTTTAAGGAAATTTCTATTTTTAAAAAATATGTTTAGTGGTTTATAATCTCATATAAACACCATTTACATAAAAAGTAGAAATGATTTTAACATTTTTATTAAAGTTTTTTGTTATTGTTATTATTATTTAAGACTTACCTGATAGACTCAAGAATTAAAGATTTCTTAATTGAACAAAAACTATCAAATCTGACACTTGAATATCACATGACTTCCCACAGAACTAACCATTTATTTATTTTATTAAAAAAAAACTATTTGAAATTTAACTTTTTAACATTTTATATAAATATGTATTATCAAGTTAAAGCACAATATTTTACTAAAAGACATTTTATGTAAAAATCTTCCAATAAACAGATTTCATAGATCTGAAAACTTAACAAACCTTTATTGAAAAAAAATTAAAGCTTACATTGAATAATAGATTTCTGCAAGTAGTCAATTTTAAGCATGAAGCAGTTTAGATTAACTTCAATAATGATGAACTAAAAGCTTATGGGTTGATTTCATCTAAATTGGGGGCAAAAATTCAATCAAATGAATGAAACTAATGCATCCACCTGTCATTTTAGTGTTGGAATGTTAAATCATCAACTAAGTAATAAGTGATTAAATTAAAGACGTTTGGAGAAAACACTGAAAATATTAAATACAACATTAGTGCATTTTTGATGCTCATTAGTATTGCCTTTAATTTACTAGTGACAAATTTATTACATATTTATAAACAAGTCATTATTTTTATTTATTATTTTCAATAGTTTGATATATGTCAAAAAAAGGAATCATTAAAGTTTTGTGATGCAATCAAGAGATAAGAGTACTCGTTGTTTCATTAGAAATATTAGTTCATTCTTTTTTGAACACACTGCAATTACTTGAATAAATGTCTTGCTACTTTCAGTACATGTATTAATTGTATAATTTTGGTTTTCTGATATGGCCATTTGTGATGGTTGTAATTAGCTGCATTATTTTATTCACTACAATTCTAATTTAAAATACTATCACCACACCAGTAGTGATTGAAATGATGTTATATGCCCTTATGCATGTTTATTTACAAATCTGTCTATGCAGTCAATTTCTAATTATAATATCAGCATTTTCTATCTGTAAAAAATAATGAAATTACAGTGCTATAAAATTCACAGTCATTAAAATTGTCTCATGTGCACAGACAGAGCTTGCCTGAGGGCAGTGTAACTACATTAGGCTCCACATTATTAAGACCTCAAGTCTGTATGATGTACACTTTCGGAAAAAATAAAATGTTTATTACTTTTTAAAAATAATTAGATTTCCCTTTTTTTTCTGCCAAAATTCTGTAATTTGAAGGCTATATTATGTCACAGTAATACAATGTAGAAGCACTGATTGTGTGGTGATGTAGATTTTTCAGCTATGTAAAATGTATACGCTTAAATATTTCATAATGTTCTGGCCATGTTAATGTGAAATTAACAAAAGTCAAGAATGATTCTCTTTGTCAGCAATTTTATTTATTGAATCAGAATTTTAAAAAAAATTATGACGATATTATTAATGGATTTGCGATAAAACATTCAAGGAAATAAAATATAATTTTTTGCATTATATGTCTTTTATTTTGTTTTGTCAAATATTCATTCAATAAAATTTCACAAAGTTATAAGTATTAATTTGTGCAATTTTATTTTGAATAAACAAAATCACATACTGTAAAAAATTATATTTTATTTTGTCTTTTTTTTTTTAGTGAATTCTCATTCAAAATAAATACAACTTTTAATGAAAAGAATCATTTTTGACTTGACTTACAATAATTGTAAAGCAATATATAGATATATGAAAATAAGATAATTTTTTAAAAATATCTAAGTATTTTTGTCATGAGTAAAAGACCCCCTTCTCCCCATAAAAACCTTGGTCCAGACCCCGTTTTTTCTTGGGTCAGCTCTGTGCACAGAACAATGTTTATATGCTTTGCCATGATTGTATGGCAATTCAGTCATTCATTTAACATATTATCCATTGTCTATTCCATTAAAGTCATAAAATATGCTTGTCTTTTTAAATGTCTAGAACTTTATGCAATTACAAACAAATTTCTTTCACTATAATGCATCCTTTGCAATGTAGCCTGAAATAAAACTTTTTTTCATTAAATAATTAATATGTACCAGCATCTTAATTATTCAGTAGCATGATTTTCAATAATTATAAATCCATTATAGGTTGAAAGTTTCTCTGAGTTTAATACAGTTTTTCTGATTCATAATCTTTCTTCCCATATGACAACAGCAAACTTTCTTCTTTCATCCATCCATCTCATATATGATCTAAGTCTTTTACAACCTCTAAGAATCCATCCTCTGTTCTAGGAATATATCCAACTTAGCTCCATTTCAGTCTCTTAATTCTTTCAGTAATGCCAAAGCTGTTTGTCTCTCACTAATTTATTTGGCTTATGATCCCTTTTTGATATTCTCAACAAAAAAATTCTCTATACTTCAATGAATAATCTTAAAGTTTCAGTATTGCTATTCTGTTAAGTGTACAAGTTTTAGATCTCTAAGTAAGACCTGGTAAAATACATCTATTCTTAATTATTATAATATTTTTAAAATATATTTCTTCACACATGTGCTGTTTTAATATAAATTGACATGCACTGACCCATAAGCAAAGATATTAAAGAATAAGTGAATTCACTTGTAGGGGGTTAAAAATGAGATAAGTTCTCTCTCCTGTAATATTTTAATTGTGTTTGTACAATTTTAATATCATTTAAAATATCAGGCATTTAATATACTCAAACCGTGAATAATGCATGATGAGCAAAGGTTGGATTATATATAGACAAGCTTGAAGGACAAGTGAATTCACTTGTTGTTTAAAATCTTTGCTTGCAGGTAAGTGCATGTCAATTTATATTAAAATAGTGCACGTGAAGATTGATTTACTTTTGAATATATTATACTGTGCTATATAAAAAATAAATATTTATAATATTGTTTTCTAAAAATAAATATTGACATAAAATCAGATTATGAAGGAAAATTTGATTATTTTACTAAAAATAAAAATTCCAATCAAAAATATGTTATAGAATATATTTTTTATTGAATTAAATTTTTGAATTCTATTTGCCTTACATGTAAACCACTGTCAAATCAAAATTACACTTCAGTTTTATTTCTAGTACAGTATTATAATTTTGATTTTTTTTTTTTGATTCTCTCTAAAATACTTCTTTTTTTTAATCATAATATCAACTTATTATTTCATTTTTATTATAACATCTTTTTTTATTAAACTGCAAGTTTGTTAATAAAAGTTTTGACTTGTGAATTATTATTATGGCTTATGTATTTGAAGTTTATTTCTCTATAAATATTATTATATATTCTAAGTATTTTAAAAAATTTTTTTTAGAATTCACATTTTGTCTGTTAACTGAAGCTGTGAGCTGGTTATTTAATATTTTACAAATGTCACCTCTAATCAAAGTTTCATTTCTTTAAGTATCAATGATTGATTTATTATCTTATATAGCAGCATGAAAAGTTAGACAAAAATGGATCATTTTGTCTAATTAGTTAATTGACACTGATAAAAGATAGGGTGTTCTTTGCAAGTTTGTTAAAATAATGAATAACTCTGTCTTAAAATAGACAAAACTCTCTCCATACAATAGTGCCACTCAAAGCAAGACAGAGTAATCAATGGATGCCAGAAGGTTTTGTATGGAGAGTTTTTCCTATTTTAACAACAGTTATGAGCAAGCATGGGAGATAGTGGTCATGTAATTTTGTCTTGTGATTTATTACGATTTGTGCATTCATCTAAATATTATTAAATTTATTTAATTAATAAATTTTTGAATATCATAAATAATATCAATTCTATAATAGTTTTAAGCAGATTAGTAGAATGTACAAAAATCAGGTCACCCTATTATTTATGCAAAAGACAACAGGATTAAGTAAGTAATCAATAAGGTATCTGTCTGATGTTGTTACAGAAAAGAAATGAGCCATTACAGTCTCAACTGCAAGCACATTAAATGCTTACCACAAATATAATATTGTATATTAAATTTGTAGTGAAAACTGATGCTGCTATATGTGTGTTTTGACTAAAGTTATATTTCTTGATAACTTATTATAAGTGCAAGTAATAATAATGATCACATCATTTGTGTCCTGAATGTTCGACCATTAACATTTATAATATATAAGTACATATCAATAGTTGAATGTTATGCTCAAGCTACCAACAGACTTCACTTGTGGAGGATAGTGAAATGATCTTCAGATATGCAAGCCAACCATGAATAAGAAATAAAATGTCTGTCCAAGAATACCTCTTACTTATTTTGTAGGATAGTATGTTAGTCCATCAAAGGCTAGGTAGTGTGTGATATGTACAGGTATCCCACTTTTCCTTTTTCATCCACTTAAGTTAGTGTAAAACTTAATCATCATGACCCTCTAATGTCATTAGTCATCTCCTTATATTAACTGTGACAATGTAATTGTGTGTTTGTGCAACCATATTTCTATCCTTTAACTTCACACACAACATTTTTCATTTTCTTTTCTTTTTTTGTTCTAACTCAAATTCTTGAGATTTAAGAAAGCCACAATTAAAACAGATTTTTGTTTAAACCATTATGATCACTAATAAGACTGCATGAAAATGGATTTGAATCAGGAGTTCCTGCTATCAAAGATTTTTTGTTTAAGCAGTCTTATTTAGGTATCCTCCTGCCTAACACAGAAATGGGGTGCCACTAGCAAATGTCTGGCCTGTAGCACAATCATGATTACATTTTCAAGATTAATGGATTATTCATTACAATGATAAAAATAATAATAATAACATTAATAGTAGTGTTAAATCAGGAGCAGTAGCTATACAAAAGTAATTGTTGTCTAAATATAATGTACAAACTTTATTGGATATAAACGACTAGAATGAAGGACTGCATTATCAAGCTGTTTTTAATAAATTTCCAGAGGAATATAATTTAATAAAACAAATGGATGGCTACACGTTTTTTTTGGAAGGGCAGATCAGTCAATAAAAGAAAAATGCATAGTGTTGAATTTTTATTGGAATTCCTCATTGTTACAATGAAAGGCTAGTGGTATTAAACTTGCCTTGCACATTGATAATAGTGTTTATTTTATTAGTGCCTTTTCTCCAACCTTAACTTCAGAGAAATCAGAGAAAGCTTTGATTGCCTTTTGGATATCTTAAAAGATCAAATTTTTGTTCTTAATTTAATGGATGTATTGGCACAAATAGTAGACTTTGACCAAAAGTTAATGGAAATAATTTTGGTGCTGCAAATTCAAATGGTTTGTTAGCTTAAGCATCCTTTCAACTTCAGTTTTCTTATAACTGGTTCTAATGTGTCTATCTGTAATGATCCTTCCAGAGATTCATCTATGAAACTTTTGTCATGACTTTTACTTGCTCTAAATGATCGACTTCAGGCATCTTCCAGACAAAATCTGCCAGCACTTGCATACCTCTGTCTGCTAATCCAAAGACTGATCTGTAATAGTGATAGATGATGTGCCCAAAAGACTGATGAAGCCTACTGGGAATTCCTTGTGAAATGATGATCAAAAACACTTTGTGGGATTACAAAAATCAGAGTTGTGGGTTGAAGTAGTGTGAAGTTTGTCTATTAAAGTATGAAGATTTGCTATCTTAATATAAAGCTGAGCACTGATTGTATATATGTGTAAGGATAGTAATCTGAACCAACTGATTACTGGTTTAGCATGAAATACATATATTGGTGATTATTTATCTTTTCAATATGTGTATGATCAGGTGGGTCAGCAATGAGATGGCATGGAGAGTTGAGAGTTGTAAGTAAGTCTGAGTTCGAATCCCTTATATTACATTTTATATGTGCAAGTGTGTATAAGTCTGTACAGTGTATTAATTTACATATTTAAAACATAGTGCATTAAGGGTCCGCCATCCCTCGCATATGTAAATGGATTATTCTCCAGTACAACATGAAGGGTCAGAATGACTAAACAGTCAACATGGGTAAGATGACAACCTTAGCACTAACATAAGCTTTGAACATTCCATCATCAAATTTTCAATGAAATGGATGGCTGAAGAGTTATGGATGGAGTAGTTTGAAGCCTGTCCATTAAAGTATGAACATAGCCAATCTTAATATAAAGCTGAGCACTGATTGTATATATATGTGAGAATAGTAATCTGGACCAACTGATGATTGCTGGTTCAGCATGAAATACAGAAATTGGTGATTATTTATCTTTTCAATATGTGTACGATCAGATGGGTCAGCAATATGAGATGACATCGAGAGTTGAGGGTTATGTGAAATTCTGAGTTCGAATCCCTTATATTACATTATATATGTGCAGGTGTGTGTAAGCCTGTACAGTGTATTAATTTACACAAATGATCTTATTAGTAATTTGATTAAAATGAAATATATTTTCTGATTGGCTGAATAATAAATTACATGTGGAACTATATAATAAATATAGAGATCCAAAGGCAGAAGTTTAATGATTGATAAAAAGACTTAAAAATGATTGGCGGATTAAAACTGCAAAGAAGTTATACACATTAATTGAAAATGTCATTCTAGATCTTTTCTTGATGCAGTGAAAACAACATATGGATCTGAGAAATGGTGTTACAATACTATTAAATTCAGTCTCTTACATGATGAGAATGGTATTTTGAGCAAGTGGAATAAGTATTGAATAATGATACAAGAAGTGAGATGATGATGTTATATCCATTTTATTCACTCATTAAGATTTGGATAAAAATGTCCAGCTTAGTGAAGTCAAAATAGTTCTTTGTAATCTTAAAAATGGAAAGGCTATATGTTTTGATGAAATATTTGAGAAAGTTTTTAAAATATGTTGGAAATTTTTAAGGATATATAGACTCATGAAGTTATGCTGCGTGATCTTAAGAATGCTTTCGTTATTCCAACTTTTAAAAATAAAGAAAATAGACATATTCATGGAATATCATTAGTATCCAATACAGCAAAAGTAATTTCAAGAATTTTATTGAATATATTACTTCCAGGCATAGATGAATGCTTACAGTTTTAGAGAATCAAGAAACATTAGAGACATGGATTTTATTGCCAGAAAATTGCAACAGAAGTATTAGGAACAAAGGAGTAATTTATATATTGCTTTTATTGTTTTGGCCAAAGTATTTGATTGTGTTACTAGAACAGGTCTATAGCATTGTTTGAAATTAGTTAGTTGTGCATCAAATTTTATTCATATTATATAACTTCTACATAATAGAATGAGAGGTATGTAAAAAATCTGAGGCATTTGAAATAAAAACTGGTGTTGAACAAAGATATATACTTGCCCAACATTATTTTCAGTTTTTATATCATTATTTTTGAAACTGTTTATAAATAACTTAATGAAACAGGAATCAATATATGATGCAGGTGATGGAATTTTTAATTTACAAGAACTTCATCTTCTTGGATTTGGATTTAGTTTGCTGATGATTGTGTTACTTTTTCCAGTTCCAAAACTGATTTATAGAATGTACTTAATGTTTTGAATGCAAAATATAAACATTTTGGTTTAATAATTAATGCTCAATAAATTAAAATATAAGGCATTTTAACATAGGAAAATAACTACTACAATTAAGTCTGCTGTACATAGAGCTGTTATTTTATCTAATATATTATATGAAAGTAAAAGTAGAACTCATCCTGTAAAAATTTACAAATACAATGGCAAGATTATAAAACCAGACAATATGATCATTAGCTTGCTGGATGTGATACTAGAGAGCCCACTATATAAATTCACAATTGCATTAAATTGGACATATAAAATGTATTAACAATGCAAGACTTCCTAAAAGGGTATTTTATAGTGAACTTGAACATGGGTTTTGTGGGAGAAATAGATCACATTTATGTTATAAGGAATATGTCAATGACATTGTAAAGAAATACAATGATTATTGCTTATATTAAGTAGATATGGCAGAGAATTGACTATATTGAAAAGCTAAAATTTGACATTGTGTTGAAGTATTTCTGAAAAAAAAAAAAAGTTTTCTGCTGAAAATATTAAACAACAGTATTGCAAAAATATCAAATAAGCAGGAAAATTGACCAGCATATTCTATATAAGAAGGTACTTATGATTTACATATTTGATTTATATGATTATCACAAAACTTATTTGGAGAGCAGTTTTTTTCTTTCCCTTGCAGTTGGAATGGCCACTTCCATTTATGAAAAGATGTGCATATTATGTTATGTATCTATTATAACTGGGTGATGATCGAAGCTAGCAGTCTCACCGTATCTTTCATACAGGTTATTTGATCCTAGAAAATTTATATAGTAGGCAGATACGTAAGTTACGATTCACATTTTACATGTTTTATTCAGACCGTCAGCCCAAGTCACTAGCTCATGGAGTAGCAGAGATTTAAAACATTTTTATAAGTTTTAATAAAGATTTATATTCTCAATATATATTAATATTTAAGACAATAAAATAAACCACTACCAGTAATTAACACACAAACATTTATTAATGCACATATAGATAAAATTTGAGGAATAAATTTATTATTTAGGTTGGTTATTAATTTAATTTTTAAATTTGGCTTTTTAGTTTGAACAATCCGCACAGATTTGTTTAATAATATTTTTAAGAGTGTCGAGTATGAATAAACTACATAGATTGCATTTGAAAAGAAAATATTCTATCCCTTATTTAACCTTAGGCCAAAAGTTCGCAGTCAAACCGACGTCAATCCATCTGATACATCGATGTATTCAATGCAGCATGAAATACGACAGCACAAATACCATACTGTCAGGAATGTACATCTGAACAGCATGGTTAAAGAAGACATTGACTCTCATCCAGTACAGGAATGCTACATCTGTCTGGCAAGAAGAACAATAAAAAAAAACTCCATAGGAAGGGACTGCATTTTCCATCTTACTATCCCCTTCCATAGGCAAAAAGGGGGTGTGTGGCATATAATGTGATCCTGCAAGTAGCAGACCTCATACTACATTTACTAATTACACTGATATATCCAATCCATTGACCCAATCCAACCACGAAACAAATAACCTAAGATTTACCCTCCCTTAAACTAACATAACTTTGCAAATCTATGCAACCATTCATGCCCAACTTAAATTTAACATTTATATAAGTTTGCACAGATGAATTTTATAAAAATTTGTTTTATAATGTTGAGTATAGATCGGCTACATAGATTCCATGGTTAAAAACATTTCAAAATAAACATAAACGATCAAAATATAAAGTCATTGATGGAATTGCAGAGGGAAATTTACAAGAAACCCAATGGCATTCATCATAAGATGCCGCCTTGACACCAATAACTTAAAAGACATCCAAATAAATACATTTTAGATACTCAATGTAAGCTATCATTATTTACCGAATGTCTATATATTTTAATCAAATATGAAAACAAAAACATAATTAAACGTTAACGAATCTATGCAAGCATCTATACCCAACTTAAATTTAATGCATTTAAATAATTTATACAATAAATATTAATAAAATAAAAAAATGGAAATGATTTTTTTTTTCAAACTCAAATGTATAAACCTAAACATTAATAATTGATTTGAAAGTTAAAAGTCAGATAAAAGTTCATTTTAAAATTTAGGTTAGCTGAATATTAAAAGCTTGTCAAATCTTGACGAAAGTTCTTAATTACTTTTAAATTTTACAGTTCATATCTTACATTTGAAGAATCCCGGTTTCTGGTGCCAATTCCTGCGAGGTCTCTATTGGGAGACCGGTCTGTTGTTCTGGAGGTGGCCTTAGCTGGTTCAATCCTAAGGTACCATTTGATTGCAGAACCCATATGATTCGGGGTCTGCAATAATACCGTTCATAATTCATCAGTCATTTTATTTGAAAATAGTGAGAGAGTGTGACAAGTGCATCTTATCACACCTCTCAAAAAAAATCAAGCTGGAACTGTTTTTAATTTCAATATTTTTCCTTTTATACCGATCGTCCGGATTCACTGAACAATGGTTTCCTGTTCCAAATTTTCATTACGGTCCGAGCCTTCATTGCTGCTTCTATTGGACATCTAATTTATTTTTGTTCTCTTATCTATATTTCATCTGACTTTTTTATATAAGAGCCCCAAGGGCTAGTTTGCTTTTCGTTTCATTTATAAAACAATCATTTCCATTTACTAAAATATTTTATCTTTAGATCTTGTACTTTTTTTATAAAAAAGTACGTTCAAATACTTTTTTTTTTATTTAAAAAAAATACTTTTAAAGTTTTGCATCTGTGCGAATATATATATACATACATTGAACAACTCTTTAATTTTAGCTTTTAGTTTTTTATTTACAAACTTAAAAAATTTTTTTATTCTAATTTTAAATTAATGTAACGGCATATACCGTTACACTATCAATAAATGTTGTTAAAATTTTACAGCCCAATAGTTACATATATCCAATTAAATATCTTTTTATTGTTTATTAAAAATAATAGTTGAATTGTTTTGTTAAAATATGATAAAGGGCTATCATGCCTCATTCAGTGCAGAGCAGAATGCAACTGCTCCATTCACACCTACCTTTGTCCATTTCTGGATTAAAACATTACAATATTCACAATTGTTAAAATATTAGCAACTCTCTCCATACAATTATACCATCTAGTGCAAGCTATAGTAATCAATAGATGCTTAAAGGTTTGTGCATCTAAATCCCTATCCTGTGCCTACTCCAATATCCTCAGATTAGTTGCTAGCTTATAGTTGTCATGAGTGAGGAGCCTTGGATCTGAAAGCAATACACTGAACCTTTGGATATGATGCATCAATCCAGCAACTATTTTTACCTATTTATTCACCTCTAAAGCAATGACCCCAAACTGAAAACAATAATGTTTTCAATCCAAACTAATTTGCCTATACACTCATGCAAATCTGAATTCAGTTCAATATCTAAATATTTTGGTGTCTTTGGTTTTTTTTTTATAATCATAGTTATAAATATCATTTGTATAGAATAGGCATTAACCATTAAAACAATACATGACCAGTATTATTATGTTTTCAATTTGGACCCATTGCTTTATAGTTGACTAAATAGGTAAAAGATAGATACTGAAAGGATGCATTAGATCCAAAAGTTTAGGTGCATTGGTCTAAGATTCAAGGTTCCTCACTGATGACAGCCATAAGCTAAAAAACAATCTAGAGATGTTAGATGAGTAAACAACTATTGATTATTATAGCTTGCACTAGGTGGTACTATTATATGGATAATTGTTACTATTTTAATTTGTTCAAGGAAAAGAAATGGTGGTTATGTAATACACTATTATTAGAACTGTTTAAATTTTTTATTGATATTTTATCCAATCAGTAATATGCAAATAAATTATAGCAAGAAATGATATTTCAATTATTTTTAAACAATAAAGATGTTAAACATTAAAACTAAATCAAGATTTACCCTGATATATTTTTAAGGTCCTGCAATGTCAGTTTTAAATGATCCAAATCATTTTTCTTTAACCAGATTTTGCTAAGTTGGTAATCTCGAACTGGAAGCAAATATTCACATTCTACCCTCTCCATCTGAAGACTAAATAAAAAATAAAACTGCAATCAATAATTAAAGTGTTTTTAATATTTATGTAGTTTTCATAAGAATTTTTAGACATGATTTCTTTTATGCATATATTTGTGCTCTGTATAGTGATATAGACAAATTGAAAAACTTAAATACAAAAACTTAAACGCAAAATACCTGTTTGTAAATATGGGGGAAATGTTAATAAATTGCTGCTATATTCATACTACATGAGCAAAAATGTTTCATTTGGCACCCTTATCTCATACGCCATTCTAAAATAAAAATAAAACAATACATTTTTACTTTATCTTCATTATAAACATCCTATGTCTTTAATCTGTTGGAAATAAACAAACATGGACATATATCATAATGAAGATTTTCACAGTTAAAAGATGAAATTAAAGAAATTTTTGGGATATAACTTAAAAAATTATTTTGTTCCGATAATCAAAGAATCCTGTTTAAAAGCTTTAAAAATGTCTCCATCCATTGGCTCAGAAATCCTCTCTGCATAAATAGATTTCCAATATTTTAACAAAATTTCATTGATTGTCAAAACTATAGTCTCTTGAATAACTGTTGTTAAATAATAATTAAACTGTGTGCTTTCATTGGATATTTTTTTCATGTAGTTGTTATCTAATTGTAGTAAAAGAAACATTAACAAAAGGTCCTGTATTTTGTTTTGTTTATGGACAATTGAATTTTTAAAAATAATGCCTTATGGAGATCCTTTATTTTTTTTACCTTTTCTTTTTCTAGCAATATTTTTAAAAAGTCAGTTGACCACAAAATAAAATAAAAAACTTTTGTTAATCTTTTTCATGATTGAACAACTATTTGAAAAAATATCTAATGAAAAGACTAATTCATAAATGATCTTGATATTATTTGATATACAACAATTAGTTCTTCAGGATATCATAGCTTTGTTAAAAGTAAATGAACGTTCAATGAAACATTGTCAGCTTATTTCTACAGAATTAAATCTGTGTCTGTATATAGGAATCTTTGTAAAAGAATTTTTCAATGTGGTATGTCTCAAAAATTTATTTAATTTCATATATATTGTAATCATCTAGGTTACATGGCACACAACAATGTAGATATGTGTGTACATATATATAAATCTTGCTTATTTCTTCTAATAATTTCAAGAAAAATGTTACATTTCACTTCAATAATAAAACTAGGCTTATCAAATTTCTTTTCTTTAATATAAAATTTATCATAATAATTTTGACACATCTTTTTAAATTCAAAACAAAATTCAAAATTATTCAATCCAATAAAACAATTAATAACCTTTAAATACTTCTGATCATTAAACAAATCTTGCTTATTTCTTCAAGTATTTAAAGGTTATTAATCATTTTATTGGATTGAATAATTTTGAAATTTGTTTTGAATTTAAAAAGATGTCAAAATTATTATGATAAATTTCATATTAAAGAAAAGAAGAAATTTGATAAGTCCAGTTTTATATATATATATACATGTTGTGGTGGGTCTGAGAAGTAGAAAATTCAGCGTACTCTATTTACTCGGTTTAACTGGGTTTAAACCTTATTTATCATAAATTTATAATTTTATATTATAAATATTACATGAACGAACCGGTTCTCCGAGCAGAGGGGAGAATATCAATAGCAGAGCTAACAACAATACCCACAGTCAGACCAAGCTATGCAATGCATAACACGATCACATTTCTAGACCATAGCCCACCTCGACTGCTAGATTCAAACCCCTACTATCTAAGCACTTTATTTGTTTCGGAGTAAACTCCGGGTGCCAGCTAGTTTCTAGAACTAATGTGTTTGGACAGTAGGCCCATAATCCAGTGCGCAAAATATCTCAGCAACATAATACAAAGGACAAAATTGTTTTAATTAATGGTAAAAAGAACTAACCGACAAATATTAAGTTTAAAAGACAATTTATTTTAATTAAACACTAACTATTAAAGTTTTAAACTACTTTTAGATATTTTAACTAACATGAACATTTATGGTATTTATATATGACCATGTACACATGTTTTAAATACACATGAAAATATAATTTAACAACATTAAATGACAAAAGTATTAAATAGTATGATAAATATTAAAAATAAGGCATTCAACCAACACGCACATCAATAGTTCTTTGTGCATGCGATAGAGTTCATGTATTACTGACTCTGGAGGCTTTAGGAATGGCAATGACTACTTTGAATTTATAAGTGGAAATAAGAAAGTTATTAATTACCTAGGTTTTTGGAGCATGGAGATTTTGGCTGTTTGCTTCCTGTGTTTCCAGTGTGTTTATGACTTGTTTTATTACCAGCCAGCTGGATTTATGCTTCTGCGGAGGATTTCTGTTGATTGACGATCCTGGTTACTTCTTTTATTAAGGTTGAGGGCAGTTATTTATTTCGTGGCACTATTATTAAGACAGTAGATATTCTGGTGGCTCTCACTTATTGGGCAGCTGTTACTTCATCTCAGGCAAAGTACTGGTATTTGGACAAGGTTTGAAGTTCATCGTATGTTCCAATGAAGCTGTTAACAATGCGTGACTGACTGACTAATTGAACTCATAGATTGAACTGACCAGATGAATTGACTGATCCAAAACTGACTTGTGTGTGAAAATTTAGGTCTATTTACGTAACGACCTGTTGTCATTTTTTGTAGTCTGTTTTTGTAGCCACCAGCAAAAATCCATTATCCACTGCTTTCGATTTCAATTGATAAGAGTTTAATTACATTCTTGTTTATAGATTATTTCTTAATTAAATAGCATTGCAAATGTGTTGTTTTCAATCAGTAGTTATTGCTGAATTTATTTATTTTAATATTTATTTTCATGTGTTTTTCAATATTATTTTAACATGCACATGTACACACATTTATCATTTCTTTATATATTTCTAAAAGTACTCGTTGTTTAAATTTATGATTACCTTTTTTTTTTAATTTGAATGAGAGAGAGAGAGAGAGTGCTTTTAACTTTATAAACATTCTATATTTTTAAACTGTCATCTTTAACTTTCTTTTTTTTTTCTAATCAATCATTTATAACTTTTATGATCAATATTTTCTTTAAACTAACAACAATAACAACAAATTTTTTTTAGACTTTTGCTTTCTGCGTTTTCTTTAATTAATAAAAAAAAACTCTTTAGACTTTTGGAGATTTCCTTTGCCCTTTTAAAATGAAAATTCTTTAAATCTTTCTAAATTTATTTCAACTTTTCAAACTGATTGATAATTTATTTTAATAATTTTTATTTTTTTTTAACAAAATTATTTATGTATGTACAATAGGATACCAGTACATTACTCCACTCCCCCAACAAGACTAAAATGTGTCCAGTTGACCATTTTATCTCTGATTAAATTCTTTATTAAATCTTAAATTATTTATTATTTTTCTAAGTTTACTTTCTAATATCTGACACTTTACATGCTAAGGGCAATCGTCAATTATACTTTTTTTCTTTCAATGCTGGCAACATTGCTTACAATGATCTTAGTACTGGATAATGACCATAAGGATAGCACTATTTCTGGTGATGCAAGGATCTTTTGGAAACGAAGCAGATGCAGATTCGCTGGCTTATACCGACTTACATGTGTGAAAAATGAAGCTTCGTGTGCCAGTTCTCTTGACTGGATGTTGTGAAGAGAAAAGTCGCTGCGAATGACAGGATTCATCAACTGTCCAATCTGACTTACGCTTTGGAATATGAAATATGGGAATTCTCCCCCAAGGAAGCGATTCACAGCTTATGCTGGTTGTTCCCAGTGCGCATTTTAAAAGAGGAATGATCACTGATAAGTCCGTTACAGGTGCTAATTTCATCCAGCCAACAGCTTCAACTTTTCCTAAAACTTATTTCTATACTTCCTACCCTCCTTTCAATTAATTTCAATCTCGTATATACTCCTAACTTAGATTTGCATTTATATTATTTATTTATATTAATCTTACAATATTATTTTAAAACTATTATGAACATTATTTTAACATATTTCTTAAGTTGCGTGTATTCAGAAAAAAACTATTTTATTTTATTATGCTAACTTATTATTTTTCTACAAATATTTTTATTTGACTTGATTACTTTAAACCATTTATTTACTTCCTTTTATTGACTTACGTGTATTCAAAACAAACTTTTATTTTATTACGCTACTTTATTTATTATTTTTTACAGATATATTATACTTTTATTTAACTTGACTTTATTGATTTTATTTGACCTATTTATTTATGAACATTTTTCTTCTTAATGTGCATGGAGGAAAAAAATCTTTTATCCAATGAAGCCTCCTTGTTATTATTTATGAAAACAACCTATTATTTTTAGCTTTAAATAACAGATTCTCTGATTTAGGTTTATCACCTACATCAAAAGTTTCTTTTTCATTAAATTCATTATCCATTTCCAGTCCTTTGTTTATTTCCATTTATCACTCCATCCATTTACTAACTTTTAAACTTTATTGGGCAGTTCTGGGTTTAAACCTTATTTATTGTAAATTTATAATTTTATATTATAAATATTACGTGAATGAACCGGCTCTCCAAGCAGAGGGGAGAATATCATCAATAGCAGAGCTAACAACAATACCAACAGTCAGACCAAGCTATGCAATGCATAACACAATCACATTTCAAGACCGTGGCCCACCTCAACTGCTAGATTCAAACCCCTACTATCCAAGCACTTTATTTGTTTTGGAGTAAACCCTGGGTGCCAGCTAGTTTCTAGAATTAACGTATTTGGACAGTAGGCCCATAATCCAATGCTCAAAATATCCCAGCAACATAATACAAAGGACAAAATTGTTTTAATTAATAGTAAAAAGAATTGACTGACAAATATTAAGTTTAAAAGACAATTTATTTTAATTAAACACTAATTATTAAAGTTTTAAACTACTTTCAGATATTTTAACTAACATGAACATTTATGGTATTTATATATGACCACACATACACATTTTAAATACACGTAAAAATATAATTTAACAACATTAAATGACAAAAGTATTAAATAGTATGATAAATATTAAATATAAGGCATTCAAACCAACACGCACATCAACAGTTCTTTGTGCATGCAATAGAGTTCATGTATTACTGACTCTGGAGGCTTTATGGATGGCAATGACTGCTTTGAATTTATAAATGGAAATAAGAAAGTTATTAATTACCTAGGTTTTTGGAACATGGAGATTTTGGTTGTTTGCTTCCTGTGTTTCCAGTGTGTTTCTGATTTGTTTTATTACCAGCTGGATGGATTTATACTTCTGCAGAGGATTTCTGTTGATTGACAATCCTGGTTACTTCTTTTATTAAGGTTGAGTACAGTTATTTAGTTTGTGGCACTATTATTAAGACAGTAGATATTCTGGTGGCTCACTTACTGGGTGCCTGTTACTTCATCTCAGGCAGAGTACTGGTAATTTGGACAAGGTTTGAAGTTCATCATATGTTCCAATAAAACTGTTAACAATGCATGACTGATTGATGAATTGAACTCATAGATTGAACTGACTAGATGAATTGACTGATCCAAAACTGACTTACATGTGAAAATTTAGGTCTATTAATGACCTGTTGTCATTTTTTGTAGTCTGTTTAGGTAGCCGCCAGCAAAAATCCATATCCACTGCTTTAGATTTCAATTGATAAGAGTTGTTGTTTATAGATTCTTTCTTAATTAAATAGCATTGCAAACATGTTGTTTTCAATCAGTAGTTATTGCTGAATTTATTTATTTTAATATTTATTTTCATGTGTTTTTCAATATTATTTTAACATGCACATATACACGCATTTATCATTTGTCATTTCTTTGTTTACTATCACATATATATATATTTCTAAAAGTACCTTTTTTTTAAAATTTGAATGAGAGAGAGTGCTTTTAACTTTATAAATATTCTATATTTTTAAACTGTCATCTTTAACTTTCTTTTGTTTTTTTTAATCAATCATTTATACCTTTTATGAACAATATTTTCTTTAAACTAACAACAATAATACAAAAAATTCTTTAGACTTTTGCTTTCTGCATTTTGTTTAATTAATAAAAAAAACTCTTTAGACTTTTGAAAATTTCCTTTGCCCAGTTAAAATGAAAATTCTTTAAACCTTTCTAAATTTATTTCAACTTTTCAAACTGATTGATAATTTATTTTAATAATTTTTAATTTTTTTTTTAACAAAATTATTTACGTATGTACGGTAGGATATCAGTACAATATAAAGTTAAGGAAAAATAGAAATAAACATAGACAAAAATTTTGTAGATATTTTCTACATTTCCTGAAATAAAAATAATAAATAAATGATTAAATAACTCTGGATTTAAACAAAATTTTATTATAAATTAAAACATTTAAAAAGGTCTAAATAAATTAATCTTGTATTCTGATTTTGAATTTAAAAACAAGCATGTTTCTGATAATTGTAAAAAAATCTATTATTTATTTTTGAAGTCTTTTAATTAATGCTCTATCTAACTAAAAATCTGTAGATCACACCTTCGGTTCTAAAAATAGCTTGTTATTAAAGTGATTTGAAAAGATTAAAATTGATTTTAATCAAGATAAGGATTAGACAGAAAAAAACTGTTTTCAATTAAAATATTTTTATCACCTCAGATGACTCTTATAAAAAGGACTGATAAAAATATCAGTTCACTTTGGATAGCAATATTTTTAAAGAGAGTCTGGTTTGTAGTTTGGCTAATATTTTTGTAAGAGTTAACTGCAGTTTGTTGGTAACTGTAGCAGAGAATGGCAACAGTAAAGCTAGCTGCGGAGATGGCTAGCAGAGTTATATAAAAAGTAGTATGAAGATGTAAAAATGCAAAGATAAGCTGTTCACTGGTGTACATTGAATTCACATAGAGGAAAATGACCCACTTCTTTGTATTGAAATTCATAGTAACAGATGTGTGCTAAGAAAACAGCTACTTTCTGAAATCTATCAAATACAAAACAGTTTGTTGCCCTGAAACTAATCAAATCCTAGAGAGTAGGGAACTGATTGAAGGCCATCACACCTGATTATGCCTTCCCCAATGCTGACAATTGCCTGAACTATACTTTCCTGATGATGATACTTACCCATCAGCTTGACAAAGAATTAGTAGATGTATGCTACTGTGTATACATTCAAGAAAACACAGACAAACACAATACTTCACATATATGAGTTGTTTTAAATAATTTTTTTTTAAAAAAAGACATTCTAAAAATGAGATATATAATATAGAATATTATTATCTTAAATTGTTTAAACTCTATATTTTTTAAACAGAGTAATACACATAAATAACTCTGCTTGGATTAAAAAAAATCTAAGAGTCAGAATTAACATTTAAAAGATATTTTAAAATCTTTTAAAAAAGCAATCTGTGATCATGAGATATATATAAAACAATATGATTTTCAAATAATCATTTGTTGAAGGAATATTATTAAAGATGTTTATTTAAAAAGGAAAACTTTTATTATGAACCATGAAAGAATTAAATAACATGATTCACAATTTTTTTTTATACTTTTAATATTGAATTAATTATGAAAAGTATATTTTGAATAGCTTTTATTATTGTAAAAAATTAAAATATATGTAGTCTGTGCCTTTAATTCAATATGCACACACATGTATGTTAAATATGTTATTACATATTATAAAAAATAATGCCATTTATTATTTTGACAATTTGAAAGTGACAACTAAAAATGTTATTTTGTAACAGGTCAAATATGTTCAAAAATTACACACACATACATATATGTGTGTATATATAGCAATGCTTGTCAAATAGGACAAATATGTAAAATTTATTCATTTTTTTAATAATTATTTTAGGTCAACAAATTCATGTAGTAGTAAAATTCACATCTTTGTGCCTATATGGAACATAAATGTAAATCATAATGTAATAACTTGAGTCGTGTATAGTAATTATTATTTTATTATTATTAATAAACTTGTTGTTCTGAGCTAAATTTGAGTATGATGGCTGAATATATGAATGGATATGTATTTAGTGCAAGGGGCATTCCAGTGTGACACTGTCCTTGTATGGCACTAAGATTATATTCATTAAAGCCCCTACACTACATTTTATTTTAGTTTAGTCTTATTAAATATTAAGTTTATAGTTGGCCAGTATGGTACTAAGTGGCTAGAGCATTGATGATGATCAGCATGTTTTAGTATCCCATCATTATTGTTTAGATTTTTCTGGTAATGTACTCTGAAGGATTAGCACTTAAGTGGTGCATCCAAAGTTATGTTTAAATAATTGCCCAAACTGAAAAAGACTCAATAGTTAAACTGATCTACAGAAGATCCATTTCCAATCCAGTCACCAGATTGACTGCTGATTTATATTTTTTATTGTTCAAATTCAGTCACAAGATTGTCTGTTGATGTAGTTTGATTGTTGGATCAGTCATGATGATGAATAGTGTTTCTTTTGAATGAGTACTTTTATTTTAATGCTGGTGAATTTGGTTAATGATATTTATAGTTGCTCTAAGGACTTAACTGAGCTGATCTCTCAGAGAGATATCAAGCTCTCTCATGCTATCTTTGTAATATATAATATTGTTTATATATCTTTTTGATATATTACTTCATACTTACTTGAAATATCTCAATATCCTTGAATATTATATCTAAACATTACTTTACTTTATTATTTTAATCTTTTATCGTATGTGTTTTATAATCTTATTTATGTAAAATACTTATGTATTTTATAATCTTACTTCATTAACTGAAATATTTTGTACTTGGGGTTGATATTTGCCTTCACCCTGGGTATGATCACATCACTGATACCACCTTAAACTACCCATCCCATCAATATATATATATATATATTAATTTTAATATATTAAGCTTAATAATATATTAGTAATTATAATAAATATAGAATAACATTTCTAGCAATAAAGATATTAATAAAAATTACAAAACTTTTTACAATTTTTTTTCACAATCATGGTTTCACTTATTAAACAAATAGAAAACTATTAATAAAAACCTATACATAAATATATGTAACTACGACAATTTAATACAAAGCTTGTTATATGTTGACTAAAAGCTGAATACTATTAATGTATAAAAATAATTTCACTCTAGAAAAAAATAATATGCATAATAATTAAAATTATACAAAATTGAAAATAATATAGATATGCTAATATGCAAAGTTATAAAAAGAAAATAATTATGCAAATTAGAAAAATGTTAAACAAAATTGCAAATCCAGATGTGGGTGTGAACAGTATTGTATACATGGTGCAATGTAAGTAATACAGCTGTGCATAAATAGTTTAGTATACTGAAGAATACATATAATGCAGAATTAACAGTGAAAGGTTGACAGTATAGAATAAAATGCAATGAAACAAAATGCAGCATTATAATTCAACACTATAAAAAACTGTTTGCATATGAACTATAAATGAGAAAAATAAATACAATTATAGGTGAAATGCAAGAAGATTCTCTACTTGTATATGCTAGTTAATTTAATTCAAAACAAGTCAGCAAGTTGTTAGTGAAATACTAACATTTACTAATACTATATATCGAGTAATAAACTTTTTGATAAGTTTAAATTTGAGTATTTATTTTCCAAAAATTTATTAATAAGTATATAGCTGACTTAGCTGAATCTGACCTTGTACATATCAATTGGTACAGTCTCAAGAACCTGTATAAAGAATTTGTGTAATGCATCAGTTGGGGCAATGTAGACATACAAAATGCCGAATAGCATAATAATGTTGTTAAATGTTAATAACAGTACAATGTGGAGGAAAATGCCTGAAGATCCACTCCACAAAGAGTTGCTACAGAAGCTAAATCTTTACTTCAAATCAACAATTTCAAAATATATAGCATCATTTTGCTTCTGGAATAGAATGTAGTTGCGAAATGAAAACATCCTAGAGTATAATATTGTACTGTGAGAATTAAAAAAGGAATGTGACTTTGAAAAGCAGCTAGAAGGTATGTTTTTAGACTATGCAAGACAGAAAACATAGACAAGTATTACTAAGTGAACTTATATCACTGCTATAGAAAGAGTGATAGCGTACTTATATTAAAATTTAAAATAATTCTCTTATAAAATCATCTAAATACAAACTACAGTATAATGAAAAACAAATAAAAATAACATGATATTGTTGAATATAATAAATTTACCAGCATGCAATGGAGTTGCAAAAATGAGTTCTAAAATGCAAAGCAAAAATGAACCTAGCTAAGTATCAATGTAGTACAAAAATCTATAAAAATGCTGGATAATTTTAAAAGACAGAATAATTTATTCAACATTCTCCAAATTAATTAAGACCACTATATATATATATATTGAAAATTATTTTCTCTTCATGTTTAGAAAATATTAACTTATTGCAATATCTGGCAAATGTATAATTTGTTAAATATTGAATATGCTTTTTTATCTTAGAATGAAAATGATATGCATTTTTTATCTGTATAAATATCAAATGTATTTCAGTATATGTACAAACTATCTGCAGAAATAATCAGAATCTAAAATAAATCTAAATATATGTATAAGATTGTAATTAAACGAAATGAGTAATTAAAAGATTAATGCCTTAATTAGAAAATGTTCCTAATTACATAATTGAAAAGTTGCAATTTTAAGTCAACCGTAATAGAAAAAATGCAGATACAAAATTTCTTTGCCAGATAACAAATTAATTATTCCCCCCAATGATGTTGCATTCTAGAAAATTATGAATATAAAAAGACCTGAAAAATTAGGCAGGGAATTTGTGGAGTATCATCCCAGAGAGATCTATCTCTGTAGATAATCTAGGATTGGAATGTAAGTCTCTCAAACCTTTTATAATTTTTGTAGACCTTTAGATTCAATGTAATAAATATTTATATTATCATTACATGTATTTATGAGTTATTAATCTTTGTATATTGATAATTGCCCAAGCTTGTGAAACTGTTCTTTTAACTACTGTATATTAAATGTTATTGCTAATTATTCTTAGTTACTGAGCTATGTTTATTATATTTTCTTTTAATGCATATTCAGATGGTAGGCTGCTTACCCCAGTCTAAATCTTGGAAGTCCAACTGGTAATGAAGTGCTATCCCCAGATATAGTATTAACTTCGTAAATATGTTTTTATATATAAAGTTGGAGGATTACATTATTTAAAAATCAATCGAAAATGTGTCAAGAAAATTTACATTTTCAAAAATGAGAAAATGATATTAAAATGTAGTTTAGTAAATAAAGATTACAAGTTATTATCTATAAAAAAATGTTCGATAGTGATATTATAAAAATAAAGATTTTATTTGTTTGTTTATTATTATTTTTTAAATACATTTATAAAGAGTATAAAACAACTCTTTGTAGTTTTATGTTAACATAAATATATTCATAATTAAAAAAATGTCAAATATTTTTTCAGATTTCAGGTATAGGAGCTGATAGGAAATCATTCAAGTAAATAAAGATCAAAAAAGATAGTCTTGAAAGGATTATGAAAGTTATTGTGACTATTCATAACATCCAAGTTTCATTTTCAATATTCCAATGATAGCAAAACTGAAGTTGGGAATATTAGGAAAAAAATAATATACATTTTGTCAACAGAATGCTAGCTTTGAAATAAGATTTCATCAAATTTCAAAAACTAAGCTACAACAATACCTGCTATTTGTCTAATTATCAAATTATTTATTGTTATTAAATTTATTCCAAATTATATATGCTACATTTAAAACCATTTATTACTTCAAGTATGTTAACAAATTTAAAATAATAATCATCAGAATAACCAATTGTCACTTTAAATAAATGTGACCAAATGAATGAGCCTACAGCTTTCAAGGTTCTCAAAATGATAATCCAACCAAGTATTAACTGAACCTAACAATACTTAACTTTGGTGATCAGACAAAAACTGACATAATCAAAATAGTATTACTGTTATTCCAAGTTATAAAGTTTTTCCAATTCTATTTAAAAAGTAAGATTACTTTATGCCACTGCTTTCTATTTTGAATTTAATATATTAGAAATACAAATTTATTCTCTTATATACTAATGTATTTATCATAGCAAAAAGTAGTTTAAAAATATCTAGAACTTTATTGTATTGTATTATAAGAATTGGGTTAAGAAACATACAGGAAATTATTTTTAATATTCTCTATATTATTTTACTACTTAAGCTTAGGGTAAAATGTGAAGATGAGGAGGTTTCCATGTTGTGATATTTATTTGTTACTCACATATAAAACAATATTAGAGTGAATGGTATACTGAAATTCATATTTTGTTTATATCTAGTTGATGATGCTGATTGTCTAACCTACTACAAGAGTTAAGATATAATTTTCTAACACTGCCCCCACCCCAAACACTATCACTGACAATATATACTGTTTGTGTTCATTGTATATTTTTTGTTGTTACTGTCATCTTTTCATTTTTTTGCAACAATTAGCATCAGTTAAAATATAATACCAAAGACGTTTTGAAATATGAGATGTGAGAGGCACTGATAAAAGCTAAAAATTTAAAATATATATATATAGTGCAAAGATTGTTCACTCTTCTACAGGATCTTGAAAGAGAATGTAAAAACCAGTCTCTACATAGCATGAAAGTGGAATAATGAAAGATTGAACTGTCAATAATGTAGAAATTCAGATGTTTGATGACTCTGGCTCAGCTGGTAAGTGAAGTCTCTTCATAAAATGTATGCATATGAAGAGGGAGAGTAGGCTGAGTTATTTTAACTGATAAATAGATATGAGCTGGTAAAATTGAGATAAGGGAGGGCATTGATAGCATTTGAAAATATATCTCTACAGCACAATGATTGTACTCTCTTCCGTAAGTTGATGGCTGATAGTAATAAGAGATAAAAAAGTAAAAAAATTGTTATGATTTTAAATATAATGATTTTCACCTGGTTTGTGAGGTAATTTATTTTAAAATAAAATTGCTGAAACTGTGCCATTCTTAAGTTAATATTCCCTCAAAGCATTTAATTATAAAATAGAAAGCTCATAATTGAATTAAGACAATATAAAATCAAGATACCTTAAAAATTGTTTACTTGACCATGAAAAATGATTAAGAATAATAAATTTTACGCTGTTTTTTTTTTTAAAAAAATAATGGTTATAAAAAAAATTAACATTATTAAAGATGCAGTCAGTACGGGAGTCAGTTGAACAGAGAATGAGAGCCACTACCCACAATAGCAATCTGACTTTTATATCCCATTGCTGACATGTGTCAAAGTCAATTTCTCCTACTTAATTATCAATGACCTCTTAATTAAAAAATATAAGTTACAATATGAAAATAATTACTAAAAATTATATAACTGATGAAATTCAAGTGATATCCAAGCTCACAGACAAACAACAAAAAAAAAACAAGTGAAACTTATTAATTAAAGATTTAATAAATTAAAATAATAAAAATAGATCAAATAATAATTATTTGTGATTATTATCTAAGATAAAATTATAACCCCCCCCCTTTTTTTTTAATTTAAACTTATCAGAAGTATTAAAATATCATTTAATCCTTTCTTGCCCAAATTTATGGCCACTCTTGTCTTTTAAAGTCATTAATTTTGTATTTAGATTTGTAGAGGTCCCTATTGTTGCATTTTAAATGCATAGTCTTAAAGTTATAGCCTTAATATATATTAGTTAACTTTTATTGTAAACATTCGATATTTAAAGATAATTATCTTAACATTTAAAAGTAAAAAACTAAAAATGCTTGTATGCCCTCTAATTTCTCAAGGACACACATATTCAAGGGGAGTTCTATTGTATTTAAAGTAACTTCATTTAATGTTACCAAATTTAGTAAACTTTAATAACTTTTGCTTATAAATAAATTACATTTTTAAATATTTATTACACAGAAATATTTTAATAAAGCTAACATTTACAATAACTAAAATAACTGACTTTAAATGCTTATAATGACAATATTAAATTTTATCTAGTTTTATTTCTTATAGCATATACAACTAAATATCAGTTCTTTTCCTTTTATTTTTAAACCTCTTCAGCTGCATTAGCTTAACTATTATAGTAATTTTTTTTTTTAAAATAACTCAATTTATAAAAATTAAAATAAAATATTGCTAGACAAAGTGGATAGCACTATTTACAAGTTAAATATTATTACTTTTATTTTATTTTTTTAGAGTAGAATAGCACAAATTCTGTACATAGAATACTTAATAGAGGCCATGTGCAATAGAACAGGGTTACAATATATATATATGTTCTGCAGTCATTTTCATGTCTAGCTAATGGGATTTTGTTACATTTTAAAATTCCTCCAATTGTTGTTAAAAACATATTTCTTGCTTTTTCTATATTTCAATTAAGAAATATCTCAGATAACTGGTGAAAACTGATAAGATATGTGAAATTGTCCAAATATAGGTTTACTAAAAAAATTTGGTATTATAGTTTTTTTGACTAATTACATTTTATGATAAAAACTAGCTCAAATTTCTAACAAATTTTACAAGTTTTTATATATGTGTAAAATTAACTCCATGCATTTTCAACTAAGCAGTGAAACATTTAACTTAGATGAAGGAGGAGACTTAAGATTAAAGCTTACAAGTCATGAACCTACTGTAAATGATTTAGTAAAAAAGCACCAAGCTTTTCACATTAAAAATAAATTTTAGTTTAGTATAAAAATGTTAGGTTGGGTTGATTAATTATAAATATATGTCTTTAAATAGTTTATTATACACTATGATAATTATTTTTATTCAAAAACCTTTCATAAAATAGATTTAAAAAGTATTTATGATGTTATCACAGGGATTACTGAGATAAAAAGTTTGCCAGTCCTTGGACTAGATGTTTCTACTCAATGTGATATGGATTTTGAATGCATATTTCAAACATTGCTGTGATTCAAAGCATTACACTAATATACTTGTAATTATAATAGCAGATAATTATAATTTTTATAAATCAAAAATTTAAACAAATTATTTATGCCATCTAGTAATGATTTCTATAGAAAAGACTATATAAAACAATAAATGATAGAGAAGCTATCAATCTATTTGCTGCCACGGAAGTATGAAAAATGATTTAATGTTATAATTTTTTTATTATACTGTGAGTTTTTTATTTATTTATTATATTTTAATTTATTTTTCATTTTTTTAGTTTCACAATTGTTTTTTTAATAAATATATTTATGTTTATTTAATATATAATTATATCTATTATATTCATTGCTCTATCTATTTAAATACGTAAAATGGATTTTTTAAATACCTAACTCAAAGGCTTCTGCAACCTCTCTTTACAGAAGAGCAGTGAAGAAAAAGACAGTACTTACCAGGCTTGTCAATTTCCAGGTGTTGAAAGTTTGAATACTTTTTCATTTTTATTTTATATGCTAGCTAAGCATATCTGGATACTCATTGACTACTGTTAAATGGTAAGCTGGGTTGGATCTTTGATCAGATTCAAAACTCAGGTTGTAAGCATGGTAGGCGAATGTGCTAACTCTGCACCAAGAAACCTTTATAAATAAAATACTAATTGCTTTTACAATTATTTTAAGGCACGATTTTTTAAGTTTATTTCAAGTACTAAAATTCATTGCTTGACTCTGCCCTGGACAATCTTCAATTTTATTATGATATACGTGTTAAATTAATTATTTATTTAAAATAATATTTCTGACAAACTTCGAATATTTCTCTATTATCCAATATCTAAAATCCTTACTTAAGAATGTCTTAAACCAATTTGTTTAGACACGGGGAAAAGAATTATTTTTGTACTAGACCGGTTACGATGAATTTGTTATAACATGTATCTTTTATTTCTGATTTGTGAAAATATATTCAAAATGCTCTATAAATCATAGTACCTATATTATGTTTATATATATAAAGAATAAAATATTCATTAGATTTTTTAAAAATCAACAAAAACCTGGCACAAAATTCCAGTCATTTCTATTGCAGAAGATAAAAAAATACTGGAGTTAATAAATTTATCATATAATAAAAATCATCTATAACAACCAACACAATATATGATATTTTCTATTAAAATGTTTAATAATGCGCCTATTTTAAAGAAAACATACAATTTATTTACATATATTTCATTTGATATGGTATTTTATTATATATGTAGACGTAATTAATTCTCCGTTTTCAAAAAAAAAAAATACCCGAAAGATATTCTCCGTTTTCAAAAAAAAAAAAATACCCGAAAGATATAAATAATTGATTAAGATAAACTATCTCTAGATTATTCAATTGGCTTAAGGCTATCTAAGAAAACTGTTGTGCAGTAAGTAAAAGATTCCTGAAGATAAGCCTTTATATATATTTATTTAATAACTAATTTTAATTTTAAAAACACTTTTAATTGAATCATTGTTATATAAAATACGCACCTGCCAATACTTCGTCTTCACCGTTGTTTACCTTAGCAACAGAAAAATTATTTAGGATTTATGAAATGCCATCTAGTAGATTAAACTTAAACTAATATTATTTGAGAATATCTTTAATTATAGTAAATTTTTTATTAATACTGATTGTTATTTCGTTAATAATTTTAATAAATTTTTATTAAAATAAAATAATATGTTAATGGTATGGTTTGTTATTTCGTGTTAATTAGTATACAAATACTATCCTAAATTATTTTAATATAAAATTGAAGAGATCTTTATTTTTGATTGTACTGCCCTCTATTAATTTTTAAGTGTTAAATATATCTGTTTCCCGCTTAAGTGAGTGTTGGTTTCTTACGTTCTTTATTATTTCTATGTGCTTTTTTTTTTTTGTAAAGATTTTTTTTTCTACTATATTTTTTTAATCATATTGAAAAAAGTAGTGCTGCTAATTATAAAAATATAATATATAACGGCGCATTATACGTGTTAAACATGAATTTTGATATGAATTGAATAATCATATAAAAATAAGATGGAAATGTGAAAATAAACAAAACTATATTGATACATAATATTGAAATGATTTTTGCTTTAAATTGTCTTTCTGGTTTTAATTTCTCTATGATGCATGTAATATATTATTTATTATAGTTTTGAAAATTATTCTTGATAGATCACTTGATTAAGTAATTCGAATATGCACGTTTTCTACATTGCCTGTATGTTAATCTCTGTTAATTAAGCAATAAGATAGGATATTCAAAGCAGTGTTACATTTCTTAATCCTACGTTCTGCCAAGAAATTAAACTTTTTATAGCTAGATATTTGTATGGGCAGTAATAAATAAGGCTACTATTTTTTAAACGAGTACCGAATTCAAAATGTTGAGTTTAATTGGACGTTTTATAAATAGTATATTATGGGTGTTTGGACTGAAAGTTGTACCAAGAGATTTTGTGATTATCAAAGAGGGCAAATAGTTAATAATGATTACTCTGTCATTAATAATCGTTCAACCTTAAAAAGAAAATTAACAATAGTAAAGTTGATGAGATAAGTGAAGGTTGGACTTACATAAAATACATACTATTTAATTAAAAATAGCTCAAATAGTAATATAAAAAAGTTGAAGAGTACACAGGTTAGTTAAAGTCTTATAGACAGTAAGATAGGCACAATTCTAAATTTAGAAGAAATGAATTTCTTAAATTGTAAACAACTTTAAGCTTAAATAAATAATAATATTTTGTTTGTATGAAATTTAAAAAAATATATAAACTACTTGATCTAGACAGATCTGTGAAAAACATTAATAAGAGATGAGTCTCCTAACTAAGTTTAGTTGATGTGCAACCAGTGGGTCTTTATATTTATAAATGATAGTATATAGGAATTACATTTATTTTTATGTTTTTGTTATAATCCTAATAGTTTATAACTTATAATAAGAATACCAAACTTTCCATACAGTAATGCCACCAAGTGTAAACCTTCATAATCAATGGATGCAGGAAGGTTTGTGTATAAAATTACTGTCTAATGCCTATTCAACCAACATTCCTAGACTAGTTTTTAGCTTGTGGCTTTCATCAGTGAGAAGCTTTGGATTTAAGAGCACTGCATCTAGATCTTAGGACCTAATGCAACCCTCCAGAAGCCACCTTCTACCTATTTGGTAACTATAAAGCTAGGAGCTTAAGCTGAAAACACCATAATGTTTCCATCCCAAACTCATTTGCTTATATAGTCATATAGATCTGAACTTAGTTCAGTTTCTATGCATTTTGGTGTCTTTGGTTTTTCAAAAGTCACAGTCACCATTATTCTATTCACAGTCACCATTATTCTATGAATAACCATCAAAAATCGATTAAAAATTCCATATGCTTGCACATGCTGTTATTAAGAGTACCAAACACTCCATACAATAGTGCCACCAAGTGCAAACTTTCGTAATCAGTGGATGCAGAAAGGTTTGTACATAAAATCCCTACCTATTTGCATACTCATCCAACATCTCCAGACTATTTTCTAACTTGTGGCTTTCATCAGTGAGGAACCTTGGATTTGAGTGCACTATACCTAGAACTTAGTATTTAATGCAACCATTAGCTGGAAACTAGTCTTGGGATGTTGGATGACTAGGCACTAGATAGGGATTTTATGCACAAACTTTCCTGCATCCATTGATTACGAAAGTTTGCACTTGGTGGTATTACTATATGGAAAGTTTGGTACTCTTATTTACAGCATGGGTAAGCATATGAAATAGTGGTCATGTGATGTTTTGATGGTTTTATCCCTATCTTGTCCATTGGGATAATGGTGACCATGGTTTTTGAAAAACCAAAGATACCAAAATGTATAGATGCTAGACTGAGTTCAGATTTATATGACTATATAAGCAAATGAGCTTGGGTTGGAAATATTATAGTGTTTTTATCTTGGGCTCCTAGCTTTATAGTTAACCAAATAAGTAAAAGGTGAATGTTGGGGGTTCCATTAGATACTAAAATCTAGGTGCAGTGCTCTCAAATCCAAGGCTCCTTACTGATGAAAGCCACAAGCTAGAAACTAGTCTGAGGATGTTGGATGAGTAGGCACTAGATAGGAATTTTATGCACAAATCTTCCTGCAGTTATTGATTATGAAGGTTTGCACTTGGTGGCATGATGTATGTAGAGTTCAATACTTTTATTAATTGCATATGTAAGCATATGAAATGGTAATTATGTCATGTTTTGATAATTTATAACTTACTAAATTATTGTTATATAGTCAAATTACTTGAAAGTATGAATTTGTTAAGAAACTTTTATAAGTCCAAATATTAAATGAGTACTCTCCTTTGCCAGTCTTTCTAAGAAAATTAATACATTGTTGAGTAACCAGGATACCCCAAACAACAAGACTAAGATAACTTGGCAACTAGGAAAGTTCAAGATCTAGAGGAATCTCTCAGAAATATAAAAATAGATACAAGATCTTATAAAAGTAATTTTCTCTTGATTTTTGTAAGCTTTAAGCTCCGAGTTATGAATATCACATTTTAATTATGAGTAATATATATGTATATTTTTAGAGTTGACAGTGATTTTCTTTTAAATAAACTAGTTCCCAATATGGCCATTAAGTATTGGTAATGCTGGAGCAGAGAAAGGCTATAAGTTTGAATGTTTACCTTGGATTAAGGCAAATTTGGAAACCACCAGATTCCACTAACACCCGGAAAATGATTTATCCTTCTTCAATATTTAAGTCATCTAGATTTTGCAGATAAAATGCTTCAGATTTTCAGGGAATATTGCAGGAGTTATCGGACGGAAGTAAGAAAGTAGGTCTAAAGAATACAAGAAGACTGAAATAATGTTCAGCAGATTTTCTCAGAAAAAGAAAATAATGGTTAATAATTATAAATTATAAGAAATTAACAACTACAAATACCTTGATCAGATCACTAATACAGAAGTGAATGTAATGGATAAAATTAAGCATAGAATTAAATGTGGAAGTGCAATATTAAAACAAAATATGCCTGGATGTTTGGAAAAGAGGTTATTAGAGGTGTTTTACTAATTTTTAGTTATGAATCTGAGACTTGAACATTTAACAGAAGAGATGTAGAGCAATTTCAAACCACTCAACTAAAATATGGAGAGATATAATGGAAGTAACAAAAAACAGATTGAAAATGTAATATTTGGGACCGAGATCAAATAGATATCATTGAAAAAAATCAAGACTGTAATTATGCTGGGTTGAACATCTTTATAGAAGAAATGATAATAGAGGGATAGTTGAAGTCTTAAACTGGATGCCAAGAAATTATAAAAGATCTAATAAGAGACCACGTTAAATGATTTGATGATAATAAAGTTTGTTGATGGACTAGCCTCAGAGAAACTGTCATTCTGCTGTAGAATGATAGTGGTTGAAAATGATAAAAGATAATGAAGTTCAGAATTCTGAGACTAGTTTTGACTTTTTTCATCTTACTCATATTGTAATACATTAAAGATCAGCATGTCAAGCCATTGTGCATGCACTTTTTACGAGTGTTAATAATAAATGAATACTTTGACTCCCAACACAAGATATAGTATTTAGGAAAGAATAAAATGAATCCACTTATTCTATCCAACCCAAATGCTTATATATGGGCAAATCTTAAGTACTGGAAGTGAAAGCGTGAGGATAGACCACTCACTTTAAATTACTGTTTACAATGTCTGAATGAATGACGTCGATGAAATTATCTAGAATTTACTAAACGTCATTCTCAAATGAAACTTAAACATATGTAAATAAGCATTTATCTTACATAGCGCATGTTTATAAATTGTAATACATTAAAGATCAGCCTGTCAAGCTATTGTGCATGCGCTTTTTACGAGTGTTAATAATAAATGAATACTTTGACTCCCAACACGATATAGTATTTAGGAAAGAATAAAATGAATCCACTTATTCTATCCAACCCAAATGCTTATATATGGGCAAATCTTAAGTACTGGAAGTGAAAGCGTGAGGATAGACCACTCACTTTAAATTACTGTTTATGATGTCTGAATGAATGACGTCGACAAAATTATCTAGAATTTACTAAATGTCACTCTCAAATGAAACTTAAACATATGTAAATAAGCATTTATTTTATATAGTGCATGTTTATAAATTGCAATACATTAAAGATCAGCCTGTCAAGCTATTGTGCATGCGCTTTTTACGAGTGTTAATAATAAATGAATACTTTGATGTTTAGTAAATTCTAGATAATTTCGTCGATGTCATTCATTCAGACATCGTAAACAGTAAATTAAAGTGAGTGGTCTATCCTCACGCTTTCACTTCCAGTACTTAAGATTTGCCCATATATAAGCATTTGGGTTGGATAGAATAAGTGGATTCATTTTATTCTTTCCTAAATACTATATCTTGTGTTGGGAGTCAAAGTATTCATTTATTATTATCACTCGTAAAAAGCGCATGCACAATAGCTTGACAGGCTAATCTTGAATGTATTACAATTTATAAACATGCGCTATATAAAATAAATGCTTATCTTACTCATATTGTAATTAATGAAAATTGTAGTAATTGTTATGAGGAAAATTTATATTTCTATTCTTATTCTTTAGTTTTTTTTACCATATCTGAAATAATCTCAACTTGATTGTATTTTTTTAGTGAACACATTTTGTTATTCAACTTTTATATTGCAGCTTATAAATGCATAAATTATACAAGATTATTTTTATTATATTTTAAATAGAAAACAGGGTTCCATATTTGTTAAAAGAACATTTATTAAATTCTATTTATTATAAAGATGGTAATACATATGCTGGAAATATAAGATATTTATAAGTAAAACAGCTAAATTTTTATTAAAAATTTTATTAATTTATTTGTAAATAAACTAATATAAATCCATATAGTGGTCTTCCTAAATTTTAGTTTAGTCTTATAAATGGATACCTAAATCCAGCATCATATATTGGTGATAGCAGATTAGATATACGTTAGCAATGATCAACTGCTTATCATTATCTAATTATTTTTGGAGATAGTAGTATAATAATATTCATTCAATAATGTCATATTTTAGAAATTGGTAACAGTTTAACTTTGGATGATATTTCAATATTAGAGTATTTTTAAAAGTTGTGACAAACGTAATTTAAAATCTACATTACATTTTATAAGTACTTATTTGACATGGCACTATTATTTCAATGAAATTAATATTGTTTTAATTGCTGAATTACTTATTTGTCCAAGTTCATTATCTATAAATTATAAGTTTTTGAGTTCATACTAGATAATGCTTTAAGAATTATATCATTTATTTACAAATTCAGTTAAAATAAATCATTGAAACTTTCAATAAAGGAGTTGTCTAGAATATGCTTAGTTGGAAAATATTTTTTTTAAAGCAATATATGATAACTAAACATTATTAAACACTATTTTTTTAAATATAGTTACTATTTTATTTTATCTACTGGAATTTATTTATATTTCTAAACTTTTTTAAGCTTGTGAAAAAAAAAAAAATGCCTGAAATTGTCAGCTAGTTTTTTTGTTTATTTTATGTTATAGGCATTCATTTTAGCTTTTATATTTTTTAGGCAGAATACTTAATATATATACATTTTTTATCCTATAATAAATTTTTGCAGTTATAGAGATGTTTCTCATATGCTTATTATTAAACAGGCAAAACTCTCCATATAGTAGCGCCACCCTGTGCCAATAACAGTTATGTGCTAGCATAAGAGATGGTGATCATGTAATGCTTATTATTCATAATTTTTAATATATTTTCAGTTCAAAGCACCTTCTTGAAAATGAAATGCTACAGTGGTAAATGTGCTGCAAGAAATTGTATATTTTGAAATTCACTTTACTTTGCATGCTCCAAATTTCATTCAGTTTCTGTTCATCACCGAGTCTGTGTTATTAAGCCAATAAACATCACACAATCACCATTTCTTATGCTTGCTTATAATTTTTATTAAAACAGGCAAAACTTTCTATATGTATTGCCACTCAGTGCAAGCCAGAGTAATCAATGGATGCAGAAGGCAGTCTGTATTATTAACATATCTGTGTCAGTTTTTTCCATTTTATATTCTGTTTCATGCAAATTTCTTTTGTTGGTGTCAAAAATAGGAGCAGTTATTAGTATAGAAGTAAGTGTGCTAAACAGAGATTATTCTAATACAGATTCACTCACTATGATTAGACGTAAATTATTGTAAATTCTTCCAATGAGAAGAGTGAATAAGACCTGCTTGGTTATCCTTGGGACTCAGCAGACAGTATTGCTATAGGATCTCTGGTCGATTGGTGCATATAGGAAAGCTTTGAGAACTCCAATCATTTGTTCCCAATAATGCTCAACAGGCAAAAAAAAAAGCCAAATTTGAGCTTGAGTCTCAAATTACAGTATTATAAATTGCATCAGCAAAGAATTCACAAAAATTTCTACAACCACCCAAACAGAAAAGCCATTCAATTCCACTCTTAGAGAAATATATGAATATGATTGGCAGGTTGAGTTGGAGAGCAGTTAAGTCATTGTCCTCCAATAGCATCACAATATGTAGATAGCATCCATTGGGTTTGTTTATTCCAAAAACATAGATAACATTGTAGGATCCTTTTTAGTTTTGTTGTGGAGTTACCACATGCTGCCCTATTCTTGTATTAATGTTAGCTGTAGATTTTCCTTAAGCATGTGAATGGACTATGAGAGTTATATACATATTTTTTAAGAGCAATTATATCATGAAAGTTATGATTTCCTGCAACATGTTTAACAATGAAATAGTTGCAGAAAGAGGAGACTCTTCACCAAACTACATTAAAGGCTTTGAATAATAAATATTGTTAAAGTTTTTACTACAGATGAGAAGCATTTCTATTAGTGAATGAATTTCTTAATCTAATTTTGAAATTTGATTTTTTTTTCTTCATATGTCAAATGCGTTGACCTGGAAGCGAACCCGGGCCAGCTACTTGGGAGACAGTTATGCTAACCATTAAGCCAACAATGCCTGACTTTGGAATTTGATTTGTATTGCATTTTCCACACAAATATATCTGTATGTGTTTAATGAAATAATGTATGCCAATGAAACATCACATGAGTAGAATAAATAGAGTGAATTAATTACAAAAGAAATAATACCATTGCAAATGTTTGCTCATTCAATTTTATTTTATCTTAGTATTTTTTGGGTCTCGTCATCATGCCATTAATCATTTGATGCTAACTATAATAATCGAATTACATGTTTGCACAGTTAGATTTTCTTTCTTTAATTATATTTGCAACATCTTTCTAACTTTTTATTTTTGATTTTTTGGTTTCTTTTTTTTTCTTCTGGAAAATAGAATGAGCACACTCATTTTTGAGTAACTGCTAAAATTGATTACTGTAAATCAGGAAATGAGTCACATCCAAGTAAATGTAGATTTTATATTTATCTAATTACTCTTAACAGCAAAAATTGTAATTAATATGGTAAATTGTCACAAGGATCTGATCTTTGATTTATGAAGTTTGTGTTCAAATTCCTTTTAATTAGTCAAAAAATAATTAAATTTTGATAATTTTGTTATGAGTATAACATAATTAAGTTTGGGGATTTTTATTTCAGGAATAGCTTGACTTTTGTTTTGTCAACATACTTAAGACAAATTATTATATCCTCTTTCTCATAATAAAATAATACTTTTAAGATTGCTTCCTATTCTTTTTTACATCTAGAGATATTTAGAAGAAGCTGACATTTATACAACATATTTTTTTTTTATGATATTACAGGAATGATTATAATTTGTGTATGTATAATTTTCATCAGTTTTTAATGTTGACAATGGCCCACAACATGTTGACATTTGTATGTTATACATAAAAAAAAGGAATTAAATCTTTATGCTTGTTCTTTATGCTAGGAATTAAATCTTGTGAATGAAATTTATGAGATTTATTAATATTTTATAAAACTTAAGACAATTTATTATCGCTTTGTTAATATTTTTTAAAGTTAAAACATATGTTCAATAAAATAATTTTGAGAAAGAAAAAAAAATACATAAATACTTTGATGTCCTGAAAGTGGATAATTAAAACAAAATCACCCAGAAGCTTCTGGCTTACAGATAATACAGAAGTATCATTTTTAATTATTAACTTTGATCAGAATAATAAAGAAGTAAATTTAATTTGCTATTAATGAATGACAAATATCTGTTTTGTATTCTAAAATTAAATATTTTATACATCTTCTGTGTATTATGAAGGTTATTTTTGCTTTAATATGGACTTCTTGCTGATTATTTAAGTAATAAACAATTTTAGATTTCTTTTTATTCCAACAAAATTTTAATTATTGTACAGCTGCTTTATAAGAAGTTATCCCGGGATAGCGGTTCGCTTCCAGGCTAATGCTATGACACATGAGGAAAAAAAAAGTTTTATCTTCACAAATCCAATGGCTAAACAAGCACTTCCTGTTTTTCCACACCTGAGATATTTTTAAAGACTGAGTGAATTAGATATAAAGTATACTTTTTTTAAAAAAAAAATTTTAAAAAGGAAGCAAGAATTGATATCTTTTATTTTCCAAAAATAACAACAGAAGTTTAATTAATTCATTCCATCAGTGAAAACATCTCCTAGGTGTGAAAAGACCAGGAACCTGTTTTTTGTGCAGTGGATTTTAAAAGATAATAATCTAATTTGAATTGTATACAATATATATTAAGAGCAATCTACAATACTTGATTACTAGGAAATAATTTGCCATAATTTATACTAGTATCTTAATTTTAAAGCTAGCTGTAAATTTTAAGAAGTCCGATATAAATTAAAATACATAATTTAATTCACTTAATCACTAAAAAAAACCATATCATCAATGTAAAGACAGATAAATCTTATTTTTTTTGTTAAGTAAATTTTAAAAGATAACAATCTTAAGTTTAAATTAAAATCTTATTAATATAAAAATAACTTTTATTTTTTTTCTTTTGTATTATAAATAGATAATATATCTATATATGAAAAAGTGGATTTTATAATACTATTTGTCTAATTGGTAATATATATGATGATGATAAAAGAATAATGGTATTTATATGCATGTAAAATGTGTGGCTTACTTATAAATCATTAGCAATCATTTACAAATGAATATAGCCATTTCATCTCCAAAAGAAAAATAATAATAATGCACTAGAAATGCGTTTTGTGATGACTATACAAATCCATATTTATAAATATAAAATATAATTTTTTTAAAGAGTATTTAGGTTTGTAATTGATTTCAACTCCCATAGTTACCTTTGTATATGGTTATTGATATCAGCCATTGCCACATTAAAAATAAAAAGCTCCATGGAACATAGAATGCAGTTAAATTCACTGATATTATGTTTTTTTTTTCTTTGATCTTAAATGACATCTAATAGTGTATTAGATTATACATATAAAGACCGGACATTTCAAGAGAGAGAAAGTAAGAAATTTTTTTATTGTAGATCTGATTTTAATATCTTTGATCAGTCCACATATAAAGGCAAGACATTTCAAGAGAATATGCACAACTTGTTTTTATAACATTTGGAAATTAATATATTCAAAAGCCTCTTAAAATCTTCTTAATTTCTATTATAGCATTCAGTAGATCAGTAATTGGCAACTTTGTTTTAGTTTGTTATATTGACTATTTTGTATCTCCATAGATTAAATGAACAAATCAATGATGTAAAGTAATGATAATAAAAATATTAATATGTATAAAGATTCTTTTTTCAAATTAATTAAAAAAATACAAAACATTAGAAACATAGAAAAGTTAAAAATTTAACACAAACTATAATGGCAATTAAATCATTGACTTTCTAGGTGCTGTTTTTGTCTGAAAAATGTCTCGAAATGTAGTTTGTAATTTGACACTTTTATACAAATATAAGATTCTAAATTGTGTCAATTGATTTCTTAATGGATTTAAAATATAATTCATTTGGAAAAGATTTGTTTACAGATGCAAGACAAACCAAAAAATAAAGTAGATATTATTATTTTTTGCATTGTTAAAAATTGTTCAAAAAGAAATGCCCAGCATTCCAATATAATTTTATTTATATATTTGAAACATTTCAATTTCTTTCAACAAAGTTCTCTAGATCTATAATTAAAACTAAACATGGAACTATTTCTGTTCAATGTTTCAAATTAGTTCTAAATTTCAGCTGAATAATGTCAATGGATTTAGCAGAGTAAACTTAATACATTTATATTAAATATTAATTTATAAAATAACTATTAATAAAATAAAAATTTAGGGAAATGTCAGTTTATTTTAATTTTGCAAGTTTATTAATTAACTTTTTGGAAAGCAATTTGTGAGTCATCCCAAATGCATTTTTAGTGACCTGACCTGTGGATTATAGGTTGCTCATTACTGCAATAAATCATGTCTAATTTGTACTGCTATTTGATTGATAAAGCAAAATGGTTTGATGATGTTTTTTTTCTAACAATGACAAAAATATTCAACTAAGTTTTCTTAATAAAAAGAGAGTTTACATAACATTATTCTTATAAAGTTGTTAATATTTACATATTCAACTGAAAAAATCTCAATTTATGAATCAAGGATAATTGATCTCTAGATTTGTAATTAATCATAAACATGTTTCTTAATCTGAGACAGACTTGTTAACATATTGTTTACTTAACTATTGTAGAAATTTTATAAAATGATTAGCAGTTTGTTATATGGAATTGAGTCATACTTTCTATCAATCCAATCTAAAAGCTATCGACAAATTTAATATCAAAATGGTTTAGATAATTTTGAAAATTCAATAGTGAGATCATAAAAATAATTCATATTCAGCTTGCAAGATGTTGACATTTGAAATGAATCATAGAGATGACTTTTAAAAATTTATAGTCAACTTGAATGTGGTTTTTGTGGAAAAAGTGTCATTTATATGATAAATATTTCTTCCAAGTCTTCCCAAAGAGGTATAGTATCAATTGCCTTCTTTGTGAGAATAAAACTGAAAATAGAATAAAATGGAGATTTACAATTATGCTGAAAGAAAAGTTTGCACTAGAAAGAATTAAAAAACAATCATACCAGGATATTAGATCACCATATCTTACATGTGGATATATTTATGATTGATTTGTGTAGTTGTCACAAAACTTAGATTTATATAAGTATTTTTCTTATAATTAAAGTGCTCGTGCACATTTCATGGAAGTGTAAGTAATTGAAATAATACTTGGGAAGACTAATGCTATTGCCATTTTAAGATTATCTTGACTATATCATTTAAATGTATTAATGTTTCATTTATAATACAATATTCTTCAAATAGATGCATTAATGTTTTATGTCTAATATTTGACTATCTTTATTGTATCATTCTAATCTATTACATTAGCTGTTGAACAAATTGAACTTTTGAAAAAGACAGTATATCAGATTTTTTTCATTAGCTGCTTTGCATGATTACTAGGAATATGATTCAAAAATGCTTTTAAGCATAATTCTTTTTATTCTCTTCCATTTTAATGTGTGTGATCAAGTGTATCAGCAGTATGAGATAGCGTGGATGGTTGAGGGTCGTGTGAAAGTCTGAGTTCAAACCCTCATATATTACATATAGAAGTGCAAGAATGAAAAAGCTTGTACTGTAGAAAAATTTATATTTTCAATTAAAGCATAAAGTAAATGGATCTGGAATCATTGGTGTTTTATTGGAGAGATTTGAAGATCTTTTATAATTAATTGGTTACTATGTTGTAAGAAAATCAGCCATATTTGAAATAATTGCAAATCTGTGCAGGTCTTAGAATAAATTTATAATGAGAATTCTTGAAGTTAAATGCAAGATCATAAGGAATCTTCCTAATGTATATAACACAAGTTTATTATATTATTGGTCTCATTCAGTTTGATATAATCTGGTTACCAACTTAATCTGAGCCATTTTTTTTTTCTAATTCAATATAATGTTTTTGATTACATTTTATCATTAATATTTATTATATTGTTTTTACATGATGATTATTTATAAATTATATAGCTTTTATGATTAATTATTTGAAAGTAGTGACTATTGTCTTTCCATATAGCCAATTAAGCAAGTAGTGATAACGTAGAAGCATATAGAGAAGCCATTTAAATGTTAAATTTCAAATATTTTGCTCATACTATTTGAAATAGAAAGAATCTTTCACATCAAAATCTTTTCTAGTTTATGGCAAATGTTTGATCAACTTCTTTACTTTTCAATTTTGAATTTAAAATTTATTTACCTAAAATTTAGAATTTATACTGACAGTATATTTGAAGAATTAATTTTAAATAATGACATTAAAGAACATGATGAATATACATTTTATATTTTTATATAATAAAGATATTGATAATTGTACAATGGTTACAAGAAAACCTAATATACAAAATAATAGACAAATGAAAGAAGAAAAGTATTTGGGAAAAGTAAAGAGAACATATTATTAAATGATCACTGATTGGGAAGTATTGGAGTAGAATAACATTGAGCTGGAATTTTAGACACAACAATTAAAAATAGCATACTGTTAGTGACTACAGAGGAAACAATGATATATTTTAAATTAGGGATTATGAATTAGAAGAAAATAAATAAGAAAATAGAAGTAGGGTTACTACTGAGATTAAATAATGGATAATTTAAAATAAATTTGTATGATTAATATGAGAAATAAATATTTGTGTGTGAAAAGTGGATTTTTTTAGAGATTTGGAATATTTTTCTTTAGTGATTAATTTAAGAAGAATGGGATGCATTTATTAAAGAGAGGAGATAAAAAATTCGAAAAAAAAAAAGTACAATTTCATTTGCCCTCAGGGAAATTAATAAGATAGAGAAAAATATGGATGAGGATATGATATGAGTATAAAAGAATTTTTTAAAATGATTGTTTCATAAATATACAAGGAGGTAGAGAAATGAATGTGAAGAGAATTACTGTATATAGAAGAGAATTTAGACTTAGTAAAACAACAACAAGACCCATTTTAGAGATAATGAAAAGTATAAAAAGGGAATAAATAGATAAGAAAGATGGAAAAATAGACTTATTACTGAAAAGGCTATTTTATAAAGAAGTTGAAATAAATATGTGGAATAATACATTTAGGTGATGAAAATCGAGGAGAATGTGAAAGAGTAGAATGAGAGAACGTTTTCAGAGGAATATAATTAAGTTTAGAAAGAATAACTGTAAAAACATTGATTATAAGTGACTTAATGGAATGATTCAGAAATTAAACATTTTCATTTACATGGTACCCCCATTAATGAAGTATCTTTTGTACCCCACATAACAATAACTACGTATGGTTGGCTGTTTTCAGTTATACTTTCAGGATAATGTCATTCATCAACAAATTATAATTAACAATATGTCTTTTTAAAATAATTACATTCTTCTTATACCTTTTAACTGAAACACACAGGCTTATTATATACCTGTGTCTATATATGTAATATATAGGGTATATGAACACAGATTTCCACATGACTCACCACTCTCCACACTATCTCATAACAATGATACACTTGAACTCATATATGTTGAAAAGATAAATAATCACCAATATACGTATTTCATGCTAAACCAGCAATCATCAGTTGGTCCAAATTGCCATCTCCACACATATATGCTATAAGTGCTCAGATATATATTAAGATAGCCAAACCTCATACTTTAATGGATAGGCTTAGAGTTGGAGTGTGGAGTAGATTGAAGCCTATCCATTAAAGTATGAGGTTTGGCTATCTTAATATATATCTGAGCACTTATAGCATATTTGTGTGGAGATGGTAATCTGAACCAACTGATGATTGCTGATTTAGCATGAAATACGTATATTGGTGATTATTTATCTTTTCAACATATAGGTATGTGTTCAAGTGTATCAGTGTTCTGAGATAGTGTGGAGAGTGGTTATACCTTTTAAGTAAAAATATTTATTATTATAATTACAGTTTCGACTGTTCCTTGCAGTCTTCAGATCCACAAAAATTTAAATATTATAACAATACAACCAAAACTTATATATACACCAATAAATTAACAAACAATTTATACATATAATAATACTCTTAAACACTATACATCATGTATTACATATATTTATCTAAATTACTCAATCCTTAAATGCTTTAAAAAATTTTAAATTAATTTTTAATTCTTTAATATTTTATATTCCTGTTTTTATACATTTTAAAATATGCTATTATATATATATACACCATAATATATCCTCCCTATAAACTTTTTAAAAAAAATATGTAAATCTTAATTTTTATACATTATTTATTTTATTACATTTCTAAATTCTTTTAAATCTTATAAAACCTTCACATCCCTTAATAATTTAAATATCTTTTCTTTTATATATATTAAATATATTTTTCTCCATACATAAAAATCTTTATTTTTGTTTTATTCCTAAACTATATTTCATTCTTAAATTTTATATTTTAAAAAAATTCTTAAGAACCTTTATTCCTGTATTACTTATATACCTATTAAATTAATATTCCTTACTCATACCAAATTATTAACGTTTCTAAATTTATACCTGATCTTATTCATCACCGTACATACTCATATAACATTATAATCCTTATAATATCTTTACTCACTACCAATTCCTACTACCATAAATTTATTTTTATTTTTTATAACTTACATTATTTAATAAATCTTTTACCTCATTCTATCTCTCTACTCTTCCTTTTCCATCAATTTATTTCACTATCCCATCACCCAACTTCCTTTTTCACTTTCTTTAACACAGCTCCCTCCATTTAAACAAATTTAAAACATTTCAATTTTAATTCTATATTATATTCATTCCATTCATCCTCCTCTCACACCAACATTACCCCCCCCATCTCTATTAATATTTAGTTTTATTTTTTTTATTAATAATGCCTCCCTTATCTTTCTATCCTTTCTATCATCTGCATAATTAATCATCCTAATATTATCCTTTCCTAAATTATGCCGTGTCTATAAGATGCATATACACTGGTGACGCTTTATTATACTTACGCTTCATTAATCGAGTATTTATTGAGTTCTTCGTCTCACCTACATACTTATTTCTAATTCCTTCCTTACACATCTTACATTTATCTCATATTCATCATTAATATTATAACGATCGAAATGCAAGTGAAGATCGAATCTAACCGCAAACTACATATCTGCTCCACAGGGCGCCATCTAGGCATTTAAACCTAGAAAAATTTATAGAGTAGGCAGATACGCGCTGTTAAGATTCCACTTTATTTAAATATTCAGATCGTTAGCCCAAGTCACTAGCTCAGTGGAGTAGCAGAGATAATAAAATATAAATTTTATATCTTAAATATAAAAGAATAAAAGCCACTGCCAGAAATTAACACATAAAAATATTTATTTACGCACATATAAAATAACATTTAAATTTTGAGGAATAAATTCACCATTTTAGATTTTTCTATTAATCTTTAGTTTTACATTTAAGTAAATTACAACCATGAGTTTAATATTTATTTAGTGAGTTGAGGATGAATGGACTACATAGATCTGCATTTGAAAAGAAAATATTCTTCCCTGATTTAACCTTAGGCAACAAATTTCGCAATCAAACCAGCGCCAATCCATCTGATACATTTATGTATTCAATGTAGCATGAAAATACGACAACACAAAATACTATACTGTCAGGAATGTACATCTGATCAGTAAGTAGAATTAGAGAAAACATTGTCTCTCCACCAACAGGAATGTTACATCTGTTGGCGAGTAGAACAATAAACATAAAACTCCATAGGAATGGACTGCGGTCCTTTGCCGTCTTACAAACCCATCCATAGGCAAACAGAAGGTGTGTGGCGTATATATATAATCCTGCCCATAGCGGATCTCATACTACATCTACAATTACACAAATATATCCAATCCATTGAACCAATTCAACTACGAAATCAACAACCTAAGATTACCCTCCCTTAATATAACTTTACAAAACTATATAGCCATTCACGCCCGACTTAAATTTAACATTTAAATACGTTTGCACAGATTATTTTTATACAATTTGTTTTATAATGTCGAGTATAGATCGGCTGCACAGATTCCACGGTCAAAAAACATTCCAAATTAAACACAACCGATCAAAATACAAAGTCAATCGATAACGTCAATTGCTGAGGGAATACAGGAGACCCTTTGGTGTTCATCATAAGACACCGCAGTGACATTGTTGACTTATATGTTCTAATCGACTGTGAAAACCACAACATAATCAACCGCTAACGAATCTATGCAACGTCTATACCCAACTTAAATGTAATGCATTTAATAATTTCTACAATAAATATTATTACAAATAAAAATAATAAAAATGGAAATGATTTTAGAAAAACTTAACTTTATAAATTTAAACAATCAATTATTAATTTGAAAATCAAATAAGAGTTCATTTTAAAATTTAAATTATCTGAATCTTTAAAAAAAAAACAATGACGAAAGTTCTTAATTACTTTTTTTTTGTTGTTGTTAATTTGTAAAGTTCATAGCTCACGGTAGAAGAGTCCAGGTTTCTGCTTTTAATTCCCGTGACGCCTCCATTGGAAGATAATGTTCTGGAGATGGCAATAGCTGGTTCAAGGTATCACAGTCTTTTCATTTTTTTTTTTATAGAGAGTGTGGTATGTGCATCCTACCACATCTCTCAAACACAAAATGCTGGAACTGCCAAGAAAAAACTGTATTTCCCTTTTTATATTATCCACACGGATTCAATCAACAAAACGTCACTAATCCATCACTTTCGTTAGGGTCCAAGCCAAGGCTTAGTGCTTCCATTGGTCAAGCTAATTTCTCTTTATTTTCTTATCTATCTTTCATCAGATCATTTTAATTATACAAGAGCCCAAGGCTAGCTTGCTTTTCAAACAATTTATAAACAATCATTTCCATTTACAGATTACAAGAATTAATTAATACCTGTTTTTATTTTTAAATCTTGTACTTTTTTTTATAAAAAAGTACGTTCAAATACTTATTTGTTTTTTTAAAAAAAAAATATTTTTAAAGTTTGGCATCTGTGCGAATGTATATACGTTTAACAAACATTTTAATTTTAGCGTTTAGTTTTTTACTTTTATTTGCGAACTTTTAAGTTTTTATTTTAAATTAATGTAACGACATATTTATATATCATTACAATATATATTTTTTCTTTATTTATATACTTATTATCTAAAATGTCCATTACATTCTTCTTCACTATTTTATATTATATAACATTGTTCAAATTTTTATTAATTTTCCTAATTATATTAATTCTTCTAACTATACTACTATCATTAACTTTTATACCTATATATTCCTCCTTCTCACTCCTTTTTATTAATTTTCTTCCATCTTTCTCCCATTTTTATATACTTTTTCTACCTTTCTTATATTCTTTCTTATTACTTCTTCTGGATAATCATTAATTCTAAACTCCTCAGTTATTTTATTTATTTTCTTATCATATTTTGCTTTATCAGTATAATAATCTTATAGAACTAATTTTAAATTTCTTATCCATATTAGACCCCAATTTACAACATTACTCTTACCTGTTTTTCTATACACCTTTATTTCCACTCCACATCATTATTATATTCCTTTTTTATCATTATATCTAAATATGTTACTCTATTTTCTTTCTTCCATTCTATTATAAAATTTATATTCTTATCCAATTTATTAATTTTATCTAAATATCTTTTAATTTGCCTTTCACTCTTATTAAATATCAGGAGAAAATCATCTCCATACCTTTTAATCAATATTGGTGCATTTTTATTTTTTACCATTGCTTCTTCCATACTCTGCATATAAATCTCACTCAACACCCCACTCCATGCATCTACTATCACCAACCCTTTTTTCTGTTTATACCCCCCCCCCCTAAATTCAAATGTAACATTTTTACAACATAATCCCATTAAGTTTTCTAATATTTCTTGGATATTTCTATTTCCTTTTCTCTATCTTCCTTATACTTATTCATTGCGATTTTAATCACTTTTTCCACATCAATATTTGTATACATACATACCACATCTATCTTTAACAATGTTAAATTATGCCTATTATATTCCTTTACTTTACTTTTAATTTCCTTCACCAATTCTTTATAAATGTTACTCTCTCTCTATTTACATATTTTCTAAAAAACTTTCCTAACCACTTCAATACCTTATCATAATACGAATCTTTTCCATTAATTACATCACATCACCGGTTTCTGAATAATTCATCAGTATTCAGAATAAAGAAACTTGTCTAGTAGAAAAAGATATATTTGTATTTTTCATCATTTAATGCAATTTATTTTCTTAAAAAAAAATTATTGCAATTTAAAAATTATTGCATTATATATATTTTTTAATTATTCTTAAATTTCGTTAAGAATTAATAAACTTTTTATTAGTATTTTGATTGAAGTAATTATTAATTTAAAAAAAAAAAAACTTGTTTATTTGCAGATTTCATTTATAATGGTCTCACAAAACATTGATGATACTAATACATTTAAAATTTTATTAGCATCAGATTGCCATCTTGGATTTGCTGAAAAGGATTCTGAGAGAGGAAATGATTCTTTAATTACATTTGAAGAAATACTGAAAGTAGCAAAAAATCGAAATGTGGACTTCATTCTTTTAGCAGGAGATCTGTTTCATGAAAATAAACCATCAAGAAGAACTTTACATGGTTGCATGGATTTATTGCGTAAATATTGTATGGGAGATAGACCTGTTCAAATAGAATTTTTGAGTGATCAGTCAGTAAACTTTGGTCATTGTCGTTTTCCTATTGTTAATTATGAAGATTCAAATTTGAATATTTCAATACCAGTTTTCATTATTCATGGCAATCATGATGACCCCGCTGGTACAGGAAATTTATGCGCAATTGATTTATTAGCTGTTAGTGGATTGGTAAATTATTTTGGTAAAACAACATCATTAGAAAAAATTCAAATATCTCCTCTTCTTATGCAAAAAGGAGAAACAAAAGTTGCTCTCTATGGATTAGGTTCAATAAGAGATGAACGACTTCATAGATTGTTTGTTAGTAAATGTGTAACAATGCTTCGTCCAAGGGAAGGCACAGATGATTGGTTTAATTTATTTGCAATTCATCAAAACAGGGCCAAACATGGTCCCACAAATTACATCCCAGAACAATTTTTAGATGACTTTTTAGATTTGATAATTTGGGGTCATGAACATGAATGTAAAATTGAACCAGAATGGAATGGTAGTCAAAATTTTTTTGTAAGTCAACCAGGCAGTTCTATAGCCACATCATTAAGTCCAGGAGAAGCTATCAAAAAAAAAGTTGGTATATTATTTATTAACAAACGTGACTTCAAAATTGAAGCAATTCCTTTAGAAACAGTGCGTCCATTTTATACAGAAGACATTAATTTAATTAACACTAATTTAACTCCTGGAGATGTAAAAGCAGTTGAAGAATTTTGCAGTGAAAAAGTTGAAAGATTATTAGAAAGAGCACAGAATGAACTTACAAATCACAGACACCAGCCTAAAAAACCATTAATTCGTTTAAGAATTGACTATAGTGACAACTATGAAGTATTTAGTAAACATCGTTTCAGTCAGAAATTTGTTGAGAAAGTTGCAAATCCAAAAGACATTGTCATTTTTCACCGAAAAAAAATTAATGAAAAAAAAAATGAGGATGAAGACTTTGTACTTACTGAACATGATAATGTAGAATATGCTCAGGTGGAAGATTTAGTTAAATCAATTTTGAATGATTCATCTAATTCTCTTCAGCTTCTTGTTCTAACTGAAAAAAGTTTAAGTAAAGCAGTACAAGAATTTGTCGATAAAGAAGAAAAGGATGCAATTTCAGGCATAGTTAAGTATCAGATTAATAAAACTCAAAACCATTTATTTGTTCGAGCTGTTTCTGATGATACATTTGACCAGGAACTTGCAGCACTTCAAGATGAGCGACAAAAAAGGCCACAACAGGAAGATATTGAAAATCAACAGGCTCTTCGTCAAATTCAGCAGAAATCATCCTCTGACATTGGATCCAGAAGTTTTGATGATATATTGAGTTCAGACAGTGATGAAGAGCCATTAACATCTAAGGCAGTAAGAGGGCGTGGACGGGGAAGTCGAGGAACTAGAGGTTCTAGGAGGGTTCGTGGCAGTCAAGCAAGTAAAACAAGACAGAATAGTAGCAAAGGAAGTTCACATCAGCCTACTATTAATAGTTCTCTTTTATCAAATGGGACAAAAAATTTATCTAGAACAAGTACTAAAGGTCTCAATTTTGAAGAAGATAGTGAGGAAGAACCTATTAATAAATCCAAGGCTAAACGAAAAGGAGTTGCTTTTGCGGATTCTGATAGTGATGATGAGCGATGGGAACCAAAACGAAAAAAATGATATTACAGTTGATCTTTAAGTTGTTGTTTTTTTTTTCAGTAAAAAATATCCTAACATCCTTTTGTTTTTTAGTTGTATAATTTTTCTACTCAGCTTTTTAATTCTTTTTACAATATTAATGCAGCCATATCTTTGATCTTTTCAAAAGTGATATTAAATTCTTGTTTTAACTGATAATGTTTATTGGTATAGATAGATATTCACATTTTTAAAAAAGCTTTTTAACAATTTCATTCATCAGAGAGAATTGAAATACTTACTATACTATATGAATATATTAACATGTCACTCCTGATGAATTTGTTCTATGGCAGTTTTATTTCATTACCTCTTTTATGTGATCCAAAAAATTATTTAAGACTAAAAATCAATATCTTATTTTTAAAACTAATTTTTATCTTAAATGTTTTTAAAATAAAGATGGCTATAATTTATCTTTTGATCAGAAAAGAGAGAGAAAAAAATAAGACTATATATAATTTTGAAAATATGGAATAAATAAGGTCAATGATTTTTTAAATTTCAACTTGAATAATTTTTTGATTCATCCAAGAAAGATACTGAGAAGGATTTGCAATAGAAGGAATTTGACAGGAGCAGAGTTTTTATGTAATCATCCAGCATTTATATTCTCTTGAGAAAATATCGAAAGATGGAGTGAAATTGGAAAAAAAAAGTTTAAAAATTAAATACTTATATCAATGAATAACATCATTTATGATCAGAATTGAAAGCCAGTTTTGAGATATCAAAAATATGACTGTATTAAAACTAAAAAAGAACTAAGAAACAAAATGGAAGTATAAACTAAAAAAGGAAAGAATAGATGCATTAAGAAAATTGCAGAAAGGTTACATGATTAATCTAAATATTTTAATACATTTGTGATATAATGTATCTATACATTTACGCAAATATCTATGTGTGTGTGTATACACACATACGCATGTAAACATTTATGTAAATATAATGGTAATTTTATATTATGTATATAAATCTAATGCTAATTAAATGTTATTATAAAAGTTAATATATTGGCTTTTTTATTTATAATTTAACAACATTATATGGAATATTATATACTATCAAAAAAAAATTTTTTTTTTAAATGAATATTTATGCAAGTAATGTTTCTGACAAATTGGAATGAAACAGAAAAATATATGCCTATTTATGTAACATCTATATTATTAGATAAAACTTTTTTATTTTTAAGTAAAAACTTTTAATTTATGAATCCCTATCAATCTTTGTAATATATCAAAGAAACCTTGCAATATTCACAAGTACTGCTGTGCATCTAATTGTCTAGTATATAAATCTTTTTATTAATCATAATTTTGGTTAGATAAATATTAATTTTAATATGAGACAAAGCAATATTTATTAATTAAGTTGTAATAATTTTTTGAAATTAAGTCTTAGAAGTAATAAAGACTCCAAAGGTATAAGGTTTTGATAGAAGTTTGTCTATATTGAAATGGTAAATCTGATTCAGATTTTCATTTCACAGTCCAATCCACCTAGCCACTTACTAATAGGGTTCAATTGAAACCCACATATGTATAAATGTAAATATAGAAATGTATATATTTTTTCAAACGTTTTTTATTATTATTATTTATAACATTTTAAATCAGAACTACCTTGAATAAATTACTATAATTTATTTCACGTAATATATACATATAACATTGTTTTACTTACATTAATCAAATAATTTATTGTATTTTATTAAAAAAAAAATTTCAAATATGTTTTGAATTTTATATGTATTTTTATATATATATGCTTAATATATTTTTTTAAAGAATCCAAGGTGGCCTTCCAAGAGATTTTCGCCTCGATAAGGAATTTTAAAAGAAACATTAAAGCTGAAATGCATTGTAAATGTAAGATTAAATTACATAGGGAAAAAATAAATTACTTTGGAATTTCCATTAATTTATTAATGGAAATTCTACATCGTTTAGATAGATAAAACAAATATAAGATTATACAAGAATCCTTATCAAGGTTCAAACTTTCTTAAAGTAGAAATAAAGGTATGGTTTTCTTTTGTCTCAGGCAGGATAGAAAGAAAAATCACCTCGGGCAGCACATAGCTCAAATATTTGAATCACCATACAAATAGTGTTCTTTTTTTTTGTTGAAAAAAGAAAAGGAGAAAAGTTGTCCACCGTCACTATGCCCATCATAATGTACAGTGAGTAGAAAAGAGAAACTCACTACCAATCCTTCCTAGAACCCCATCTCCTATTATGCTGCTGCTATAGTCTATCTTGGAAAATGCACTAGCTATCAAAGTTCGCCCATACAATCATTCCAGGGGACATCCAGGTAAAGGCCACAAGAATTCAAATCCTGTCATCTATATTAAAATCTTTCTCATTTTAAATTAATTAATGTAATCCTACTTCCTCAAATCTTAAAAGTATAAAAGTTAAGTTTTATCGTAAATACCTAATCGATTCTTTAACCCTTATAAATTATTTGTTAATACTCAAGCTCACAATATTTTTAGATATTTTTATTTGAATATGAAAATATGATATTTATTTGTTTTATACTAATTTTAATAGTATAAATTTTATGTTTTTTTTTCTTAACCAATTTTACTCGTGAGAGAGTTCTAAAAAGATAATTTGCTAAAGAGCGAATTATATTCAAAAAAGGGGGAAGGGAGGTCAGCAAAGAAAGAATTAATTTTAAGTAAAATAAGTTGTTTTATCTGTCTCGCCAGTGAAGTTATGTCAAATATATATATATTAAAATGTACTTACATTAATAATTAAAGTAATTGTGGTAATGATTTCTCAGGATGGGATTTTATAAATTTAAATTGTGTTAAATTGGCTAAAATTTAAAATGTACTATATTTTGACCTGAAAACAGCGTTGCTGGATAAGCATCAGTTAATTATCTTGCCTTTTTTTTTTTTAAAGTTAAAAGTAGAAAAGTGGGAAGGGAAATCTATTCGAGAAATATTTTTCTTTATTTCTTATATATATATTGTTTTCGTTAATTAAATATTTTACCTGAAGTAATTGGTTGCGCAGATTGATCTTTATGCGGTATTAGATCCTTTAAGGCTACTTATTGATAATTATTCATATTTGGTTATTAATAAATCTCGAGTTAATAATGAATGCTAGATGTAGTTGGATTGGACCTAGAACAGTCAGTTATGTGCATGTGATTTGACTCCCAGTTGCACATACTTCTATAGGCCGGAGAGTGAGCGAGGTAGAGTTGGACAGTCGACATGATATCCGTACGGCGAACATGGAGGCTCATGTAATTCCTATCTCTCCATTAGGTACCGTTTTGCAATATCGTGGACATACCGACCCCTTTTCTTCATTTCCATAGGCATGTGAATGTCTGTAAAGCAGCTTGTATGAATCTACTTTTGTTTTTCTTTCTTTCGCATTCATATTTTATTAACTTGACATTGCTTCGTTTTTCTTTTATTGCCTATCTAATTCGTAAGTTATAGAGAAATGATTCTACTTAACAATCTTCAGCCTGAGTAACTGATTCTTTTGCTTTAATCCGTGATTAGTTAAGTCTTTTTAATTTATCTAAGGTATGTTATAGACATATAGATAAAGAATGACTAAATTGAAGGTCAAATCAATGTGGTTTGTGTGCTTGATAATTAACTGGTTTTTTTCTTCTTAATAGCTTATAGATCTAAACACTGTAATGTTAATTTCAATAACTTAACGTTCCAGCGAGGTCCTCTCTTAAAATAAATAAAATGTTACTTTAATGAAGATTGTAATATTTAACACAGCATTACGCTGTTGCACATGCGCTTTGAAGATTTTAACTATAAATGAATGAATACTAACACTCAACCACATGATAAAGTCTTTGGAAAAATGAATGAATACTAACACTCAACCACATGATAAAGTCTTTGGAAAAATGAATGAATACTAACACTCAACCACATGACAAAGTCTTTGGAAAAGATAGAATCTTTTCCAAAGACTTTATCATGTGGTTGAGTGTTAGTATTCATTCATTTATAGTTAAAATCTTCAAAGCGCATGTGCAACAGCGTAATGCTGTGTTAAATATTACAGTTTACAAATATCGCGCTATAAAAAAAATGATTTATTTAATGAAGATTGTTATTTGCAAAAAAAAAAATGAAATAAAATATTTTCTCTTCTTTTTGTCATTTTGAGTAAGACGTCAAATTAGTTTCATATAATTGTTTTTTTTTCTTTGACATCAGTTTATTATATAATGTCTTAGAAGATTTAAATAAGAAAGGAAAATGTTATTTTTTTTTTACACAATCAGTTTATCGATTTTCAAATATGCTGATTGACAAAAATAATCCCACTTTCTTGTAATAAATATGAACGGAAAATTTATATTTACTAAAATCCGTGGTCATTTAATTTTGTTTTTCTTTTATTGTTTAACTAATGTAAACAAATAATTTTGTGCAAACTATGATAAATTAAGAAGATAACCGCTATATATAAATATATCTCACATAATGTGGTTTTCGCATAAATCTACTTGTGTAAATATAAAACTAATGTAGAGAATTTTTTTTCAGTGAGCTCGAGTAAAATGTAAATTTAAACAATTAAAGAGTTAAAATATATGTATAAAACTAAATTTCCAGTGTGTTTGAATTTTTATTTACTTATTATTTTAATTAGTATTTTATGTTAAGTTATATATATAAGTTCAATCACCCAAGGTCTCATTAAGTTAGAATTAGTGTGAATCTCGTGCTCTAAGGCTCGGCTCTGGGACAGTGAAAGTGAAGGAGTGTGATGTGATCATTGAGAAATGTAATTTAGATCTTTGACCTGGGGATATAGGTAAATAGGGCAGAATCCATGATGTACCTGACTTATATATCTTGTACATGGTTGGACTCGAGTACTTTACTTGTATTCTGGATCTTGTTGGATCAATATACGTTTTTCGACTGGTACAATATTTATTATTTGATTTTTGTCAACCACACAGTAATAATACTAATTATTTATTAAACCAGAGCTTATATCCTAGATATACATTTTTTAGAGATCATTTGTCTTTGCAAGACATTTTGCTTCATATGTTTTAAGAATGTTTGGCAGTGGAAATTTTCAGTGTATCTAGAGAAAAAAAAATTAAATTATATATACCCACCATCCCAAAATAAAAATATCGCTACTTTTCAAGATATTTCTAAAACTTATTTATATATTGAATTACTTAACTTTAGAACTAGATAGGTGGAGATGAAGAATGCAGGTTAATAATTATAATAATAATTTCAATGAAAGCATAGAGGATAAATTTATCCATAATGTAGTACAGGGGTCCTCAACCCTATGCCCGCGGGCACCGGACCATTTTATGTGTGCCCGCCGCTATCCGGACACGATAAAAAATTATTTATCTGATACAAATAAATTTAATTTTTAAAATTTCTTATAAATTATTGTATTATATTGTAATCAAATTGTAGGGCATACTATACTTTTACAGCGTAAAAATATAAACATTAATTATATGTTAAAATTTTATTTTTGAAATAAATATTTTTTTGTACATTATGTGTATTATTAACAATATCCAACTATAAATTTACATTGAAAAAATAAATGGTGCCCGCCATCTGTTTGAAAAAAATAAATGGTGCTCGCCACCTGGCCGGTATTATAGAATGTGCTCTTAAGTGCAAAAAGGTAGATACATTTATGGTGATAATAAGTCAATTTTTAGTATATCTTTTATATTCCAAATTAATAAATAAATAATTCATTTAAATTTTGTAACATTCTTTTAATTACAAAAGCACCCATATAAAAATTATGAAAAGTTTTCTGTGCAGGTGTGTACTAAATAATTTTAATATTACTTTCACATTAAAATATTTGTTTGGGTTTAAATTTAAAAAAGCTTAATCGATTGAAAGAGCAATTTAGTATAAAAAGGATCTAATTAATAAATTCACTTGATACTTTCTATATAACATTTTGTATTTTATACTTTAAAAGCCTGACATCTGTATATAAGATTTATATTTATCAAAGTCTTAATATATTGTTAAAAATTATATATAAAAACAATGATATTCAACTAATAAACTTTTGCCTTATAAGAACTTTTGGGCTGCTGTCTTATATTAAAGAAATAATACTTGCCATCCAAAGGATTTAATAACCATTGTCTCATAATTTATAATAAATTAATATTTCATCCTAAAGTTTTTGAATTAAATTGCTTTAATAGAAATCTAAACTAAATCAAAAGAATTTGTTATTGCTCAAAAGAAAAGCATAGATATATACATAATTATTTAAAAGTTTTCTCTTTTCAAAATAAAATTTTAAAAGATCTTTTTAGGAAATTCTATCTATTACAAGAACACAACTTCTTCAGGAAAATATCTGTTAAAATATTTAAATATATATATATTTCAAAGCACAACTTGTAAAAGTTATTTAAAAGTTACATATGAAAGTTATTTGAATTATTTATAATTATGTTATGCCAAGAAGTAAATATTATCATCTTCAAAATGTAAATATTAATTCTTGATGTGAAAATCATATTTTTATGAAACAGCAATAGATTTATATCACATATAATTAAAATAGTTGCAATTCTCATATTAAGCATTGGGAGAGAATACTTTAAAATGTGAATAAACTTATAATAGAAATACACTTTAATGCCAATTTAGTGAAAAGTCTATATCAAATAATTGAAACTAAAGATAAAATTACATTATATATATATATTTTTTTTCATATGTCATAGCATCTGCCGGGACGCGAACCCACACCCGTCTGCAACCAACTACTTGCTTGCATGGCGGCTGCGATACCTCTCGGCTAACAACGCAAGACTGTGTAATAATGTACATATTACATTTTTGTAATTGATTTATTCAGATTATAACTAAAAAAAGGATTAATATACAAAAATATGTAAATGAAATAGTTCAATAGTATTCAATTTATTATGGAAAAAGAAATGAATCATATGATTAATTATATGGATTTTAAAACTAAAATAAATAGTGAAACAAATATTTTCAGAAAAAAAAGACTGGTTTATTAAATAAATGGGGATCAGATATAAATTGAATACATAATTATTATTATTATTAATAGAATAAATAGAGCAATAAAATTGTGCTCTATTAGTAAATTATTAAAAAAAAGAAATTAATATAATAAAAAAAATAAAGCAAAGATAAATGATTATTCTATTAAATTAATAAATTATGTGAAAAGAAAAATATAGAAAGAATATATAAAAAAGATAAGGGATATAAATATACAGAAATTTATAATAGATTTTAAGATATCAAATAGTACATTTTATAAGTAAAATAATAAAGGATATAGACAGCAAATAAATTTGTAATTAAACCAGAATATAATAATAGAGATAGTAATGAATAAAGCAAGTCATTATTTACAAATATGTAATATAGAAAGCGTACCATTAGCTCAAACGAGCTCTTAATTGATAAGTGCGGTAAGTGAAAATATTTAAAATCTCTATCTGGAACATTGCTTTCCATCATATTGATTCTAACTTTGCAAATATATTTGAAAGTATTGGTTTAGGTTTAGCAAACTTTATACTTTAAAAATGGGATTTTGAGTTCAAATGAAATTTTAAAAAAAGGATTCTGAATACGATATAAATAAAAGATTTAGAATTAAACATTGCTTTTGTTCCTAATTCTTTTATCTGAAATTTTTTTCGATTTCTATTGTATTGGTAATAATTTATTTAAAATTAAATTGAATTCAAAAACTTATTTTTAAAATATAAATTTCATCATCATAATTGACCAGTATTCTTGATAAATATTAGTAACCAATCAAATCTTCCAGATTTGATATGCACTCCTCTAAGATTTATTATAAATCTTGGGCTGTTATAATGCCTCATATCAATTTGTTTCACTATACTTATATTTTATGATAACGTAATTATGTTTGATAAATGAGCTGGAGATTTGAAGCACTTAAACATCCGCACAGAAATGTCTGAATTTTCTATTTATATATCATTTACAACCAGTGTGATATTGAAGCTCGAGTATTTTTAGTAAGAATGATACATGTAAATTTAATATATCAATTTTTTACTATTCATATTCCATAAATGGAAGATATGAATATTAAAGAATTGAATATTCTAGAACTGATGCTGAAAATAGTCGAGCTTCAAAATCATATTGGTCATAATTGAAAAAGCTAATTTGTTTCTGTAGATGTTTAAATCTTTCAGAACTCTATAGATGATGTTTTATTACCTAACCAAGCATTTAAATTTATATCAAATATTTGAATTAGATTGAGTCATCTCTTTTTTTTTATCTCTGTAAAAGCAGCGATATGTAATTTAGTGACTTTGTATATATTGCATTATTGGAAGGATATTAAAATACAATTGCTAATTCTTATTTTTTCAAGGCTAATATTACTGCAATTTTATTATCAAGTGATGCCTTAACTAGTTGTATAGTAATATCTTTCATGCTTGCAAATAAAATCTCAGGATATATAAATATGATTACTATTGCTTGATAAAAGGATATTTATGTTATAGTATATTCTTGAGGTGAACTTTCAAAAAAGATAAATTTATAAAGTTGCTAGTATATCTGCACCACTCCAAAAGCAAATAAATTCCATGCTAATAATATGCAAAATTGATTATTTTTTAAAAATAAGTTGAAAAATGCAAGAAGGTAATACATAGTTTTGAAAATTTTTCATGACATGGAAATGAGTTTACGGTTACACATATTTTTCATCATCAAAGTCATTAAACTAATTTAATCCTGAAGTATATTATTTAAAGAAATACATGCATAATATTTTTGAAAAGATTATATATATATATATATATATAAGAACATGCAAAAGACTTAGTAAAGTAAGTGATGTTAAAAATATTGATTATAATTTTTAGCTTATCATTTTTCTGATAGAAAACTATTAACATATTCAAGATTTGATTAAAATTACATTTAGCTGGATAAAATGATATGGTGCATTTATTATTATTATTTATGCTTATTATATAAATTAGTTTCTAGTTTGTCAAGAATTTTATGTTCTATAAAAAAAGTTCTTTTTGCAAATTAAAAAGAGATGTACAATATATTCTTTGAATGAGCATATTTTAGATATATAAATTATCTTTTTTTTTTTTTTAATATCAGTTCTCTTTATTTGTCAAAATTTTCAAAGTTCACCAATGAATTAAAATAGAATTATTATTTTCTCTTTATATTAGTATAAAAATATTAAAACTATGTTTCCCTAAATGAATATTTTCTTTGCCATTAGCCAATTTAAAATATATAGATATTGTTAGCACCTATCACTTAAAGAAAAAACTAATTGATAAATAAAATGTACATAGTTTGAAAATAATTTATTTACCCAAAAAATGCAAAATTTTATGGATAATTTTTTAATTAATATATTATGTATTTAATATTCATTAAAATCAGTCAACACTTAGACAATATCAATAATAATCTTGAACTGTTGTCAAGGCAATCCTCTTTTTAACAATAAAAGTGGAATGATCCAATATATGTAAATAGTCATTAAAGATTGCAACTTGACCATATGGATTGAAATTATTGATACAAAAGTTTAAATAAATCTTAAACATGTAAATATTGTATGTTTAAGTAATATAAATTTCTATTTTTATGATTCCAAGTACTATACAAAAATTGTATTAAATAAAAGCAGCAAAATGATTTACGTTTTACTAAACAATCTATAGCAAAATTGTTAAAACAATCCATAAAAGAAATGCAGATATGAGGCCAAATGCAAATTAGTGATAAATGAAATTCCAAAAAGCAATCAGCATACAACAACAATTGCATTAAAGAAAAGAAGTAAAATAATATTTTACCAAGCAAAAATTTTAATCAAATTTGTAATTTATCAGTAACTTCATGCATGGAAAATGTTTGTAATATTCAAAGTGTTAAGAAATCTTGATTAATATTTTATCTAGAAATTATTTTCAAAGTTTACACATTTTATATCTTATTTATTAGTTTTTTCCTTTGGTCATTGGTATGTATTATGTGATTCCATCTAATGAGTAGATTGTAAACTAAAACACCTATGTATATTTATGTTTGCTTTAATGTATATTCAGTATACAAATTATCCTTAATTTATAACAGGATTCCATTCCTAAAATTGTACATTTATTAAATCTTAAGTCAAATTTTTCATAAAAATATTCTATTGAAAACTTAAATATTAAAAACACTTAAATTTTAAAAAATATATATATATTTTTTACTTAAAATTAATATTTTTCTACATAAATTTATTTTTGCAGAATAACTATCATAAATATGGTGTTGGAAAGTAGGGAGAGATTATATATATGTACTTGTATATCAAAACATCTTTAATATGGTACAATATGACATAAATAAATAAAAAAACAATATAGTTTCTAACATGCTGCATCTTCATGATAAAAAATTTTTTTGGGGGGGTTTATGACATTTAATATATAATTTTGTATGTATTTCAAAATCTATTTTTTTTATATACTATTTCTTTTTCAACACTGTAAAAAAATTACATAATAATTATAAAAATAAAAAATTGCAACTAATCAGAAAATATTTTTAAAACTTTATTAAAAACAAAAGTTAATCATTTAATTGACATAATGCTGCTACACCTCTATTAATCCAATGACTTTGAGGTAAGGATGAATATAGTTCAATATATAAAACAAAATTTGTTGAATGTCCAGTGGTTGATAATGTTCCTCTTCTTGATATAGTTTTATACACAGGGCATAAATAGACCAATTTGGGTTTAAAATCATTACGGATACCTGGCTTTAGCCAAATCTTGGTTAAAATTAAGGAGACAACAAACTTTTTATAAATGTTATCACAACTAGTAGCACAAATCTCAAATAGCATGATAATACATATACGTAATGCTCATATACTATATACATTATTTTTATCAATTTTATTTAATAAATTTCTACTTCTCTCACACTTCAGTGTATTATTGTAATATATTATTTCCATATAAACACTTTCTATATCAAAAACACTCAAGTTTTATTTATTTTTATAGTTTTTATTAATAAATATATAATGCTTCAACCTTTTCATATGTAACCATCTTCAGATTTTTATCTGATAAATTAAAAAATAAGATTATTAATATTAAATTTTGTCATTACTCTTACAAACACCACTAAGCATGAGAGAAATAGAAATTTATTATAAAAATATAAATGTTTGTGTTAGTTCTTTGTAGAATTAATGATTAAAATTTAAATAGAGGGATTTCTACTTAGGATTTTTCAGTCTATATTCATCCTTGACTCCATCTCAACAGCCAATACACAAGACCACATACATGCAAAAAAGATAAATGATCTCCAATATTGTAACGGTCAGAAAACGTGTGACTCGTAAACATAGTGCAGAATTCGACCACCATACAGAACAGCAGCACCATCGAGTAGCGAAGCCACCCGTGGTACTGAGTTCAAACATAGTTTATCGGTTCCACAATACAATCCACGAAACAACGCATCTGATGCGACATTAGTAAAGATTTCCTTAGGCACGGTGGTCAGGGATATGCAAGAGACTCATGATTTTATTCTCGAGTTAGCCAATAATCAAACTAATATTAATTAAACATTCATATTTACATAATCAAGGAAATATATAGAATGGGTATCGAATAAATGAAACGTAAATGCAGACATATAGTTTAAAATTATTTATTAACACATTTTAAGAAGACAATCATTTACTAATAATATTTTATGGACTAACAGCTTCCGTAGCGGGATTTGCGACATGATTATATTTTAAAGAATACATTTATTTATTTAGACATTATTTTATATTGAGGATTTCAGTAGCGGTATTTCCGATACTGTAATGTTTACAAAAGGAATACATTTGGAGGCGTAATCTAGCTACCTAAAATTCTCGAGTGAGTATTTCTAATGCATGCCTGGAGGGATTTATACCTTTGCAATGCAAGAGTCTAAAGTATGGGTTATAAGAGTAACGGCAGACATATATTTATTTAATTAAAATATTTATTTATAACTATGGGCAAACATTTATTTGAGAGTGAATTATGCAGATAATGCAGAGGCGGAGTGACATGTTTAGAATAATAAAACTAAGTAAAGGAACACGTACGCTTTAGAAAGGCGATATGGAATGGCAGTATATTGAAACTGCAATGCCGCGAATGAGTTTATAAGACTGTCAGGCTGGTCTCTGCCTCGGCCCGACGAAGTAAGGCGTCACATAAGCATAACCAGGGACAAACGGTCCGTGTCGCAATTTGCCAGCTGGCTGCATGACAGGTCAAATCCTACGGGAGCATTTATTAGGTCCGCTTGTGTAGGACAACTGGGGTTAATTTCAACCCTGGAGAATCCGGAATATTTACGGCGGAATAGATCATCGCATCTTTAAAATGTAACACATATATAAGTATAAACGGTTATGATGAGATTTAAATAGATTTCTGACTTGGCCCTACATTATCAACATTTACTAAAGAACGTTGGCGACTCTCAAAGACATGTGATTTTCTAGAATTATTCATTAGATTTAATAAATACAAAACATATATAAATTGGGAATTATTATAACTAATATGTCAGCCATTTGCGAAGTAGTAGACCCCTGCATTACAATAAATGATGCATTGAATGCGTGTCGATTTATATGAAAGTTAAGTTAGTTATGAAAGCAAATATTAATGAAAATTTGACACGCATTCATTGTTCCAAGCGATCATAGATTTAAACTTTGAAAATTGAGACAAGTATGAGCATGCAATAATTAAATAATAACTATAGATAAAATGTAGATTTTAAAAAATACGCACCCAAGATAGAATGAGGTAAGCTAGATTAATAGAGAAATTTACACATTAAGTTAATTATTCAGTTTAGTTATATATATGGTAGTTTTTACATTTTATAATTGAGATAAGTATTATGAAGAAGAGCTATAGCATATTATTAGAGTACTTTAGAGTTTGAACCCAGACAGGTACCTGTTTTATAAGAAGTTTTCTGATTCCATTAGTTTAGCAGCAAAAAGTTCACGAGTGGCAAGTCTTTCTTGTATTTAGATATTTCATTTAATTTCACAGCAGCAGCAGCTTTTTCATTTATTTCAGGCAGCAGATCTTCATGGTGAATTTATGATGGGCAATGGAAAGTTTGGCATCAGATAGGCCATCTCCCAATGGAGAATAATCTAGGTGCTTTACTCGGTCATACCTTGGCAGGAACAAATTATTTTTATTATTTTTGGAGACTCTCAGTGATCGAGAGCAAAGTTAAAGTTTAAGTGAATAACTCCAGCCAGTCTAAGATGACCTCTTTTCTTATCTTGATCTCTCACATTTTTGTTAAGATATTTTTAGGTTCTACTTAATCTGCCCTGAGGATAATCAATGCATTTTGTTGGTTTTTAATTAAAGAAAGCTGCCGTTCTATTGTTTACAGTTTACATTTACTAATTATATTTTGGGGAATTTTTCTTTAATTAATCTATTATCTATCACTGACCGATGCTTTTAAATTTCAAAGACAAAAAGGGAACATAAGATTATTTTAACTTTTAATTAAATATTACATCAGATTTTTTTAGAATTATTATTAAATGAAATTTAAACAAAGCAATAAATACGAACTTTATAATGCAAAATAAATGATTAAAATTATACAAAATTATATAACTAAAAGAAATCTAAATTATATTATTTTATCCCTATTTATTGCATTTAATTTGAGATTGAAATATGTGCGTGTTTATGCTGAATTCTACATATATTTATACATTTTTAATATTGTTACACACACATCTCGATATCAAAAAGTTTAAATTTGTGCGGGATAGACCGGTTAGTGAGAGACGACAGAAAAAGGTGAAACTTAAGATTCGAATACGAATCTTACTGTTTCATTTCCCCGTACTTCCCGTGAACAATTAAGGGAAAATAAAGGAGGCAAGAAAGAGAAAAAAAATTTTACATTACATAATATAAAGACGAAAACATTATTATTGTTTTTACAGATATATTGAAATATAGAAAGCAGAGATTACATGAAGCAACGAACAATTTATATACCCGGATCTAGAATTTAGTTTAATTAACATGGCTTAATTTGGCCGTGTCTGGTTAAAATCATAGTAATAATTAGTTAAACTGAATGTATATATATAAAAAATTTCTTAGAATAGGATTAGTTAGTATAATATAAAAAATTTTTTAAAGAGTAATAGTAATTAAAACAACAATATATATAATAAAATTTCTATCTAAAATCCTATTTGACTAAAGTACAATTCATTCAACCAAGTTCATTATATCAAGTTCATTTTAATATTGTCATATACGTTTAATCCATCCTAAGAGTCTAATATTTTTACAACCCCGGGTCAGGTGGATAATACCTACATGGTTTGAGATTACAGGCATTGCATGTCCCTTTTATGGTATCTCCATCTTTTAATAAATATGCATTTGGGCCACATGTGCGATCAATTATAAAGGGTCCCCGGTACAAAGGAAAGAACTTTTTATATATTCTTTTATCTCGGTTACTTTGTTGAGAGTTCCGTACCCAAACATAGTTCCCGACCTGGAAATGTTGGCTTCTCCGATCTGCTCGTAATTTCCATTCTGCCCTTTCTGTAAGGCGGCGGTGTGCCTTGCATCTGTCAGTTTCAATATTGATTTCACGTTCATCCATGGGTAATGGCGTCTTGATCAGTAATGAGTCCACTTTACCAAAATGCAAACATGTTGGTGTCATGCCAGTGGCCTCATTGGTGGTTCCATTGATATATTGAAAAATCTTTTCAGTTTGATTTACCCAGCTTCTGTGATTTTGGTGAACATGGGTCCTAAATAGTCGGTTTATTTCCCTCATAACCCGTTCACATGGGTTAGACTGAGGATTTCGAATTGAGGTCAGAATATGTTTAACGTTCTACTGCCTCAACCAAGTCTTCCATTCTTGAGATGTAAAGGCCGATCCGTGGTCCGAGAGGATGGTGATCGGTTTTCCAATCTTGATGAATTGACACTTTTGTAACACTCGAATTGCGCAACGGGAATCTGCTCGCATCACAGGATAGGCCCAAGCATATTTTGAGAATAGATCATAAGTTACAAGTAAGTAACGGAATCTACGGTAGGATGGCAATGGGCCATAGTGATCGATCACAAGTATTTCATTTGGTGTGGACGGAATGATAGAGGCACCTACTCCACTAAAGTTTCTATTTGGTGGTTTATCTCTTGCACAAATAGCACATTTCTTGAGGGTATCCACCACATCTTCATATAGCTTTGGCCAGTGAAATTGTCATCTTATAGCTTCTTCTGTTTTTCTAGGGCCATAGTCCCCTACTAAACCATGAATATACATGATGAGACGGTTTCTGAGGTCAGGTGGTACCAAGATTTTCCAGTAAATTTTATCTCCCACAATCTGCTGCTGCAGCAACCCATTTCTTATCCGGTATAGCTTCTTTCCTCAAGGTGTTGAGCAGCCTTGTATTGGATTTCCTTGCTGTTGTACAATTTGGATCAGCTGTTTATATAGCGGCTGCTGCTCTTGCCAATGTTGAAGGTTCCTTAACTTGTGTTCCATCTCCTGGTCCAGTACCGTTGCTGCAATTACCAATGGCTGATCACTTATTATGGGGTTGTGTGGCTCCAGTTCTATAGGATGTCGACTTAATATATCGGCCACTGTATTTTCAGGCCCAGGGCAGTAGACGACTTTATAATGAAATCCCATCTGATGAGGAGGTCATTGTTCAGGTAATTTTTATTTAGGAATTCGAGACACCGGTGGTCAGTAATGATAATCACTTCTGAACCCAGCAACATCTGCTTGAACTTATTGCATGACCACACGATTGCTAGTGTCTCTTGTTCCGTCACTGTGTAATTCTTTTCGGCTCCTTTGAGAGTACGGCTGCTAAAATATAGTATTTGGTGTTGGCCTTCTTGGTTGACTTGAAATAGAACCATGCCCAATACCTTCTGACTGCTATCAGTCTGCAAATAAAAGGGATGGGTGAAATCTGGGTAGTGTAACATCACAGTCTTTAAAAATCTTCTCTTTACTCGACTGAAGTCTTCTTCATGGGTCTTCGTCCATTCCCATCGGAGGTGAGGTCTTATCAATTCTACTAGTGATGATGTATCTTTGGCAAAATGGGGGTAAAACTTGTGATAGTAATTGCAAAGGCCCAGAAATGATCGAACTTGTTTTCGGTTCGTGGGCCTAGGGAAATTTTCAATAGCTGTGACCTTGTCAGGGTGAGCCCTAATTCCTTGACCATTTACAATATGGCCTAAAAAGGAAATTTCCCTCAATGCGAAAAAACTTTTTTTTAAATTAACAGTTATATTTTTCTGGGTGCACTCATCAAAAAATTGTTTTAAATCCTCCAGATGTTCTGCAATGTCTCTAGATGCAACTACTACATCGTCTACATAATATACCAATTTTTTTTTAATCTTTCTGACAATACTTGGTCCAAACATCTCATGAGGCCAGCCCCGCTATTTATCAGCCCAAAAGGTACTCTCTTAAACATGTGGGTTTGCCCATTGTATCTGAACTCGGTATATTTTCGATCCTGGGGGTGGAGAGCCATTTGCCAGTAACTGGCAGTTAGGTCAAGGGTAGAGAAAATATTCTTAGCAGTCAACTTGATAAATGTTTCTTGGATGGGTGGTGGGATGTCCCACTCAGGTATAGTAATGTTGTTTAATGTCCTAGCATCAAGACAATCGTATGGTTCCATCTTTCTTTTTGACTACGACTAACGGGTTATTATAGGGTGATGACCCCTTTTCAATTACACCCCAGTCAATCATCTGCTTAATTTGAGCATTCACCTCTTCTTGATACTGAAATGGGATAGGGTATGTGAGGGTCTGGAAATGCGTCTCTTCTTTTACTCGTATCCGATGGACGTAATCACTAATTTCACCTGGGACCTGAGAAAATATTGTACGATTTTCTGTAAGTAATTTTTGTAACTGGAATTGGTCCTCTACCTTGTCTAACGATGATCCCATAATTTTCTCTTGGATATCCTCATCAGGAATGGCCTCCAGACATCTTAATTGGATTTCTTCAGTTTGTTTATTTGTATCAAAACTAATCTGCTCCTGCTGGAAAGTTAGTATCTTTTTTTTATAGTCCAGGATACATTCATGTTGGGTTAAGAAGTCGGACCCAATTATCACGTCCTGAATTAGTCCTTTTATCACTAAGAAGGCGTGTCCTGCATTGGCTTCTCCTATTGATATTTCCAACCAGACTTGATAGTTTTCAGTTCTGGTCATCCTCCCATCAGCCAGCTTCATTTGGATTGGGCGAGCGGGGAGCCTGGGTATGAGTCCATGTTTTTCGTAATTTGTTAACCACTCTCTAGAACCACAGGAAATCTGGCTGCCTGTGTCAAGAAGAATTTGTGCAACTGAGGCCCCGATTCTTGTATTAATAATTGGGCAAGGGCCAATCTGAAGTCCCCAAGTGGGATCCTCTTCCTGGATGACTGACATTAGGTTAGTCATCTCCACTACTCTCAGCTGCTGGCAAGATGAATGCTGGTACTGGTAATCTTTTACTGAAGTCCCGCTTGATCAAATTGCCATTTGGTTTCTTTCTTTCTCACTATGATTGCTAGTAGTCACTGATTGCTGTTGTCTGGTCTCCTGCTTCCATTCGTGATCTACTAGACTTTCAGACCAATGGCTATCATCTAAAACCGCAAGAAATTCTCCCATCTCTTCAATGTCTTTGATACAACTTACGATCATCAGCTTTTGGGTAATTACTGGCATATTTTGTTGAATCGTTCCAATGATATGTCTATCTGCCAATGCGAATGTTGTGAGAGATCTAAATCGGTTTGCTTGGCAGAGGAAAAACTGAGCATGTGTTTCTCAGGGTATTGCTCCGTATTTTTCATGACAGAGCGTGTTGTAGATATCAATTTGATGCTTGTCACTCCAATATTGTTTCATTAACGCATCTGTGTACTTCTCTATAGTTTTAGGTTTCCATTTCACCATATCCCACTAGTCTTTGGCATAGCCCTATAAATGGTAACTGGCAATAGCTATCTGTTCACCTGCTTCTGCCTTATGCACTTGAAAGAAACTTTGTAAGCTCTCTAAGTGGGCTTGAGGATTTTCTCCTGTCTCTCCTCTAAAGATTTTTATCTGAATAATCTTTCCTAAGTAGCTTTGAGGTCTAACCTCCTTTGTCCTTATATTTCCCCCCTCTTTATTGACTTGGGTTATTCTATATTCGTTTGCTATCATTCCTAACTCTCAAGACAAATTTTTGAATTTCCTGATACTCTCTAACTCTCACCTTTTCTTTTTCCTGTCTCTGTTTTGATTCTTCATCTCTTCTTTTTCTCATCTCCTCCTCATACATTTCCTTCATTTCTTGCATACTCTGTCTGAGTATTTCCTCCATGAACTTGGAAATTTAGGTCCATTGATCCTCTGTATTGTTGCGGAGCTTCCCTTCGCTCGGGTGTCGACGCCAAAGCTTCAGATAAATCTACTTGCTGTATATCAATATTTTCTGATTCCATTTTCTTAATGTGATTTATTTATTTTATACTACTAGCATTTGACTACTCCCTACCGGTATATTGGCCCTATAACACTCTTTCGCTGCCCTCACCTACTCTACATTGCCCTATCTCTATATTGCTGCGTTTAACATATATATTATAGCGAACTACTGTTTACGTGTATAATAAGCTACTGCTGTCTATGATATATATATTTGTACTTTAACAAAATATTTACTGTTAACACATATAACAAGCTTCTGCTGTCTATGCTATATATATAACGGTGTTTTAATAAAAAAATCAATGCTACTTGCTTTCTCATTTGACGACTGATTACTTTTTTTTTTCTTGACATATATATATAAAATATTTCATTAGAGATCCGAGTATTTTCGCTCCTTCTTAAATTACACACACATCCCTGCTTTCCTTAAATTTGTTATTACATCTGCTGTCCTTTCATTCACTCGACCCACATTATTTCACTCGATTTATTTTTTTTCATTATTTTTATCAAAACAAAATCGTATATATATATAGATTAATTAGCTAACTTGAGTAACGAACGCTAAAAGAAATTTATATGCGTTATATTTTGCTCAGGGTATATATGGGTTTTTTGTATCGAAAGCTCCACATTGGAAAGCGCCAAACGCTAAAAAAAAAAATTTAACTATGTAACGGTCAGAAAACATGTGACTCGTAAACATAGTGCAGAATTCGACCACCATACAGAACAGCAGCACCATCGAGTAGCGAAGCCACCCGTGGTACTGAGTTCGAACATAGTTTATCGGTTCCACAATACAATCCACAAAACAATGCATCTGATGTGACATTAGTAAAGATTTCCTTAGGCACGGTGGTCAGGGATATGCAAGAGACTCATGATTTTATTCTCGAGTTAGCCAATAATCAAACTAATATTAATTAAACATTCATATTTACATAATCAAGGAAATATATAGAATGGGTATCGAATAAATGAAACGTAAATGCAGGCATATAGTTTAAAATTATTTATTAACACATTTTAAGAAGACAATCATTTACTAATAATATTTTATGGACTAACAGCTTCCGTAGCGGGATTTGTGGCATGATTATATTTTAAAGAATACATTTATTTATTTAGACATTATTTTATATTGAGGATTTCAGTAGCGGTATTTCCGATACTGTAATGTTTACAAATGGAATACCTTTATTTGGAGGCGTAATCTAGCTACCTAAAATTCTCGAGTGAGTATTTCTAATGCATGCCTGGAGGGATTTATACCTTTGCAATGCAAGAGTCTAAAGTATGGGTTATAAGAGTAATGGCAGATATATATTTAATTAAAATATTTATTTATAACTATGGGCAAACATTTATTTGAGAGTGAAGTGAATTATGCAGATAATGCAGAGGTGGAGTGATATGTTTAGAATAATAAAACTAAGTAAAGGAACACGTGGTACGCTTTAGAAAGGCGATATGGAATGGCAGTATATTGAAACTGCAATACCGCGAATGAGTTTATAAGACTGTCAGGCTGGTCTCTGCCTCAGCCCGACGAAGTAAAGTGTCACATAAGCATAACCAGGGACAAGCGGTCCATGTCGCAATTTGCCAGCTGGCTGCATGACAGGTCAAATCCTACGGGAGCATTTATTAGGTCCGCTTGTGTAGAATGACTGGGGTTAATTTCAACCCTGGAGAATCCGGAATATTTACGGCGGAATAGATCATCGTGTCTTTAAAACGTAACACATGTATAAGTATAAACGGTTATGATGAGATTTAAATAGATTTCTGACTTGGCCCTACATTATCAACATTTACTAAAGAACGTTGGCGACTCTCAAAGAAATGTGATTTTCTAGAATTATTCATTAGATTTAATAAATACAAAACATATATAAATTGGGAATTATTATAACTAATATGTCAGCCATTTGCGAAGTAGTAGACCCCTGCATTACAATAAATGATGCATTGAATGCATGTCGATTTATATGAAAGTTAAGTTAGTTATGAAAGCAAATATTAATGAAAATTTGACACACATTCATTGTTCCAAGCGATCATAGATTTAAACTTTGAAAATTGAGACAAATATGAGCATGCAATAATTAAATAATAACTATAGATAAAATGTAGATTTTAAAAAATACGCACCCAAGATAGAATGAGGTAAGCTAGATTAGTAGAGAAATTTACACATTAAGTTAATTATTCAGTTTAGTTATATATATGGTAGTTTTTACATTTTATAATTGAGATAAGTATTATGAAGAAGAGCTATAGCATATTATTAGAGTACTCTAGAGTTTGAACCCAGACAGGTACCTGTTTTATAAGAAGTTTTCTGATTCCATTAGTTTAGCAGCAAAAAGTTCACGAGTGGCAAGTCTTTCTTGTATTTAGATATTTCATTTAATTTCACAGCAGCAGCAGATTTTTCATTTATTTCAGGCAGCAGATCTTCATGGTGAATTTATGATGGGCAATGGAAAGTTTGGCATCAGATAGGCCATCTCCCGATGGAGAATAATCTAGGTGCTTTACTCGGTCATACCTTGGCAGGAACAAATTATTTTTATTATTTTTGGAGACTCTCAGTGATCGAGAGCAAAGCTAAAGTTTAAGTGAATGTCTCCAGCCAGTCTAAGATGGCCTCTTTTCTTATCTTGATCTCTCACATTTTTGTTAAGATATTTTTAGGTTCTACTTAATCTGCCCTGAGGATAATCAATGCATTTTGTTGGTTTTTAATTAAAGAAAGCTGCCGTTCTATTGTTTACAGTTTACATTTACTAATTATATTTTGGGGAATTTTTCTTTAATTAATCTATTATCTATCACTGACCGATGCTTTTAAATTTCAAAGACAAAAAGGGAACATAAGATTATTTTAACTTTTAATTAAATATTACATCAGATTTTTTTAGAATTATTATTAAACGAAATTTAAACAAAGCAATAAATACGAACTTTATAATGCAAAATAAATGATTAAAATTATACAAAATTATATAACTAAAAGAAATCTAAATTATATTATTTTATCCCTATTTATTGCATTTAATTTGAGATTGAAATGTGTGCGTGTTTATGCTGAATTCTACATATATTTATACATTTTTAATATTGTTACACACACATCTCGATATCAAAAAGTTTAAATTTGGGCGGGATAGACCGGTCAGTGAGAGACAACAGAAAAAGGTGAAACTTAAGATTGGAATACGAATCTTACGGTTTCAATATACGTGCAGAAACTGCACTTGATACTTGGGCCAGATCATAATCTCCCACCCATATATACAATCAGTGCTTGGCTTATATTAAGATAGAAATTCCTTAAACTTTAATGGACAGGCTACAATTTTCTCACCCTTCCAACTATTCAACCATCATTCATTGAAAACATGTATGTAATAAAAATCCTGGGGATGACGTATAAATTGATATGTTGAATATTTAATAAAATAAAAACTTTAAAAAAATTTGTTGTTACTTTTAAGAGAAATAGAAAAGTGTAAGTCATACATTATGATACATATTATCTTATTGTTTATTATGCTAAATCATTATATCTAATAAAAATGAAAGAATGCATATAACAATATACATTTACTTTTTAAAAAGTGTATTTATAACTGTCCTGCTTATGGTTTAATTTAACATAGTGAGTGGTAAATTCAAGTGTTAATAATAGTTTCATATCCATTTCCAGCTGAGGAAATAAAAATAATAATTTAGCAGGATTAAGTGGAGTAATTATGTTTAACCATTCACTTTGTTATCAAAATATCCCATGTCACCTCAAGCAAATTACCATATGATTATTGACACTAGTAGGATCAACCACATTATGATCAGAAACTTCAAATAACAACAAAATGCACAATAGCACTTTAAAGAATATATCAGGAGAGTTAGATATTGCTTAATAAATTATTGTTAATAATTTTGGGGTGAACTTTGGAAGTAATGAACTGATAATAAAAATGTAATTTTAAAATGTATCTATCAAAATTTAGAATTTATAAAAACTAAAAATAATCAAATCATATGAGATAAAGCAATACAAATTGTGGCATATTTAGTTTCAAGTTTCTAAACATTTAAATATGGAATTTATATTTGTACAGATATACCAATTAAAAATTTGACAATGGAGCAAAATTTATGATTTAAACTGTTTGATGCTGAGTGAAAAGTTTCATAAAAAATATTAAATTGAGGAAAAGATCTAGAAAAGTATGAGGAACCAGAAACTAAACATTATCATTAGAGGATAACAAAATATCGAGGGTACAGGACTAACCATAATACAATAGTAAACAGTTTTATTAAAAGAATATTAAAGAAAATAGTCATATAGCAAGATTGATTGTTCATAGTTGCCAACAAAAATCCATTTTATGATTATGAGATTTTGTTTTATTGTCAGTTATACATTAATTAGCTTAAATTAGCAATAGCTTCTTAGAGAGATTACTTTGAAATTTGATGCTAAACAGCATTTTTATATAGTCAGATAAGATGAAATTATGTAACAGTTCACAAAGAATATATTCCTGGTAACATTTGTGAGTGAAGTCTGTGTATGACTTGAAACAAACACCTTTCATTTAAAAAGTTTACTAAAATCTTGAAGAAATTCAGTTATATCAATAAGTGTACTTTTAAAAACTGATGAGTTGAGTATTGTACAAAATAATAGAATTGTAATTTATAACATTGACAAGCTGGAAGAATTAGCAATAAGTCTTGAACAGAAGCTTATAAAAGTACTAAAATTGCAATTAAAATGAGGACTGATTGGTGGTGATCGTAATAGAATAAGAAAATTCAGATTACTCAGAATTAGATAATAAATTGTTAAACAGAAGCAAATATAATGAATTGAAAACCCTGTGAGAGATGTTATTAAACACTGCATTATTTAAAATGAACATTAAATCAAGGAAATATAGTTTTGCCAAGATTATTTCAATGATACCATAGCAATATTCTGATGCAATGCAGGAGAGAATGAGTTGAAACAATAATCAAATGTGAAAGTGGACCAATTATATAATAAGGCAATATACTGTAACTCTTTTTAATAGATTCTCAATATATACTTTCAAATGTGTAAAAAAGTTCTATCATAAAACTTCTGATTTGAAATCTTTCGAGTATAAAAATGAAAGCACCATTAGATAAAACATATTGTAATGCAATTACTCGGAAATGATGCTATGAGGAATGTAGGAAACATTGATTTCTGATAACATTTTACACTTGAAATAAGGAATTTATTAAATAAAATTTAGAATTTGTTCTGTAATCGACATAATTATAGAAGCATTAATTAATAAGAATTTGAGTATTTTTAGTTGAACATTATTGTAAATATAATCATTATAAATCACTTATTATCTTGTGTTACACATTTAATAGTTTTAAAGATTTATGGTAATAAGTTTAAATATTTAGGAAATGATTACAGAACAAATTTTTTTTTCTTATAAGTTTTTTTCTGAAATTCTTATAATTTCAAACTTTTTTAAAATTAATGAAATAGACAACAAAAAACATCATCAAAAGAAAAAACAATTATTGGTACTGTAGTGTACTCATACATTTCAAAAATAGCAGATAAATTAAGGAAAATCTGCAATCAGTATAACATCAGAACAGTTTTCCAGAGCTATACCACAATATGAGGAATTCTAACATCTAAAAAGCCTAAACTTGAAATGCTGAAAAGAAAAAAACTGCATCTATGAAATACCCTGTGAATGTGGAAGAACATATATTGGTGAAACCCATCATCCCATTGAAGAACACAAGCTAATGAATAGAAGAGAGAAAACAGATGTGTCTAAGGTTGCAGATCATGTATTTACCAATGTTCAATTGGGAAAATACAAAAATATTGGATAGAGAAGAAAAGATACAAAGAAGAAAATTTAAAAAAGCTGCTCACATGACAATGGTAAAAAATCCCATAATCCAACCAAGTATGATTATACATAATGTAAGGAAACCACTAATCAACTTTGTTCTTAGGAAAAAGTGGTGAAATCAGGAGGAACTTCATAGATAAGTATATGAAATTTCTACTGACTGTTGCCTTTGGCAGGATGGCTCAGTTGATTAGAGTGTTATCTTAAAATACAATACTCAAGAATCTAAGGGTCCAAGTTCGAATCCCATGCTATCACTATCACTAGTTAAGCCAGCAACATATGAAGAAGGAAGAATAATACCTCTTGAAACATGCATATACTAACCTGTGTGCTATTACTAACAGCTGAATGTATTTGGAATATTTAAATAAAGTTAAATTTTTTTAAAGACATTCAATACTCATATTAGATGATGGAAATAGTCCAATATAAAAATATATATTAAAGATGAGTTTATTTATAATATTAAAAATTAAATCTTTAGTTTTTGGACTTGATAAGAAATTGAATAATAAATATAAAACATGACATTAATTATGGCAGCATAATGATAAACATTTAAATGATCATAATTTTGCCAACAATATTCCATCTTAGACTCTGTAATTAGAGGTCAAAGCAGTTTAATATAAAGAATTATGTTCTGCTTAATTTCCAAAGAAAAGTCTTTCATAACTTAACATCTTAATTTGTCAAAGTCCACTGAAAATAGCTAGCACACCTCATTATAAAGTAATGTACTATTTTTATTGCTTTAATATATGTATACTATATTTACAAACATTTTTTTTGCCATGTATGGATCATAAATGTTAGATTAATTCAGAATAAGAATAAATTTCTTCACCTAGCTGTTTTATTTATCTTAAATGTAAATAAAAGTCAAAAGATTCATAAAATTAATCCATGAATAATGAAGAGAAGTCCATTCGTGTTCATTTCTTATATGAATAACAATAATTTAATAATAATAGTTGCAAGAACATGGTACAATCAATTCCTTTAAGACTTTAATAAAGAATCAGAAGTTCTTGTTACAGTTAATAATTTTGATTGTTAAATAACAATTTAACCATTTTAATTAGTTGACTAAGGAATTTGCTGTAGTGCACAGAAAGCATGTTCAACCAATATTTAATAGTATCATTGCTTGAATATTAATGTATGTTTTGTCACATATATAAATATCTACACACTATATTATATACCATGCCATTTTATTTCCATAAATGATAATTTATATTAATTTTCTTTCAATCCCATATGCCTATATTGTAACAGATGTGTAAACATACATGTGACATGAAACATTTAAAAGTATATTAAGAATATTCAAACAAAAAAGACTTAATTTATTAATAAAAAAGTTTTGGAATAAATCAAAAGTCTGTTAGGAATTAAATAAAAGAAAAAATAAAGCTCTGTATTTTAATCTGAATTTAATAAATAAAAGAAAATAGAAGAGGAAAAAATGTAATTAAAGTATAACTTAATTTAGGAATTTTAAACCATTTAAAACCACAGTGGATTATATCCAAATATTGTAAGAAGTTATGAAAAAGATAAATCAATATGAGTTGCAAGTGTACTTTGGATTTACAAATTATGAAAAGACATTTAATTCTATAAATATTTCCAGAGTAATTAAATCTTTAGACCATTAAAATGTAAATCCAAAATATATTTTGAACAATATTTATTAAAATACAATAACAATGATTAGATTACATGACAATACTAAAAAAAGATTAACATTGATAAAAGTATAGATTCCATATCTCTAAAACTTTTTACAGTGATTTTACAAAACAATAATATTTTGTGGATGTAAATAAGAGGTTAAAGGAATAAAAATACATGAAGATTATTTAACCCATCTAGGATTTTGTAATGATGTGATTGTTTTCACAAATAGTAATATTTCAGAGCTTCAGAAAATATTACAAGAATTAACAGAAATAAAGTAGGGCTAAAGATGAATACTAAAAAAACCAAAGTAATGTCCAATGATTTTTTTTTTTTAAAAAAAAAAAGAGATTCATAATCAAGAATTAGAAGTTATCAGATTATTAATAAGGTAGAAATGTAATGGAAGAAATTAATCATAGAACTAAATTATGGAATATTTTTGATAGAAATAATTTAATATTAAAAGAAATATGTCTACCTGCTGAAAAAATGAAAGTTTTAAATAGATTTTACCTGTTCTTACTTGTGGCTCTAAGATTTGAACATTTAACAGAAGAATAATGCAAAGACTTTTAATCATTCAATGAATTATGAACAGATATATTATTGGGAATAACTAGAAGGGATTGAAAGCAAAACACTTGGATAAGAGAATAAATAGATATCATTGAAATAATTAGAAGATTGAAATGGGACTCAGCTGGACATATTACTAGAAGAACTGATAACTATATGGATAGTTTGATGGGGATAAAAGAAGCTATAATAGAAGAAACTGGAATAAACCTGGAGAGACCATCCTACAGTGGATTGATAATAGTTGAAAATAATAAAGATAATGAATTTACATTACATGTGTCATATTTTTAGCACATACTTTTGATAATTAATCTTTTAATAACAATGCAATTATCAGATGAGAAATTTATATATTCTTTTTTAATCTTAATCATAAATTTTAATTTTTTATTAGATACAATATATCTTTTATTATTTATGCATGCATGATCTACTTTACTTATCAATTTAACTTACTTCATTTATGTGTAATTTTTAAATCATAATTTATTGTTCTTACAATTTAAAATGTTAAATGTTCTTTAGGTTCATTATCATTTTCCAAACCATGCTTACCACAAAACATTTCTGCTTTACTTTCATCTGTCTCTAAAATGCATATATTTGTATACTTATCATACTAATTAAGTGATTATGAAAAATAGAATACTCCCTTTTATGCATAACAGCGAAAGTTTAGATAATAAAACTCACGGTGCCTACATTTCAGTTTGACTTTTATTATTTATATCAAAGATTTTTCAGAAAGTTCAAAATAATAATAGGTCTTTTTCTATTACTTTTTCTTACCTTTTTTTTTTTTTTTGGCAGAATTTTAAATATAATACTCTAAAAGTTTTCACATATCTACCAGAATGATGCAGAGCTTAAAAAAGTTTACACAAAATCATTTTTAAATCTTTTAATTACCCATCAAATAATTTCATTTCTTTCAGTAATGGTCATGAATAGTTATAACAATGAAAATAAGTGATACAATAAATAAACAATTCTACAGAAAGAACTAGTTCCTCAAAATTAGTCATAGAAATTCCTCTGTACTTTTATGTATGACTAGTTAATAAAAAACAAAAGGGTGAGCTGGAAATAACAATAACAAAAAATAAATAGAATTAAACATTTAATATATATATCCTTAACAATAATTTTACAATATTTTATTTCTATTAAATTACAAATGTCATTTTTCAAATGACTGAAACTTTGACAATCACATTTTAATCATGAAATATTGAATTTCATAAATCTTGACATATAAATTAAAATTAATTTTAAAAAATTATTAAATGTATCTTCAGACCAAATTCATTACTGCATAATAAATAGATTTCGTTTAAACCCATGCACACATTGTTTTTAACATTAAATCAACATTTATTTTGCTTGAGATCAATCTTTTCCAAAAACAAGCACTGAAGGATATTTCAGATGTAATACATGCCTGGACCAATTCGTCTAAATGGTTCAGTTAAAACACTCTGGGGAAGATTTTCGTTTAGCAATATTTTAAGTAATGTTGCTCTCAAGTAAAAAGAGTGATTCAATTTTAACACTAATATTTTACTTATAAATATACAACAAAATTTGAATGTTTGCTAAACTCTGTTATCAATTTTAATTATTTTCATGTAATGTTCAATACATTGCCATTCTTTTTTCTCTCCCCCTCTCTCTCTATATAGAAATTTATAATTTCTTAACATAAAAATGTTTGAATTTTAATCTCTCTCTCTCTATATATATATATATCAAGAGATTGCATACAAAAGTGTACATTTTTGAATGCAGAAGGCATCTACAATTTTCTATTTTCATTAATTTTAATCTCTCTCTCTATATATATATATCAAGAGATTGTGTGATGACATATATATATTTCAGCACGAAATACATATATTGGAGATCATTTATCTCTTTCACAAGTATGTGTTCAATGTGTATCAGTTGTAAAAGATGGGCTTGAAAGTCTGAGTTCAAGTCCCTTATAATTACATTAAGTTTAGTATAAAAATGTACATGTATTTAAATATTACATACTTAGCCTGTATTCTGCCCATCCCCTTTTATATAATTAAATGGACATATTAAGATCCTGGGGTCATCATGAGTAATGAGTATGATAATAATATTGGCATCAACAAGGACTTTGAGCATTCCATCCTTGGAGTTTCAATGATGTGGATGGCTGAAGAATTGGAGAGTGGAGAAAATTGACACTTGTACATTAAAGTTTGAAGATTTGCTATCTTAATATAAACCGAGCACTGATTATATATAAATATGTATGACAGATGGTGATCTGGACCAACTGATAACTGTTGATTTAGTATAAAATACATATATTGGAGATCATTTATCTTTTTCACATGTATGTGGTCATGTGTATCGGTTGTATAAAATGAATTGGATAGCTGTAGAGAGCTTGAAAGTCTGAATTCAAGTACCTTATAACTGTATATATATATATTGATAGTGGACAAATCATCAATGATTATTGATTAGTGGAATGAATAACAATCTCAGATTTATCAACATATATTGAACAATAGGATATGTAACTGACATATTTCATTATAATCTTAGATATATAAAACTTAAACATATATATAAACTACATAATTATAAAATATTCCTGTGGGAATTGTTTATACGATGAAGTTACAAGATGAAAACAAAACCAGTTCAATGATAATTAACGAGGTATTTATATATATACACAAAGAATTGAAACAAATACTCTTGTTTTCAATAAACTATACTTATAATTAATTTATATCCATATCAAGCATTTATTTGTAACAGCATTTACTCATTCACAACAAATATGTATGTAACGATTTATTTAGTTAGTAGTTTTATTAGAAAAATTACCCTGCATATTTTGACACAGTGGTAGAGTAGCAAAGTCTGGAGCTCAAGTTCTGAGAATTGTGGTCCAGCTCTGTCACTTCAAGTTTTCATACTTTTTATGAACTGCCTAGCAATAAGATATACTATTATTTTTTATTTTTAATATAGCACATTAAAGGAAACATTTTTATTTAAAAAAGGATACAACTGGTAATTTATCATACAGAATTTTAGGGAAAGATTCTGCCAGCTCCATGATGCTTTTATCCCAACGTGCACCTTCTAAAAATAATCCCTAAAATTAAAATATATATATATTTGTTTCTTTCATTGATATTTTATGTTTTGTATAAAAGATGATCAAGTATCTTCATATACAAAAGTATATAATGTCTATTTATTTGGTATTTTACTGAACATTTGTGATGATGGTATTTTAGTTCTATTTATATATTGGACAATTTCCATCATCTAATATCTTTAGAAAAATTAAACTTTATTTAAATTTCCAATTTCATTCAACTATAGTATATGCACAATATTGTGAGAGGTATTGTTCTCCTCATTTTTTCAGGACTGGTCAAGTCAGTAATACCCAAAGAAGAAAGGAGAATAATATCTCTCGAAATGTTGTGTATATACTAACCTGTGTGATATTACTAACAGTTGAATATAATTGGAAATTTAAATAAAGTTTAATTTTTCTGAAGACATTCAATACATAATATTAGATGATGGAAATAGTTCAATATATAAATACAGTCTTTATTTATTTGTTTATAAATTTGTTTTGAAGGTTCTGTCATATAGTAATCTGATAGTAATACATTTTATGATGATTATGTATTTGTATCTAGATTATATTCTTTAAAATAATCTATATTTTATTTAAAACTATCTAAATATTATGACTTTCAAATGCTCCCACATATAAAAAGTCAAATGGTATGAAATATGCATACAAATCACAAATTGAATTAGCCTCCACACATTATGAAATTGCATTGAAAATATATTGTGCTTTGTTCAGATATGATATAGCAATGACTGCAGCATAGTTAAATACATTTCAGGCTGTTGGGTTTAATCAAGATTATACCTACATAAACACAAACGATTATACATACATTTTATAATATATTTGTTAATAATATATAGATACAAACGTGCACTCGCTTTACAATTATTATTTATAGATAGCCATATTCCACCTGCTACTGTTGGCAAGGTATAGTTCCCAGTTTTAGTGCAAACTGTTAAAGAAAGAATTGTATGTTTCTTTATAGATTTCTACCCACTTTCAGCTGCACTTGACAGTCTCTCTCATGAATAGGTATTGGGACTCTTCTGGCTGTAATAACAATTTGCCTTGAATTGGCTTTGGTTCTTGGCAGCTTCCAATCCTAAATGTGGACTTGCCTCACTGCATAACCATTAGCTTAAATAGCTATAGTATAAAGAATGATGTTAGCAGGAATTTTCTTCAACCATATATTGAGAAACGGCTATGTTATTCAGGTTTAACAGTTAATATCTGGACTTATCTTTAAAGAGGCTTACTATTTATTGCCAGATCCCCAATCTTCATGGAAACATTCAAATTTAGTAAGCATCATTTCCCATTGGCCTGTTCTTGCCATTGGATATGCATTATCTCTTTATATACACTGTGGCAATAAATGCTCAATCTGTTCATGATAAGAAAGGAATCTAAACTAGTCCATTATTTGAAGGCAAGGTGAGATATGACACAGGTCTAATAAAATCCTGATTCCAAAATAGACTACAAAAAATCATTCATGTGGAATAAAGATTGACAGATGAATAGTCCTAAAAAGTATCTTGATTACTATTAAGATAAGAAATAATGTCAAGACTGCTTGGTTTGGAATAAAAGTATTCTGGATAGAGATTTTAAATATTTTCTCTTATTGCACTTATCAATTAAGTGCTTGTTTGAGCTATTGGTACACTCTCTGTATTACATATATATATATATATATTGTGAGAGAATGGGTTCGAACCCAGTCACAAATAAATTATTTAATCGGTAGACATATATAGATGTAGATATATATATATATATTTAATTTTGTTTATTACGTGGTGGTGGTTACAAATACATAAAAACATGGGGGGAAGGACTCTGTCATTTTAAATGATATATATGTGTGTGTGACAAATGCGTGTATAAATGAATTAAGTAGTGAAAAGAGAGAAACGAGATTTTTGTTTCACGTTGAAACAACTAGAGTTTTCTGGCAGAATGAGATTTATTTTTCTGTTATATAACAATAGAAGCTACGACACGAGTTTTCACACATCTAACAGAGATAGTCATTCACATTGAAAATCGGAAGTGAGATAAAAAAGAAGCTTCTAGAACCAATGGAGGGGGCTATAAAAGTGAGCCACCCAGAATGCATAGGATCTTTTTACAGCAGAGCTACAACAGTGAACACCTAAACGGTTGTAATATTTAAAATATATAATGGCCATTTCAAAAGATATGTCGGGGTAAGAGAAGTCGCATCGGATTCAGGCTCCTGATCCCAACCTGCTGCAGCTGCCTCAATAAAACCATGATGCCTCGAAGCAACAAATAATTCCAACATGGAATCAAATGAACCTCGTCAGACAACAGACTTAAAGATCTCAAATCGTTATCGTGAATTGCCTAATTTACCTATGGAATGGAACTATAAAATCAATAAATAAAAACTGCTTTTACTACTTCCCAGGAAAGCCAGGTAAAGAACTTTAATCATTGATCTTTTTAAAACTTCTTTATAAAAAGGAAATTTGTATTTTTCAATAATCAGTGAAGATGACGTGCGAACTAACTTTATAAGATTTCTTTAAAGCTTCATTTCATTATGGACGTAAGAAAGCAACGAGTGTTGAAAGTCACATGATACAAACTTTTCGTAGTATCGACCTTCACTACTTGAGATATGTATGCGAGATCTATTAAAAGAATGACGTATGATTGCGATTTGAAATGACAGAGTGCTAAATATTGTTTTTTTTTTTTTTATAATATTAAATAAATATATCAAGAAAGTAGAGTATTGACTTAGTTTAATTGTTTATAAATCTATTTATTTAGTTTATGATTATTTTATTTATTTTTATGTTTAAAAATAAAAATAAAAGAGAACTCGTAACCCCATTCATAGCTACTCACGGCTGTGATGCCACCCGACCATGAGACTGAGCTAGCTGATGGTCAAAACCTCTCTCACATTACGCAAATAGTATTCTTGTTGGTAATATATCCACTTCATGTAATTCTTATGTTCGTATAGGATTGGCGCTTGGTGTCCTTCGGACGACCATAAATACGCGCTGGAGATATATTACAGTTGCGAGAATAACCCATAAGTTTGAATAATAATATTTTAGGTCAAATCACTTAATTAAATAAAAATACACAGGCACGTATATTGATACATCATATACATATTCGGTAGTACACACCTGTCTAGTGAGAGGTAAATAGGATTTTGCTATAATGGTGTCCCAACTAAAGAGCTTCGAAGAGAAGTAGAGGGGAATGGGGAGAGTTATGAGATATTAGAAATATGTTAACAAAGCGATATTTGTTTATAGTATTGCAGGAAAAGCGTTTATAGGTTTTTTAAATAGAGGATTTTGCTATAATGGTGTCCCAACTAAAGAGCTTTGAAGAGAAGTAGAGGGGAATGGGGAGAGTTATGAGATATTAGAAATATATTAACAAAGCGATATTTGTTTATAGTATTGCAGAAAAAGTGTTTATAGGTTTTTTAAATAGAGAATTCAAACACGAATCACTTTAAATAGATTAAAGTACATTTGTTTTGTATATATATATATTGCTCAATCAGTTTAAATAAATTAAAATACATGCTGTTGTTTTGTTTTTGTTTTTTAAATCCGTTAACAACACAATATTTAGTTAGATTATTGCAGGAAAAATGTTTGTATATTTAAATAGATGGTTCAAATGCGAATCACCTTAAATAGATTAAAGTACATTTGTTTTGTATATATATCGCTCAATTAGTTTAAATAAATTAAAATACATGCTGTGTTTTCTTTTTAAATCAGTTATCAAAGTGATATTTAGTTGGATTATTACAGGGAAAACGTTTGGATATATAAATAGATGGTTCAAATGCGAATCACTTTAAATAGATTAAAGCATATCTGTTTGGCATATATATATATCGCTCGGATCATTTTAAATAAAGAAAATGCAACAGGCCAAGAATAGGTAATCCGTGATTATTGTTGGTTGATGGGGGAGGTTTCAAGAAATAACCATTTTGTCATGTCATGTTGGTGCAGTGGGTCAAAGATACGCAATCTGTTTTTTTTTGTTTGTCTAAGTGGATGAGATTTCGAGAGTAAAGTGGCTAACAGGAGGGCAGTGCAGGGTGCTGGGATGGGGAAGTGAGTCTGAGACATCCAACCAGAGATAGAAAACCCAAAGAAATAAATTAAAATAATATATAAGGGTGAGAGAGATGGAGAGGGAAGGAAATGAGATGATTAAAATACAGATATTCAAAGGGAAAAAGCCCGGGGAACATCTAAAAAGTTTAAAAAGATACTTTTACAGATATGAGATGGGAGAATGCGATAAAATAATAGTGGCCCACAACCACTTGCAGGAGCACACCTGGGATTGGTGGGGGTCACTAATGATGAAGCCAAAGACATTTGGAGAGTATGAGAGCACTATAAACAAAATATTCTGGAGTGAGGAACTTCAGGAACGGATCAAAGCCCATATCATTCAGAAAAGGTTTAAGGAGGAAGGGAAAGAGACACATGTCCAGTTCTTCAGTCATCAGGTGGCACAACTGAGGGAATTAGAAGCCTGTAATTTGTCAGAAAAAACATTTTAAGGATTGTATGCAGAAATCTACCAAGTGAAGTAATGATAAGCATAGGGGATACATCAAGGAAAAGTGTAAAGGAGGTTGATAGTGAAACGGGAACTTCCTAATCCCTTGCCATTTCATCATCAATCTAGTAGCCCACTCGTCTGTGTTAGCATTGAATCTCATTTAAACTATAATATGTAAAATAAAACTACAATTTGCTGTCATGGCTGTCTGAACAGCATTATATATTTACATACGAAAGAACGCTATAATTAGGTAGGTTTGATAGAATTATAGCGTACTATTATTATTAATATCGTGTTTATTTGAATAAAATACTTTTATTATTATAAATAATGATAAGGTTCAATTTATTAATAAATTTATTATTTTAATTCGTATGTGGATATATAATCCAACCTATATTTGTAATGTATATAGGGGTGGCGTGATTTAAAACATTAAAATGTGTTATATATTTAAAATGTTAAAAAAATGAAAATATTTTAAAATGTTTATTTAAAAATGTTAAAAAGGTTTTCTTTCAAATGTGCTGAGAGGTCTTCTTTAAAAATTAAGTGTTATTTTTGTTTTAGAATTAAAAGTTGGTTAGAAACAGTATTTAATTAGTGACCGCACCTACCTTTGGTCAAATTTAAAAGTCATTTTAAAATCTGGCTAATTGAAATTGCGTCAGATATAAACATTTAAGTTATTTTTGGATTAAAATTGTTTATGGCAAAATAGTTTTACAAAATAACCATAAAAGTTATAACTGAAATACTTTAATAGTTTATCAAATATTTAAGATCAAAATTACATGTTTTTAGAATTTAATTAAAACAAAATTAAGGAAAAAGTTATAACACCTCAGAAACTTATCAGCATATTTGAAATCAAATTGTATGTTAACAAAATTAATTAAAAATGTAATCATGAAGCAAAGAAAAATTTCTTAAAGGTGTTAAGCTGATAAGAAAAAGATATAAATGGGCCATATTTTGAGTGGGAATATAGACTGGCTGAGATCTATAATACTGAGAGACTGGCTGAGATCTATAATACTGAGAAAGTGACTGAGATCTATATACTGAGAAGAGACTCCATTTTGAACCGCATTTATAGTTTTGAACTGAGATGTCCGGCTAGTTTGGCCGTCCTAGATGTCACTCCGTAAGGAGGTGACGGGTTCGTTTCCATCTGACACTGTTTATAAGCAAGAATGCCGCTATAACATCTACAACCTAACTGAAAAGAAGAAGAATGCTGCTATAATATTTACAGACCACCCGTAAAAGAAGAGCATGCCACAAGCCGCCCAGGAAACTCACCAAGCTCCAGCTCAAGCACCTACTAATACCACTAAATCACTTTAAACTGCAGAGCTCTGTATATTTTTCCATATATTTTATGTATAATTTCATACTACCTTTTAAATTCTAGTTAGCTAACTAACCACTCAATATATTTTTAATGTTAAAGCTTTTCTTTTATTGTTTTAAAATCTGTAAATGATTCACTTGCTTTTAAAATTTCCTTCCTTAAGAAATTAATTAATGTTTCTATTTTAAACTATCACTGCAGTCATGTCTCTAGTTATTTTTTTTTATCACATAGTTTTTAATATTTGTTATATTTATTTTATGATATGCTGATGCTTCGAAACAGCGAATACTAAATTTTAATATTTCAAGAAGAGATTAATTAAAACCTCTTCACGTAATTATCTATAGTTTTATTTCTCTGCACTGATTCGAAACCCTCTTAAGAAATAGTAACAACTTGCTTGTTATTATTTAATGTTTTTGTTGATAATTGTTTGAAAATTTTACAATGTGGTTTGTTTTAGTGAGGTTTAATTTTTAAATACTAAAAAATAGACTATCCTTGATAAATATTTATAAGTATATTTGCTATTTAAGCTATTTATTAACCCCTTCAAATATACTTTCCATCCTTTTAAATACTTGTCATTTGATCAATAACAAATTAGATTGATCTGGAACAGCAAAGATTATCTGTAATTATTCCCGTCTATAGCATATATTTTATCATGCGACCTAAGAGTTGGCTTCTATTTGATTAAGCTAATAAGCTATTGTTCTTGCCTATAGAATATAAATTTTATAAAATGCTTTGCTTGGCAGATGTGATTCATTCACTTTAATCTTTTCTCATTTTGCTGCCACGTATATTTACATAAATAAGATGGAGCCTTGGTTAAGACAGCACATTTTCCTCTCATAGGGTAGAGCAGTCATGAAGCCTGAGTTTAAGGCCAGGTTAGCATGTAAGTCCTGCACCTTTCTGAACTATTTGTTCCCTTTTCATGCAGCTTAACGATCGGTTTTCAGGGTACCAGCGTTGGTCGCAGAAACCCTTGATCTACCAATCTATCTGCAGAGCGACTTTATTATTGTATTGCTGGTGCTATAGTGCATTAGTACATCCAGAGCAGCCAACTCTACCCCCCCTATTTTAGTTCTTTCAGCAATTGTCTGAAATATTCTTAAAAGTCCGGTCAATCTAAGTTATTGTAGCCCATTTTAGGCTAACTAAATAAATATAAACAGATAACCTCTACCGTAAGTGTTGCCCAAGGTTTAGTTTAATTACTAGTATTCAGCCACACATTAAGAGGAGTCCGCATATGTTACATGATAGACATGATGTAGCGATAAGCTATTTATTTAAATGCCTGCATGCATTTATTATATATAAATCCGTCAAATAATTGTATACAAATTGTAACCCATCAAAGCAATCTATGGCTTTTATGAATTCAGTAAGATGAATAACTGCTGCGTTCATCTTACTTAAATGTAAATTTATTTATTAATCTTATCAAAGAATCTGCCCAAACTCTTCAGCCATTAAATGCCTGCGTGCATTTTTACATGTTTAAAATTTGTGATATATATTTTAGATAAAACTTATTATTGAAGAAATTAAACTTTAGTAAATTAACCTAGTCCACTCTCAGTTTCATTATTCCATCCAATTCTCGTTATTATTATGTTATAGAATATGCATTATTAAAGGTCTCCATTAAGTTAACTATTCGTTAGATACGATCAATTTGTAATTTAATTATGAGTCTCATTGTTTCTTCCTAACCTATGTCAGCCGCGAATAAAGGAGTATGCTACGCGTAATTTCAAGATGGTCATTCATAGGGTCTTGAGTCTTGGAGTACTGGCTTATGAGTTGAAGTGTGGTTGGACTTGGGATGTCACAGTCCTAGTCTGGTCAGCTACGGTCTCTTTTGCCTGGATTTTGAATTCTGTTATGCGAATGTACAAACTTGACTGTTACAATAGAGACTAGGACAATTAGAGATCAGCGAACAATGGCAGAAGGAAATGAAAACTGGGACCGGAAGGGGGAAGAGAGGTGCATGGGAAATCTGATATGTTCTGATAAGGAATGGATTCCTAAATATGCAAGTGTGGGCTGTCGAAAAATCAAAATAGATTGCTGGAAGGCAGGCTGAGGCATTGGTGGATTCTGGTAGACAGATCTCTGTGATGTCTGAGGAAGTGTATATACAAATCATCGGCTGTCAGACTAGCATACAGACCCTACCCATTAAACCCATCCAAATCAAAATGGCAAATAATAAAATGGCTAGGGTTGAACCCAAGCAGGTATGGATGGATCTTCATATCAATGGAAAACCATTTCCTCACATCTGTCTAATTATGAAAGATCTGATACATGACATTGATAGGAACAGATTTCTTGAAACAGTATCGATGTGCAATAGATTTTAAAACCAGTCGGTTCACATTATTGTGGCAAACAAAGAGGAGAAGGAGGCTTTCAGGCAGATGTTATATCAATATCATCCAGTATTTTCAGAAGTACCAGGCATAATACCAGGTTTTGAACAATGCATCAAACTAAGGCAGGACCAGCCTTTGCAATCATGCTCATATCCCGTGCCATACCAATATAGGGAGGAGGTAACAAAACAAGTAAACCAGATGGTAGAATGGGGGATAATATTTAAATGTTCATCACCATATTGTAACCTCTAGTGGTGGTTAAGAAGAAGAGTGGGGCCATTAGATTATGTCTGGATGCGAGACAATTGAACCGGGCAACAATTTCAGACCGTAACATTCCACCTCTGATATATGAGTTATTGGGAGGATTCAAGGGTAAGCAGGTATTCTCAACATTTGACCTGACGGCCAGTTACTGGCAGATCCAGCTTCACCCAGAGGACCGGCAATATACAGCTTTTCGGTATGGAGGATACTCATACCAATTTAACAGACTGCCATTTGGGCTCATAAATAGTGGGGCTGGTTTGTTAAGGTGTCTAGACCAAGTGTTGGTGGATGAAATCAAGAAATGCATAACAATGTATGTTGATGATGTATTGATAGCCTCATCCAGTATTGAGGAGTATCAGAAAGATGTTGAGATGTTTCTTCGGGAATGTCAGAATAAAGGTATCAAAATCAATTTTAAAGAAGTACTATGATGAAAGATGAAGTGACATTCTTGGGTCACTTGGTGGGAGCCCAGGGGATGAAACCCCACCCGGCCAAGGTATTGGCCATCAAGGAGTTTCCTAAACCTAAATCTCGAAAGCAGGTATGGCCATTCTTGGGTCTTTGTAACTTCTACAACAGATTCCATGAGTGATTGGCTGAACAGACAGAACCTTTGGTTAGATTATTGAGAAAAGGTACACCCTGGAAATGGAATCAAGAACAGGAGAGGGCTCTCGAAGACATAAAGGAGGGATTTACTAGACAAGTTATGCTTTCTTTTCCAGATTTTACCAAACTGTTTGTGGTACAAACAGATAGCAGTGGATATGGTTTGGGGGCTACACTGTTACAAATACAGGAAGGAAATCAAATGGGAGTGCTGTATTTCATCAGCAGATTACTCAAGGGGCCTGAATTAAATTACTCCACTACAGAAAAGGAAGTGCTGGCAATCATCTGGGCATTTCAGAAGTTTCGTCCATTTTTGTTAGGGTCAGAAGTCATCGTAAGGACTGGTCATAAGAGCCTCAAGTTTATAAATCATAGCTACCTCACCAACAGCCGGCTGATCCATTGGAGCTTGTTGTTGCAGGAATATAATTATACCATTACAATATTGTAAGGGACTGGAGAATATTGTGGCTGATATTTTGAGCCGGAATCCATCTGGTCACTGTCCTGATTATCCAGGTGTGGAGAACCTGTATATTGCCAGTATGGATATAGGAAGGAACAAAAGGGTTGATGAGGACCTGGCTCATTTGGAAGATTGGCAGCATCAGATGAACAATTAAGGGAGATAATCAAATGAATAGGAAAAGGAACATGTGGTGAGAGCTCAACAAAGACAGGAAAGGAAACAAGGTACTGGCTTCACAGAAATATTCTACAGTACTGGACACCTGATGATCCAGAGCAGTGGAAACCAGTTATACCTCCTACATTGCAGAAAGAGGTGACAAGTTATGTCCACCAACTATACGGTCATTATGGTGCTTTAAAAATAGAGCATTTGGTTTGAAAATGGTTTTACTGGCCGAACATCCATGCATCAGTTTTGAACATGTTCAGGGATTGTGAAAGTTGTCAGAGAACCAAACCAGCAAACCGGAATTATGCAGCTCCCATGCTGTCAATAATACCAAATAGACCAAAAGAAATGATAGCATTAGATTTTTATGGCCCTCTTCTGGCATTCAATAAAAAAATATCTCCTTGTCACATACGATTTATTCTCAAAATACGTGTCAGCATATCCTATTGCACAGGCGAACGCAAAGAATGCCATCAAAATGCTAGAAGGCAGACATTTTACAGAGACTGGAAAACTCAAGAGCATATTGTCTGATTATGGTACTCCATTCATGTCCAAGGAATGGTGCAAGTGGATCCAACAACAGGGGATTAGACATAGTTTTACCTCCATCAGGAACCCACAATCCAACCCCTGCGAATGAGTAATGAGGGAGTTGGAGCATTTGTTTTGCATGTATAATGGCATGAATCATAAAGGCTAGGTTAAATGGACTTCTCGAGTGGTGGATTTCATCAATTGGAACATAAATGAATCTAGCAGTTTTGCTCCATTTCGCCTCCAATTTGGACGGCACATACCATGTCAGATAAAGACTTTTGTGCCAGGGATGGAAAAACCACCCATTGACAAGAAGAGTGACCACATTAGAGCATATCAGACATTACAGCAGGTGAGCCATCAAAGGGTAAAGAAAGTGAGACATAGGGCACCCATATTTAAAGTAGGGGATAGAGTCATGATTAAAACCTCTCACACCAGTGATTTGGGTAAATTCGTATGCCACAAATTTTGCAACCTATATGAAGGCCCATACACTATCTGCCATAATCAAGGGGATAATGAATTTTGGGTGGAAACTGGGCATGGAATCAGGGAGTCATATAATGCTCGGTCATTAAAGCCTGCCTGGCCCTTTACAAGCAAAGGGCAAATCAAAGAAACAGGTAATACATAAGTGTTGTACAAAAGAAGCCGTTCAAAATACACAAATGTATTTGAAGGCTTTTGGAGGAGGGGGTATTGTGACAGAATGGTTCGAACCCAGTCACAAATAAATTATTTAATCAGTAGACATATATAGATGTAGAGATATATATAATATTTAATTTTGTTTATTACATGGTGGTGGTTACAAATACATAAAAACATGGGGGGAAGGACTCTGTCATTTTAAATGATATATATGTGTGTGTGACAAATGCGTGTATAAATGAATTAAGTAGTGAAAAGAGAGAAATGAGATTTTTGTTTCACGTTGAAACAACTAAAGTTTTCTGGCAGAATGAGATTTATTTTTCTATTATATTACAATAGAAATTACAACACGAGTTTTCACACGTCTGACAGATCTAGTCATTCCACATTGAAAATCGGAAGTGAAATAAAAAAAAAGCTTCTAGAACCAATGGAGGGGGCTACAAAAGCGAGCCACCCAGAATGCATAGGATCTTTTTCTGGCAGAGCTACAACAGTGAACACCTAAACAGTTATAATATTTAAAATATATAATGGCGATTTCAAAAGACATGTCGGAGTAAAAGAAGCCACATTGGATTCAGGTCCCTGATCCCAACCTGCTGCAGCTGCCTCACTAAAACCATGATGTCTCGAAACAACACATAATTCCAGCGTGGAATCAAATGAACCTTGTCGGACAACAGACTTAAAGATCTCAAATCATTACCTTGAATTGCCTAATTTACCTGCGGAATGGAACTATAAAATCAATAAATAAAAACTGCTTTTACTACTTCCCAGGAAAGCCAGGTAAAGAACTTTAATCATTGATCTTTTTAAAACTTCTTTATAAAAAGGAAATTTGTATTTTTCAATAATCAGTGAAGGTGACGTGCGAACTAACTTTATAAGATTTCTTTAAAGCTTCGTTTCATTATGGACGTAAGAAAGCAATGAGTGTTGAAAGTCACATGATACAAACTTTCCATAGTATTGACCTTCACTACTTGAGATATGTATGCGAGATCTATTAAAAGAATGACGTATGATTGCGATTTGAAATGACAGAGTGCTAAATATTGTTTTTTTATTTTATTTATAATATTAAATAAATATATCAAGAAAGTAGAGTATTGACTTAGTTTAATTGTTTATAAATCTATTTATTTAGTTTATGATTATTTTATTTATTTTTATGTTTAAAAATAAAAATAAAAGAGAACTCGTAACCCCATTCGTAGCTATTCACGGCTATGACGCCACCCGACCATGAGACTGAGCTAGCTGATGGTCAAAACCTTTCTCACATTACGTAAATAGTATTCTTGTTGGTAATATATCCACTTTGCATAATTCTTATATTTGTATAGGATTGGCACCATAAATACGCGTTGGAGATATATTATACAGTTGTGAGAATAACCCATAAGTTTAAATAATAATATTTTAGGTCAAATCACTTAATTAAATAAAAATACACAGGCACGTATATTGATATATCATATACATATTCGGTAGTACACACCTGTCTAGTGAGAGATAAATAGGGTTTTGTTATAATATAAACAAGCTTATAAAAGCAATGTCACATTATACATGCTTATAAAAACAATGTCACATTATACATGACCTGCTTTATTGATTATTACAATTATTCATTTTCAGGCTTAATAAAACTTGATTCCAAAGAGTCTGTAAATTTAGAATTAATAGATTTCATTGAATTTCAAATTAGTCATAGAATATTGAGAAACTAAAATGCAATAAAATTATAATATATAAACATCATTATTCTGATTAAGGCAACATATAAGGTTTTCTTATTTTGTATTTTTCTTTTCTTTGTTTAATTTGAAATCAATAAAATTAACCTTACACATGCTGAATTCAGATATTTGCTTAGGAATACAGTCAATCTATTCTGAAAAAAGTTTAATGTTATTAAAATGACAACAGTCTTTGATACAAAGCATTGGCACAATAAAGATAATTCTTTTCAGGACCATCTATTTACTAATCCTGCTCTACATAGTGGTCTCCTGTCCATCTTTATATAAGAAAAAATATTAAATTATTGTATGTATTTGTCAATGCTTAAAAAACTCTGAGAAGTGTAGTATATATATATATATATATATATATATACTACATATTATATATATATATATATATATATATATATATATATATATTGCTTTAATTATAATATATCCTTCATGGTTTGGTGCAGTGCACAGCTCAGCTATCATTACAGTGTTTGAACTTCTTATAAATTCTCAAACAATAAACTATTTTGATTTTATTATATTTTGAAATGTACATTATATTTTATGTAGGCATAATCATTTTTTTACCACACTTGTTAGAAATATGCATTACACCAAGAATATATAACTTGAAATAGTTACCAAGTAATTAATTAACATCTCAAAAGCTCACCAGGGCATTATCTACTTGCTGCAACCATAATCTGGCTTAAATCTGAGCGTAATGACACCATCAACAAAAAATAAAATTGTTTTATAAATCTGTTACTAATGTAAAAAAAAACCCACAATAATATTTTCCATGAGTATGCTTTCTTTAATTTACTCAGTTCTCTTAATGACGAAAAAAAACAAAACATTGTAATTAAAAAGCTATTCAAATAAAAAATAATAAAAAATGTGTGTACATATAAATAAGAGAGAAAAAACAAAACAGCCTTTAAATATTCCAATATCTGGGCATAGATCTTTCTAACATTATAACAGAAACAGAATGGAGAAGATAATACTCATCAAGTTAATCTAAAATCAGATATTAAGAGTTTACGGTTTCTTGATGGATCTCATTTTCTATCTAAAAATAATAAGATTTAAGCAATCAATACAGAATCTTGATTGCTAGATGGGTTAGTCATGCACTAACAACCTGAAAGAGAAATTTTAAGTTTGTTTAGATTCAAAAAAAAAAATTATAGTTTCACCTGGGTTTGAATTCCAGGTCATGAATATTTAAGCTATGGATGCACTATGCTATTAGGCTCTTCATATCACAATATACTTAGTATTAATTTCTATTAAAGAAAAAATAAATCCAAAAGTATTTCAATTATTTCAATTTTTCTTCTAGCATATTATCATACTTCATCCCATTTTACTTGCCTAAAGCTAGACATCTTAAACATAAACTATTAAAATTTAATATTTTTTTTTTTGTTTTTTTTTTTTTAAAAAAAAGTTCTCTTACCATTATATATGCACCACTTTCAGGTTTTTGATTCAGTTTTACTTTATCGATTATGACATCAAATTCAAAACCTAAATGGTCAATGGGAATTGTATATTTTCGAGCATAATTTTGCAATATTCCTGTGAGAAAAGATTGAGTAAAATAAAATCCTGAAATCCAAATTATGTCAGGAATACCATTATCAATCCAGTTCTGAAAAAATTTCAGCCTCTTTAACAAATCAGTAATGTAGCTTCCTAAAGGTTTTAATGAAGGATAAGACTTTGCGGCCCAAACTGCAGGAACTTTTCCAATTAACATGCTATTAAAAGTTTCTTCTAACTCAGATGACATTAAAACAAGACCTTTAATTGCTTTTTTCAAATCTTTCAAAGTAATTCTGACTACATGTATGAGTCGATTAAAACGAATCAAATCTTGGCGTAGAACAGTATTCATTGATTCACTATAAACAGTAGGATATTTTTCAATCACCTAAAAAGACATTTTAATTAAATTAAAAATAATTCACAAACATATATATTGTTCAAAAAATATTTGTAAAAACAATTAATAAATCCAATCAAAAAAAAGTGTAATACATAAATGAAATAATTAATATAAAAGTAAAAGTGACTCAGTACCTGTGGGAATCTGACAGTGGTAAAGACTTCATTAAATTCCTATTTCATTTTGAGTGTAAAGACACTTATCTGGTCAATCTATGTTAATGTAACACTTGTTTCAAGATAAAAATGTCTATTATATCTAATATTGATGGTTAAGTAAGTTGGTCTACGACAGATATTTTAAAAAAACAACAACTTAAGCTCGGTTGGAAAGTCTTCAGTAAGACAGATATTTTAAAAAAACAACAACTTAAGCTCAGTTGGAAAATCTTCAGTTACTTCCCAACATCATTTAAATGCAAAATATTGTCAAGAAATGCACTATGCTACTGCATGATAGTGCCTCTCTACTAAAGTATGTATATATCGTAACAGTAAAAAAAATATCTAATATGGTAGTTTGACTTATATTCCCAAAGTAATCTGTGGATAGTGGATGAGTAGGTACTAGATGATGATTTTTATGCACAAGACTTCTGGCATCCATTGATTACTCTGGCTTGCACTGAGTGGCAATACTGTATGGAGAGTCTTGCCTGTTTTGTTGTCATTTTCTCTCTCCTCTCACTGGAATAACACATTGCTTTAAAACACAACATTTTAAAATATAAAAAAATATACACCTGGGTCTCTTTTTATGTGGTAGATACATTCCACTGAAAACCCACATAAAAAAATGCCCAAAAATAGATTAAACTTACCTTGAAAAATTTGAAATACATTCCGTAAATTTTCAAAATTTCATAAAACCAAAGCAATAAGGTAAAATTACTTTAAAATTCACATAGAAAAATAAGGAAATAAAGTATGACTAATAAAAAATTTCAAATATTTGAAAAAAATTGATAGAAGACAAAGTTTTTTTACTTTTTTATTAACTATTTAATTTTATTCAAAACAATATGTTTTTATGTGTAATTTATTTTACATTTTTTCATACATATTTTAATCATTATCGCTATTTGACAATATATGGGTTCATTTGTGATCTGGTAAGAAATCAGACTCATCACAAGAGGAAACACAAACAGCAGAATTATTGCCAACTTCAGTCTCATGCTGTGCAACAATGTAATCAATGATTAAACTTTGTGTGGATGATTTTACTAATTGCTTATGGAGCTCACAATATCCAGACATACAACTATTTAGCTCTCATTGGAATTTAAAAGCTCATTCATAATTCATGTCATTAACAAGAAAATGATTTTTTAATGGATTAGAAAGTTTAAGACTTTCTCAAATCATTTTTGCCCTGAAATGAACAGGTTCCCTTCTGTTTCATTATCTCTTTCTAAATCTATGGTATTATAGGGTATCTATCTTAATATATATCTGAGCACTTATAGTATATATGTGTGGGAGATGATTATCTGGACCAACTGATGATTGCTGGTTTAGCATGAAATACGTATATTGGTGATTATTTATCTTTTCAGCATATATTTGCTTGAGTGTATCAGTGATATTAGATAGAGTGGAGAGTGATGGGTCATCTGAAAGTCTATGCTCATATACCCTATATTACATATATAGACACAGGTATATAATAAGCCTGTGTTTCAGTTATTACATAGTAGAGATATCTGCCCATCCTTGCACATGTATTAAATGGATTATGTCCTGTACATGTGGGGTTCATATTGACCTTAGGTCAACATGGGTGTGACAAGAATCTCGGCCTCAGGGTGGCCTTTGAGCATTCCTTCATCAGATTTTCAATTGGATGGACGGTTGAAGAGTTGGAGGGTGTAGTAGATTGGAGCCTGTCCATTAAAGTATGAAGATTGTCTATCTTAATATATATCTGAGCACTTATAGTATATATGTGTGGGAGATGATTATCTGGACCAACTGATGATTGCTGGTTTAGCATGAAATACGTATATTGGTGATTATTTATCTTTTCAGCATATATTTGCTTGAGTGTATCAGTGATATTAGATAGAGTGGAGAGTGATGGGTCATCTGAAAGTCTGTGCTCATATACCCTATATTACATATATAGACACAGGTATATAATAAGCCTGTGTTTCAGTTATTAAATCTATGGTATGTAAATTTATTGCCAAACCTTTTTCCAACAGGCATTTAAAGTATGTAAAATTTAATGTGTGTATATAAAATGAAAGGAGTTTGTTATTAACTGAAAGGAGACTCTTTGATTCCTCTTGGAGCCTTAAAGGAACCGAGCCGGGCAAATTCCTAATGTCCACTCCATACATTCTTGTCATTGCAGCTGTTATTACTATGTGATTATTCATATAGTATACGAACATGGATGCGGTGCTCACCAACATGCATTAGCCAGCGTGGTGAGTTTATTGGCTTTTTATCTCTGAGTTTAAGAATATTTTTTCTAATATATACAATCATGACAGACAAAAATAAACCATGGCCCTTATTCCCAGGAGGCTGTAAAGTCACCAACCAAGGCAGCGGTTGGTGGCCAAAGGTGAAGGATGCTAAGAATCCCCTGATTGCAGACTCAGGCTGCCATTTGATGACGACTTTTTATTTAGGTACTTACAACTGCAGATCACTTTCAAGTGAAGGAAGATTGCAAGAGTTAGAAGAAGAACTGTCTTATATTAAATGGCACATTATTGGACTTTGTGAAGTTAGAAGAAAAGGTGAAGAAACAATTGATTTAAAAAGTGGACATATACTCTACTATAAAGGCACAAATATTGGAAATACAAGTGGAGTAGGATTCATTATAAATAAAAAATGGAAGAATAACATTGTGGAGATTGATGGTGTATCAGACAGAGTGGCAAGATTAGTTTTACAACTTAATAGCAGATACCAAATGCAGATAATTCAGGTTTATGCCCCAACAAGTTCTCACAGTGATGAAGTTATAGAAGATTTTTATATGGATGTACAAAAGGCTTTTGATCAGAGTAAACAACATTTTAAAATTGTTATGGGAGACTTTAATGCTAGAATTGGTAAACAAATGAAAGATGAAAATGCTGTAGGTAATTTTGGTTATGGTAATAGAAATGAGAGAGGACATAGACTTGTGGAGTTTGCAGAAAAAGAAAAACTTTATATTATGAATTCTTTTTTTGAGAAAAATGTTAAAAGGAAATGGACATGGAAGCATCCAAATGAAGGTACAGCAGAATTGGATTATATTTTGACTAACAGAAAATATATATTTCAAGATTGTAATGTTCTTAATAAATTTAACACAGGAAGTGATCATCGATTAGTAAGATGTAAGATACATGTTAATGCAAAACTGGAGAGACAAAAATTATTAAGGAAAACAATATTTACAGTTGATATTCCTAATCTTCAGAAACATTCTAATGAATTTAAATTAGAACTTACAAATCGGTTTCAAGTATTAGTAGATTTTGAACATGATTCAGATTTGAATGACATTAATAGGAAAATAAGTGATACACTTTTAAAAACTGCAACAAAGATAGCTGGTAGAAAAAAGCAGCAATTGACCAATAAAATTTCTACTGAGACTAGAGAATTTATGAAGAAAAGAAGGAATATGAGGATATACAACAATGATGCATTAAAAAAGATTGAATATCTCGAATTTTGTAAAATGGTGCAGAAAAGAGTTGAAAATGATATAAGAAAGTATAATTGTGAACTAGCAAGGAAAGCTGTAGAAGAGAATAAAAGTCTAAAGAGTGTAAAACAACATTTTGGTATTGGTAGGAAATTTATATCTGCAATAAGAAAAAAAGATGGCATTATTACTAAAAAGAGAGATGACATCATGAAATGTGTAGAAGACTTCTATCAAGAATTATATAGTAATAAAGAACAAGTGCCTCCTATACCTATTATATCTTCCGAATTGCCCAGAATTTTGAATGAGGAAGTGAGACATGCAATTAAATTTATGAAGAAAGGGAAGGCTCCAGGTAATGATGGAATTATAATTGATATATTAAAAGAAGCAGGTGAAGAAATAGAAATTTTTTTAGCAAAATTATATACCAAATGTCTAAATGATAAAGATGTACCAGATGATTGGAAGAATGCAGTAATAATATTAATATTTAAAAAAGGTGATAAAGAAGATATTAGAAATTACAGACCTATCAGTCTTTTATCAGTTTTATACAAAATTTTTACTAAGATAATTACAACTCGTCTACAGAAAACACTGGATTTCCACCAACCAAGAGAACAAGCTGGATTTAAAAGTGGTTTTAGTACAGTAGATCATATCCAGGTATTGAGAGAAATTATAGAAAGGACAAATGAATATGAGTTGCCATTATGCTTAGGATTTGTAGACTATGAAAAGGCATTTGATTCTATAAACATTTCTTCAGTGATTAAAGCATTGGATCATCAAGGTGTAGATCCAGGATATTGTCATATTTTAAAGAATATTTATAAAAATGCAACAGCAACAATTAGATTACATAATGATAGTAGGAAAATCAACATTGAAAAGGGTGTAAGATAGGGTGACTCCATATCTCCAAAACTTTTACAGCAGTACTGCAAAGAAGTATTTTGTGGATTAAAATGGGAAGCTAAAGGAGTGAAAGTAAATGGAGATTATTTAAGTCATTTAGATTTTGCAGATGATGTAGTTGTTTTTGCAAATAATGCTTTAGAGCTACAGGAAATGTTGCAGGAGTTATCAGATGAAAGTAGGAAAGTAGGACTAAAGATAAATGTTAAAAAGACTAAAGTAATGTTTAATAGATTTTCTCAAAATATGAAAATAAAGATTGATTATGATGAGTTAGAAGAAGTTAACAGTTACAATTACCTTGGTCAGATTATTAATACAGATGGAAATATAATGGATGAAATTAATCATAGAATTAAACTTGGTTGGAGTGCTTTTGGTAGAAATAACTTGATACTAAAAGGAAATATGCCTATGTGTTTGAAAAGGAAGGTTTTTAATAAATGTGTTTTGCCCATGCTTACTTATGGATCTGAGACTTGGACACTTAATAGAAGAGCAATACAGAGACTTCAGACCACTCAAAGAAGTATGGAGAGATGCATGTTGGGAGTAACAAGAAGGGATCGAAAACGCAATGTATGGGTAAGAGAACAAATGGGTGTTACTGACTTCATTGAAAAAATTAAAAGACTAAAGTGGAGTTGGGCTGGACACATTGTTAGAAGAGATGATAATAGATGGACAATTGAAATTTTAAACTGGATTCCAAGAGATTGTAAAAGACCCAGAAAGAGACCACATGTGAGATGGATGGATGAAACAAGAAAGTGTGCAGGGGTAATGTGGAGAAGAGACACTAAAGATAGGAAAAAAAATGGATTGAACTTGGAGAGACCTTCATCCTGCAGTGGACTGATAACGGCTGATGTTGATGATGAACCTTATCGCATAAAAAGATATTAAGAAGAAACATGAATTGCATAACTTCAAACTCACATTTAGAAAATCTGCATAAAAAGAGACCCGAGTGTATGGATTCTTGAGCACTTTCCTATATTATTATAGGATCCTGTATGTTATTTTAATGCACTTTAAAAATATCTTAAATATTTAATTATTTTATAATATTTCTTCAAATACTAAATATTAGTCTCTTACTTTCATTACCCATTGGGAGTACAACATATAATTAGTTTGTCTGTTCTCAGTAATAATTTTAACTTTTATATGTTCATATTTCCTTAGCTATTTTATTTATACTATACACTTATATCAATTAGTTCTACTTTATTACAATATTATAATTCATATTTTCTCATATTCTTTTCTTAGAAGCAAGAATTACTTTAGCACTATTCTTTTTTTAATATACTATAATAAAACATCAATTATTCTGGCAAAATTCTTTCATTGTTAATAAAAGTACATCTGATTTATTCTTCTAATTAAATTTTAACTTTATTTTAGCATATAAGTTACTTAATCCAATATAATGCTTTTAAAATAAATACATAACTATTAAGTAACTAACTTAAAGTTCTGTAAAATACTTTTACAATTTTATAATGATTGTTCCTTTTCAATAAATAAAAGTTCCTTACTAAATTAATTGTTAAACTCATTAATATAAAAGAGATAACCAAACATTTTTTATGCAATAAGATCTGTAACTTGTGATAATCTTTTTCCATGAATAACAATAATAATAACTATTTCTTTTTACTTTTAATAGCAGCCATATCTTGACTATAATTTGATGTTCAAGATGTCAAATTAGTTCCTGCGGAGTAATCCTTTAATTTATTCCATTGTCACTTATAATCCTTTTTAGATATCTTATATAATTATTCAGCTTATTGAAAGTAACTTTTAATGAATTTAAAATAAAATATTTAAAAAATCTTCAAGTTTTAAAGAACTAATAGCAACACTATTTTAATCAATTGTCTTAATTCTTGTCTGCTTGAATTTTTTTATTTAAAAAAACTTCAGACTTAGCGCTCATTAGTTAATTCTCAAAATCATCTTACAATGAATATTTAATTACAAAACATTCTAAACAGTTTTAAGCACTAATAATAAAATATTTCCACAGTTAATTATTAAATTTAATTGCTTTTAAATGAAAAATAATTATAAAATTTTGTTCTTTGTATTAATTATTTATTCATCTTTAAAATACATAATTAATAATTACATTAAAAATAAAATTATCACTATGTAAAATTATTATATTAAATCTTATTATTCTCGATTTAAATAAAATATTATTTTCAACAAGAAAGTGAAATGTAATTATTATTATTTAATAAGACACTGCAACCCCCCACCCCCACCCCACTGCCATATTTGTAAAGAGCCAATATACTGAAAATTAAAGAGATATTCCGATTCTAGCTATTATAACATTTGATTAATATTATAAATTTGGACAAATATAACTTAAATATGCTTTTACTATTAAATAAAATTACTATTGAAATAAATATAACTTTTAAAGTATGTATGACTATTATAAAAGGTGTCTATTGATTAACTTGATAAAATCTTGCACTTGTAGAGATTAAGCTTTTAATACCTGATATAACTTAAAAATAAATATTAATACAATTGTATGTTTTATAAATTTAAAATTTTGATCATTGTGTAAAATTTAAATCCTTCTTAAAAACAGCAAAGTAAAATGTTACACTATACATATATTTGTGTTAGATGTTTTGTATATTATCTTTATGCAATAGTTAAAAAAAATAAAGAGAAAAAAAAATTAAATTAGTGATTAAAAATCTTTAATTAAGAAATATTTAATTAAAAGAAAGTTTAATGAAAATCTTATGTAAGACAATCCAGACATTCATTACAAGAGATTATCATGTTTTTCAGATATAATAATTTTAAATTTGGTTTAGAATGTAGATTTTCGTTAGAGAAGATTATTGTTTTTAAATGTGATAGTTCTAATTTTGGTCTGCAATGTTAATTATGGTGGTGTTACAAAAGATGTATAAAGAGGGGCACAAATATTGTAGGGAACTGAAAGTAAAGTGTACTAATGAGTCAATGAATTGCACAGGTGAAAGAAAAAAAAGGATGTTTAATAAAAACCAGTACTTGATGCTAGAAGGACTTATAAGCCGTTTAATATTGGAGCATAGTGTGGCTATATAAAAATATCCCTTTTTGTGTGACAGATAATTTACCTATGATGCATTAATTCATTCTTTTATTGCCAAATCTATTTTCCAAACAAAAGTTAAAATAATTAATTTATATATATATATATTGTAACACTTGCAACATACACGTTGTTAAATGCATATATATATTGTACTGGTCCAACCTCTTGGTTGTTTACACTTTCCATATACCCGCATTGAACATGAAATGCATGTTATGCAACCAAGCCATGATTATAGACATTCAATTAGATACTATGATTTATTAATTTCTCGAATTGCATACTAAGAAGAAATTATTACATTCATACCTTTGAAAGGTCCAGTTCACCAAGACCTTTATGCACCACCTCTAGAAAAAGATTGCTCCCTTCCCAGAGGGATATGACTGCATAATTTAGATTAGGATTAGCCCCTTTTTACTTAATAAAATCAATAGAAATATGGATGTTCTAGTTAATAAATCAATAGAAATATGGATGTTCTAATGAATTATTCTTGGTCCCAATAAAGATTAATCCCAGACTAGCTCATCTACTCTTTATCTCAGGAAAGTGGTGTGTTGCTTAGCTAACAAAGGAGGATAAATGATAAGACATGGCACAATGCTAAAATTTTAATATTATATCTCCATATTTATTAAACCCTTGATTAACTTATAAGATTACAAATAAACAAAAAAAAACACAAAAATATGAAGCATACAAAAGAAATATTAATTAAAACCCTGACTTCATAATTTTTAAATAATTTACCAAATAGGATAAAATGGTCTGAGTTTCACCTTTGCTTGCACATCCTGAAGCATTATATGGGATAGATTATTCTATACATTATTACAATTCATATTGGCCATGGTGGGTATGAGTTTCATAAAACAACTCTCTGTCTCTTTTTTTTTTATGAATCTAATAAAGACTTCATTATTATTTGATATAATCATTCGACTGCAAATTATACTATTTGAATATGGAGAGTTCCTCAATTGATCCTGCATGTAACGGATTACTGAAAATAGGGAACTAATTTACTTATTTATTCCTTTTTTTATTATTATTATTAAACTGATCCTGCTCTTGATGGATAGAATAAATTTATATGAATGGAAATGAATTCATGGGAAGTTATGATGTATTGAATGCTGCACATGGTGGATTAAACAGATAAAGAAAGTTGTTTAAATGAATCGCATGCATTCCATGGTCATTAAATTATATGGGTAGGTAGATTTGATTACCTTTTTATGTAAATATATTCTTAAAGAAAATAAAATTTGTTAATTGTATTCTGATCCTACCTGTAGCAGATAGTTGTTTAATAAAACAAGACTAAAGTGGGCGAATAGGCTAATGCCTTACCACTTGTGTGTATATAACTTTAAGAGTAAATCTACCTCCCATAAATCTTTGATCTAAGTCATTTGCAACATACTAAAATTTATCTTGGTAAGTTAAATATTATATTGAATTACGCATATAATTAGTATATATATAAACTACTGATAAAATATATATAAAATATTACGTATTTCAACACTATCATAGTATAGATGTAACAATAAAAAGAAAAAAAATTGTTAGTAAGAAATATTTAAATAAAACAACAATATATATATATATATATTTAGAAATATAAATGAGTTTACTTCCCAAAGGCTCTATTTTTCTCCAGGCTGAGGCTTTTGAAGGAGATACATAAATTGCAAGCAGGTGACTGTAAGGGTCTCTTCCATGAATGGTTGGAAAAATTGTTTGTAGACAGATGTACTTTGTAGGGGCAGAGAGTCACATAGCTTGGTGCTACATCAGCTTTGAGTAGTGTAAATGTACCAAATTGGGTCCTCTACTCCATGTTTGCTTGGGCAATATGAATCAATCTTGATTTCATTCTCCCCATAATGTTAGGCTGCACTTTAGATTTAATTTATTTTAACTGCGTTCTCTTAATCTTCATGCTGTGGTTGGACGTCTTTGGTTTCTATTTCAAAGGTGTTCCGGTTAAGATTGGAAATATCGTTGAAATTGTTATCCTATTTATTTAAATAATTTACAATATCTCTTCATCGAATCTCTTTCTTTTGGCTTACTATTTCCTGGTCACATCCTCAATTCCCTTCTATATTTTCATTTTCAATTTTATTCCTTAGGATTGGATATGACTACAGCTTGGTATAACTTTTAATTCTCCCGCTTGCTCAGGGCTATTGTGTATTCTTGCTTTCTTTTCCAAATTGCTTCTTGAAACTTTCTGCTTGGCCTGAACAAATCGAATTAATTTTTATTTCTTCCCAGCCAGCACTCCGTAGACAAACATTAAAAAATATCTTAATGTCTATTACCTTTGGTCAGCATTTTTCAAAACTCAACTCTATGTCTTTCTCACTTCTTGAAAAAAATTAAAGTGAATTGAATACCCCTATATCACCTGATCAGCATTTATATACTCCCCCCCCACATTACAGGGTCCCCTCTACAAACTATTTACAATTTTAATTACTTTAATTAAAGCTATTTTGTCTTATCAAAGGTTTTCCTATCTTTTTAAATCTATTTGAGGATTTTTTTCAGACCATTAGCGATTCACATTCCTATCCCTTACTTCTTTTAATTAACTTTTATTCTGCACAATGCTAAAATTTTAATATTATATGTCTGTATTTATTAAGCCCTTGATTATCTTATAAGATTGCAAATAAACAAAAAAATTACAAAAATATGAAGCACACAAAAGAAATATTAATTAAAACCCTGACTTCATAATTTTTAAATAATTTACCAAATGGGATAGAATGGTCTGAGTTTCACCTTCGCTTGCACACCCTGAAGCATTGTATAGAATAGATTATTCTATATGCTATTACAATTCATAGTGGCCATGGTGGGTACGTATTTCATAAAACAACTCTCTGCCTCTTTTTTTTATGAATCTAATAAAGACTTCATTATTATTTGATATAATCATTCGACCACAAATTATACTATTTGAATATGGAGAGTTCCTCAATCGATCCTGCATGTAGCGGATCACTGAAAATAGGGAACTAATTTACTTATTTATTTCTTTTTTTAATTTTTTATTATTATTAAACTGATCCTGCACTTAGCGGATAGAATAAATTTATACGAATGGAAATGAATTCACAGTAAGTTATGATGTATTGAGTCCTGCACGTGGCAGATTAAACAGATAAAGAAAGTTGTTTAAATGAATTTCCCACATTCCATGGTCATTAAATTATATGGGTAGGTAGATTTGATTACCCTTTTTATGTAGATATATTCTTAAAGAAAAGAAAATTTGTTAATTGTATTCTGATCCTGCACATAGCGAATAGTTGTTTAATAAAATAAGACTAAAGTGGGCAAATAGGTTAATGCCTAACACTTGCGTGTATATAACTTTAAGAGTAAATCTACCTACCATAAATCTTTGATCTAAGTCATTTGCGACATACTAAAATTTATCTTGGTAAGTTAAATATTATATTGAATCACGCATATAATTAATATAAAAAATAAAAAAAACTACTGATAAAATGGTGTTTTTAGGTGCTTGTATTATAGATAAAGATGCCATTGGATGGTGCCATTTTCAAGCTAAAACTATAAAATATGAACATCCACGGGCCGTTGATTTTAATAATTTTTCTGTGCTTTTTTGTAATGTGAAAATAAAAACAAAACATTATTTTTTATTAATGTATACATTTTAAATGATAATAATAAATGTAAAATCAAATCAACGAATTACAATTTCATTCGTGTTTTTTATATCGTATACTTTTTAAATTGTGTTACGGCTTTTTTTATCAATTTTCTATCGGATATTTTTTTTACTTTTGTTATGGCTTTTTTTTTTTATCAATTTTCTATCGGATATTTTTTTACTTGCGTTACGACTTTTTTTGTTGTTGTTTAACTAAAAAATAATAATTGTAATAAAAGTAAAAGTTGTTACAGTTAGATTTAGGGTTAGTTTTAGGGTTAGTTTAGGGTTAGGTTTAGGGTTTGTTTTAGGGTTAGTTTAGGGTTAGTTTAGGGTTAGGTTTAGGGTTAGTTTTAGGGTTAGTTTTAGGATTAGTTTAGGGTTAGTTTTAGGGTTAGTGTTCTGTTTGTTTGTAATGATAAAATAAAAAAATTCAAAATTGTAACCATACTCGGACAGAAGAAAGAAACTCAAACTTTTTTAAACAACAACAAACACATACAAATGTCTTCTTTACTTATTAAACATGTTTCTAATATTTGATTTTTATTAAATTTACAAAACTGTACTGGATATTTTTTTCATACTGCTCTTTTTAACTTCTTTGTCTCGTGGAATGTTACTAACAGTACGTTACTTGACACGTTACCTAATTGCAAGTCAATAAAAACATAGATATTTAATATTTTCCCAAATAAAAGTTCAATACAGTACATTGTAAAAAGTCTTATAATTATTGTTTTAAAAAGTTTGAACATTTCAATAGTTTAAAATAAAAAAAATCCAATGAAAACAACATGTCAATACAATTCAAATACAAACTCTCATCAAGCCGTAATTATTTTATAAATTGTGCGAATTCGGAAAATGTATTTGCTGCTATGCAACATAAATGCTATACTGCGACACAACATAGTGGCCTGCATTCTGTAGCACAACAAAAAAGTTGTATTATAGAAAATGCGGGTTTGAATGTGTCGGCCGCGGAAACAGCATTTTTATGTGTTTTGCCGCGAAAACCACGCCATAGAGCGGTATCTTTAGCTAAAAGATGAGTACTGATAAAATATATATAAAATATTATGTAATTCAACACTATCAATGTATAAATATAACAATAAAAAGAAAAAAAATCTTTAGTAAGAAATATTTAAATAAAACAACAAGAAAAAAAAATATTTAGAAATATAAATGAGTTTACTTCCTGAAGGCTTCGTTTCTCTCCAGGCTGAGGGCTTTTGAAGGAGATACATAAATCATGAGCAGGTGACTGCAAGGGTCTCTTCCATGGATGGTTGGCAAAATTGTTCATAGACAGCTATACTTTGTAGGGGCAGAGAGTCACATAACTTGGTGGCTACATTGCCTTTGAGTAGTGTGAATGCACCAAATTGGGTCCTCTACTCCATGTTTGCTTGGGCAATGAATCAGTCTTGATTTCATTCTTCCCATAATGTTAGGCTGCACTTCGGATTTAATTTATTTTAACTGCATCGTCTTGATCTTCCTGCTGTGGTTGGACATGTTTGGTTTCTATTTCAAAGGTGTTCCGGTTAAGATTGGAGGTATCATTCTTCTATTTATTTAAATAATTTACAATATCTCTTCATCGAATCTCTTTCTTTCGGGTTACTATTTCCTGGTCACATCTCCAATTCCCTTCTATATTTCCATTTGCAATTTTATTCCTTAAGATTGGATATGACTACAGCTTGGTATAACTTTTAATTCTCCCGCTTGCTCAGGGCTATTGCTTACTTTCCCAAATTGCTTCTCGAAACTTTTTACTTGGCATGAACGAATTGAATTAATTTCTATTTCTTCCCGGCCAGCACTCCATAGACAAACATTAAAAAATATCTTAATGTCTATTACCTTTGGTCAGTATTTTTCAAAACTCAACTCTATGTCTTTCTCACTCCTTAAAAAAATCAAAATGAATTGAATGCCCCTATATCACCCGATCAGCATTTATATATCCCCCTCCATTACAGGGTCCCCTCTAGAAACTATTGATTTTACAATTTTAATTAGCTTAATTAATCTTTTTAAATCTATTTGAGAATTTTTTTCAGACCATTAGTGATTCACATTCCTATCCCATATTTCTTTTAATTAACTTTTATTCTACAGGTGTCAAGCCAAATGACCATTTATGTGTTTTTACATAAAAGGGTGAGGTCACTGATTTGCCCGCAGTCATTAAAACTACATTCTACCAAAAAACAAATTTTTTTATAAAGATTACATGTTGTAAAAAGGTTAACATTATTTTTAAGTTTTTGTTTTCAACACGCAACTCAAAAACAAAAATATACATCAGAATTTGATAATTTAAAATAAAACATATTTAATTGCTGGGTTATTTACATTTAAATTTCCCAGTATAAATTTATATCCCCTCCACCATATCAAAACTGACACATTTATAAAACAGAAAAAATATACATTTCACTCTGATGTATATGATTGTACATTTAAAGCATAGCATCACCATTTATCTTCTTTTTTAATTTAGAATATATTATGTGTGCAAGTTGTACTGGTCAGAATTGTATGTTCATTTAACAAGGTTTAGAATCTAAGCAGAAGTACCCTAAATCCACTCATACCCAAGATACACAGGTCAGGAGCAATCATGAATTCTGCCCTATTTGCTCTTCTCTAAAACTATAACATTATAAACAACACTTCTGATGATAACATGAAATTTTATTCATTCTGGTCCCAGAGACACAGCAGAGAAACATGAGATCTATAGGGTAATTAATGTAAATAAATAATATCAAATCTTGGCTCAATCAAATATCTTATGTGAAGGGACAATTTATAAATTTTAAATGAATTGCACACAGCTAGCATTGCAAAAGAAACATGAATTATAAAATAGTATCCATCCAGAATGAGCAAGAACAGAATAACCCAGAGATAAATATCTATTTGAAGTAATCAGTTATAACTTCTAAATATTACTAACACTATTATAAATATTTAATGGAATTCAATGAGTGAGAGTCAGTAAGATACAACACATGAGTAATTATTAAAACATAATAATTTAATAAATATAAACAATTTAATTTACATTAGAAAACAAAGCACAGATTTAATGCGGTTATTACTTTGCATATAAGCAACTGATTTAGAATGCTAATGAGTTATAAATAATAATAAATTAATGTTATCAATGCTGTGATTATTACTTTAAGTAATGATAAGGGCATTTACAAATTCATCTCTAAAGAGAGGTTTACTCTTGATATGATAGTTAATAATTTATCGTTTATGAGCATATCTGGGCCTATACAAATGAGGAATGGGTTAACCTAATAAGTTTTACTGTGACAATCCTAAAATATTCGAAAAATTATAAATGAGTTGTTTACAAACATCACTGTGCCATGTCTTATAGATAATATAAGAATTACACATAAAAGAACTCGCAGTGCTAACTATAATGACAGCATTTAAAATGGAACAGATGTCCGTCTTTGGACTGGAAGGTTTTATCACATATATGATTCCGCTTGTATTTATTACAAGGCAATATTCGAAAATATGAGTGGTAAGGATTCCATGGTATGCCCTCCGATGTTTCACATGCAGAGCCTTAATATTCTAATGTTTATCCTGAGATCGGTTATACCAAACCTCATTCCTATACGAGTTACGTAAAGAAAATCTGGAGTTCGGATGAGTAAATATGATAAAGCAAATTATAATTCTTTAAAATGCTATCATAAGTAAGAAATGCGAATATGGCTTAAGTCTTAAATGACTAATGAAATAATTTAAGCTTAAATAAAGCAATAATAGCATGTGTAATGCCATGATAAAACAATAACCCACTCAGCATCATACATATAACTTTAAAAAATTTAGAATGTCGAATATAGAAGAGGGAAAATATTATTTCCTATTTAACAAGTCCAAGTCCAAGTATTTATTATAAGCAATTTAACTCTTAATGGCGTATAAATAATAAATAGTTATTAAAATATTAATAATCAAATTTATTTTAAGAAGATAAAATGCATTTAAATATCGATAGTGACAACAACAAAAGGTTTATCTTATGCCATAATATAATTTTTAAACAATTTGCCATTAAGCATATATTTCAAATATTTAATCGAGCGAACAGCGTTCAGTAAGAAATTTTACTTTTAACTATTTAAATATTCCAAAATATCGGATTGATGATTGAAATAATATAAGTTTGCTAGATTAAAACATTAGCACACTAAAACTAATTTAATAAGATATATATTTAAAATAAGTTTTGCTGCATGAAATAAAATAATTAGAGTGTGAAACTTAAAAAAGCTAATGATAGATTTAAAGTACGTAATTCTGTGCTTAGCGTTTCAAAGAACAAGTTTAAAACTTAAGAGAGAAAGTCACAAATTTAATGATAATTAAGTTTATAGTCAATTACCAAATAAATAAAGATTACATTATGATTACAATTAAGATTTAGGAAAGAAGTGAAGTGAGGAGAATTAAGAGTTCATTCTTTGGCAAAATGGATTACCTTTAGAAGTTATGGTGGCCACTTTTAATAACGTATATGAAGTTTAGCAAGGCACAATATTAATAAAATAATGGTAAGCATCTTCCAATAGTTCTTTCACAGTTAAACATAACAGTTCTCAAGTAGCAATGGCATGGCAGACGGCAGGACAGAGACGATTTAAGATCAGGGAGGCAAATTGTTTTTACTCACAGTTCATATTGTTTCCACTTTATAAACAAATATGAGAGAGAAGAGTGATTTGAACTCCTTCTGTGCATTCCTAGAACTTCTGCTCCTCCTATACTTGAAATTTAGCAACATTGGAAGATGTAAACAATACGTTCCAGAAAGCATTATTTAAACGTATTTTAAAAATTGCAAATAACTTTAAAATATGATTTTTGGTTTAACTTGAAATAGTTTAAATGAGAATGACCTTTTTAAATTATAATAATACTTTTTAGAATTTCTGGCATTGCTTTAGCTCTACATTAATTGTATTTATTTTTATATCTATAACACATATACGCACATACACAATTATCTAAGTGAAGGGAATTTACAAGCTTGGAAATAAAATATACTTAAGCTAAAATAATAATTCAACTGGTTATACATAACCATTTTGAATAAACAGGGTGGAAGTGATATGTGTATATGTGTGTGCTTAACATTCCTGAATGACCAAATAAACATATAAACTGGCTCAAACCCTACTTTAAAGGTATGTAATGTCATCAGGCAGTGAAGTTAAATATGTACTACAGATTTACTACTTCACATTCCCCTAATTAGAGGAACAAACAAAAAAAAATTGTTAAAAAAATGATTTTACTTATACCTTTAAAATTGTTATTCCAAGTGGCAAAGAAACACATGGTCACCTAATAATGGCAAACTAGTCTGTCTATTCCCCACTATTATGTTTATGTCTCACTTCATGGAATTCTAACTATAATGTTTTAATTGAGATCTCCTTATTCTCTTAAGCCCTTTTGAAAATCAATGGTCTGTTCTGATGCATTATGCTGTCCTAGCAATCTCAAAACACTTTTACTATTCTTTCCCTGGTCGGGCGGTATATACAACTTTAATTGGCATGCAACATTATTATACTTAAGAACCTTAAGCCACACTTGATCTACACAAATTTTATGATGAGGAATACATCTCTTTCCTAATAAATTGCGTTGAATGGCAGGCATTGTCCCAGCAGTAAGGAAGGATGCTATGGTCAGGAAAGATGGTTGGGGTTGGCCATTTGTGTAGCCTTGATTTGGCAGTAGGTATTGTTGATGGTTAATATACCAATGATATTCTACCCCTCTGCTTGAATTTGTGATCTGATGTTGAAGGCATTAAATAAGAAAGCCATTCATATAAAGAAAATAATAAAACATTAGTAAATAATCATATGAGTAATAATTAATAATGTATAAAAAATGATAAATATAAAAATATTTTTAGACAACGAATGGTTACAAAAGACAGAAAAATGTCTGTGTTGATTAGCAGATCATTACAATATATTGCTATGCACAATTAAAATTTTTAATGATTAAAAATAATCATTAATATATTTATTTAAAATGTATGGTTAAAAGTGTGATGGTAGGAAATAGTAGATCAAATTGTAATAATTTCAATATATTTAAAAATATTTTTAAGAATTGAAGAAATAACATGGAATAAATTATATATATTTATAAAAAATAAAATTGTTAGAACTATATTTTTGTAAATATCTTAAAATATTGAAGTTAGTACTCAGAACTATTTTTTGTGGCTGTATAAATTATTCAAAAATATAATGTAATTATGTTTTCTAACAGGTAAAGTGTTAACTGTTCTTTTTTCTATTCTTAACTGTTCTTTTTTCCATTCATAACGGTTCTTTTATTTATTCTTACCTTTTCTAGATCATAGTTTTGAGGCAATTTTGACAATATATCTTCTGACAATTGTTCAATCACTTCTGCTGGTGACTTTTCACCACTGCTTGTCAATCGAGGTAAAGTCAACAAAATGCCATCTAACAGCTAAAAATAAAATAAATTAGTTTATTAGTAAAATATTTTAATTTTAAAATTAGCATTAATATGACATTGAAATCAAGCATTAAAATTTAATGTATCTAAAATGACATTTATTTTATGTGAAATAAAGTATATCTCCCATCTTAAATATTTTACAGTTGCTTTTTTACTACTCTGATAGGTTTTATTTTTACTAATCTGTTTTTTTAATTACTATTGATAAATAAATAATAATTTGATACAGGGTATGAAATAGTTTTGTGTCAATAAAATAGTCAAAGTATTGCTCTGAATATATATATATATATATATATATATATATATATATATATATATATATATATATATATATATATATATATATATATATATATATATATATATATATAACTAGCTATTGTAACTGAATAAAAAATGATAGTGAAATTACATTTATCTCTAATAATAGATTCTTTCAACAAAGAATCATCCCTTTTCCTCTTTCCACATACATAAAACACCGTTCAACTCATAGTCGCATGCTGGCGCTAGTTGTAACTAATTAAAAAATATTAATAAATTAAATATTAAATATCATCAAGCTGGGGAAAAAAAGGGAAATCAAACTCTTATTTCTCTTTTATTCAGTTTTACTTAATGTATATGTGTTTTACCTAGGCAACACTAGATTGCCGAAACCTAGATAAAGTTATACCATATACTTATTTATATGTGTACCTGGTTCAAACCCAATTGGTACAATATTTATAACGTGCACTTGTATGAAGGGAAAATAGCATCCTTATACTTTAATTGTGCAAATAATATTATAAGATTTTAATATCATAAATTCACATTTAATATTCTCACAGGTGTTACCAGTTCAATTTAAGTACTATAGATTTATCAGATCCTTCAATGATAGTCATGTCTCTTGCTGATGGCTCACAAATAATCATAATGAGAATCATTATTTATATATGGCCTTTAAACATACCTATTTAGTCTATTAATAATAATATAACAATGTTGATGATGATGATGTTTCCAGCCACAGCTTTTGCAATTAACTCACAACAACAAATCATATCTATCACCAATATATGCCTCTTTTAATAAAAACAAATTAACATTTATTACTGATCAATCGTTAATAATACAGATAGAAAATTTATATAATTAATAATGATCAATTGTTTACATTTAAATAGTAATAATCATAATACCAAAGATCTTCCCCCTTTCCCTTAATGATATATACTCAATGTTCATATCATCTAGCATGATGTGTGTGCATTAATTTCTATAGTGGATAAATAAAATTCTTATATCTTAAAAAACATTTTTATTTTAAAAAAATAAACACTCTATGCATGCACAGACTTGCCTATTGCATATAACATATATTTTTATATTGATAAAAATAAACATATTAAAAAGAGAAATGAGCAGAGAAAGGTTGGTTAGATTATAGAGGTAAAATTTAGGGAAATCAGCTTCAAATTACCTATCTCCCTTTTTACCAATCTAGGTCACTAACTATTTTTAAAAATCCATTTCTCCTAATGCTAAATTTCTACCAATTTTTAACATTCATGCTCAACAAACATACATATAAGCATAATTATATTGCTAGGTGTGTATATGTGACAATTCCCATTATGAATAAAAAAACTATTCAACCCTTTTTACATACAATATAATATAAATCAACATATTTCATAATATTTGCATCCCTACACAATAAACACATTATATAAAAATAAAATACACATATAAATGGTTACATGTAATAATCTAAGAATACATAATGCATCAATAGAACAATATTTATTATTATTGAAAATCTTTTCTAATTGATTCACATTTTAAGATTTAAAGAGAAAAATAAATGGATTTATTATTAAAAAATATTTGTTAACAGTCACTGATAAAAATATAATTAAAATTCATATTACCAGTTCTTCTTTTACTTTGAGGTGCAGACAGTTACCAAAGAGTCCAATGATTTTAAAGTCATCTTGATACTAATATTAACATGCATAGAATTTATCAATTACAGTGGTTTACTGGAACAGTCCTATTTTGGCTTGGGCTTGCAATTCTTTTTACTGTGATGATGATGGTGAAATAACTTGCTTCTACAAGGACCATTTGGCACTGGAATGGTTTCATTTCCTTTAAGTATAATTACTTTTAATAGACAAATGGATATTCCTGCCTTCCATATATTTTAGCATTTTGCTTTGCACTTTGAACGATTGAAGGAACACAAACTAATGGTTAAATGGGAAAAAACAGATGAGTCTACCATAGTAGATCATGTATGTACTAATGACCACATGCTTAAGTGGGAAAATACAAAGATATTGGATAAAGAGGAAAAAATGCATAGAAGAAAATTCAAGGAAGCTGCTCATATGACAATGGTAAATAATCCTATAAGTCAACCCAGTGTGGCAATACACAATATATGGAAGCCTCTAATTAATCTTACTCTTAGGAAAAAATAAAAATAATTAGACTTGTTTAAAAAAATTGAAGGACTTGGGAGGATTTGAACCAACCCTCATATATAAATATATTAAATTTCTACTATATGTTGCCTTTAACAGAATAGCTCAGTTGGTAGAGCATTTGCCTTAAATTCAATATACAAGGATCTAAAGGTGCGAGTTCAACTTCTAAGTGAATATTTTCACTGTGCATATAGGCCAGCAACACCTGAAGAAGAATGGAGAATAATACTACTCTAAACATTGTGTAATTACTAACCTGTATTGTCTATTTGTGTGTTATTACTAACAAGTTGTTTGTATTTGAAAGGTTTAAAATTTTCTACACATTCACATTCACTTATAAATGATGGAAATAGTCCAACATATTACATCTTATAATATACCATCATTACTAACCTTCAGACAAATATTTAAACATAACTCTTCTTTTTAAATACATCCGTAAATGTCTTTAGATTTATGTCTGTAAATGCAGGCATACACTCATCCATATTCAGACATACAAAACCTGCCTATTAAAAAATAATCTGAATGATTTAAAAGTTATAAGTTAAAATTCATAAATCAATAAAACAAGTATTAGAACCAAAGTATGATTAAAGCATAAACTAATTTTAAAGAAGATTAATAAGCAAAATTAGAAAAAATATTTATTGAGTTTGTGTCTACAGACAACTATTTATATGTTTACAATTCAAACTAATAGGTATTCAAAATATAGTTTGTCTTCTCTTTGATTAATAAATCGTTGAATAAAGAGATATTTCTCCAGCATTCTCAGGTATTTGGGAATTTATGTAGGGTTTGAATTCAATACCTAACAATATATGTATAAATTAAGAATTGTATTGATATAAAGGGATTATCAAAGTTTATAATGTTCAAAATAGAAATGCTAAAACATGTTAAAGGGGTCACAAACAATGTAAACTATCATTAAAAACAAGCAATCAAGTGTTATCATTTAGTCTTTGGAATGTTTGAGTACATTTTCAGCACTTTAATATATCTATACCTATTAGCAAATGCCCTTTTCTAATTGTGTGGATTGTTCTGAAGTACTTTAAAATTAGAAAAAAATAATGCCCTGCACATAGTCTTGTTTCTAATAGATGTAAATGAGAAAACTTGAGTGAAAGATGTAGAGAAGTACAAGTCTTCTCCAATGCAGCCATTGTCATAGCAGTCAAGGAATAATGAAAAAGGAGACAATTAATTGCTAAATTAGCTGACAATAGTGAGGCACAATGAGTTATTATTGTTTTATTTTCCTGAGAAAGAATGACACACAGTCTGTCAAATAGTTGTCTGTCACATTACTGTTGTTCAGACTAAGGATTAATTAATATTTTAATATATTTTATTGTTGTTTATTACTTTGTTAATAAATAAATGTAACCAAAAAGTTGTATTTGTATAAATTATATTTGTATTCTGACTGATTATTCAGACACAGTAGTCTTACTATTCTAGTGCTTATTTAATCCCATCAGCTTTCAGGTAAGAACACAGATGTAAATAATTTGAAATCACTTCCTTAAATGCTTTTAATTAATAATAATAATAAAATAGCTTTATTGCTCAGAAGTTCAAGCACCAGAAGTGCTAGAACTGGAATAAATCCAATGTTCTTACACTCCAGAGTCCCACACTCTACCACTTCACTAAACCATAGGACAATTACACTGATTTAAAATATACAATTTACAAATATAAGCTAATTCTTGGATAAATTATTTTCAGTGAAATAGTTAAAAAAATATGGGCATTAAGTGAACCGATCAATCCATATGCTATGCTAAGTCTGGTGTTTTGTTAATTGAAAATAAGAATATAAACCAAATTTAAAAAAAAAAAAATTTGCAGAGAAGTTATTTTTTATTCAAAAATAATAAATCATTTAAAAATAAAGATAACCTTAAGAAATAAAATGTTTCATTTAAAAAATGCATATGTAAAATAACACAGTAGTTTGGGCAAACATAATAATATTATTTTAATATAATACGCTTCAACGTATAAAGGCAAAATTACTAAATTCTAAATCTCAATATTGGCTAAGCACTTTCAGACCCTGCATAGCCTTAGTATGTGTATTAAATTCATTGTATGCAAATTTATGCAAAACAAATCAGACCATCCATTTTTTTGAAATTGCAAAACATGTGTCCTTTCTATTTATAGCATTTATGTCACTAGCAATGAAGAAGCCTCCTTGATTTTCCTTTTGGCATCATTTCTCTCAGTACATACTTTCTCAGCCCTGAAGGGTTCAAATACATGATTAACTGCCTTTTGATGATCAACAAATATAGAATTACCTTCATTTTTGTTTATAACAATGGATGGTCAAATTTGTTTTGCATAAATTTGCATACAATAAGTTTAATACATATTAAGGCTATGAATATGGAGCAAACAGGCTCTGAAAGCACTTAGCCAATATTAAGATTTAGAATTTTGTAATTTCACCTTTATATGTTGAAGCATATTGAATTAATTATGAAGAATTGGTGAAACAAATATTATGTTGTAAAAGTTGATTTAAACTAAATACTGTACAAGTGTTTAAATGCACATACAAATTTCATATATTATGGTGTTTCTATGGTGTATGGTCTATTGTTCCACAGAGTGTTAGTATTGAGCAAAAGAAAAACTAATTGATAAAAAATAAAATATCCATATTTATTTTTGAATTTATGTCACGTGTATATTAAATAAAATGAAAATAATAATATATTTTGAAAAATGCATGAAAATAAAAATAAGCAAAAGTTAATATTTAAGAAACTTTTGCCGCTGTAAATTCAACAATAAATGCAGACATTTTATTTTTAATTGACTTCGATTTTACAGTGCCAATTTCCAATTTTAGTGATTGTTATTATTTGTTTTCCAAAATGTTACTCAATTTAATGCTTTTATTTGGAAGGCTTGTAATAAAATAAAAATAAGCAAATGATAACTCATTCACAAAATATATATTAAATAAAAGAAAGCAAAAGGCTTAGTCCATGCATATTTTAAGTGAAAGCAATAGGTAGCAAATCAAACACAGATGAGAGGCTAAATGTCATTCCAAAATACAAAAACATTCATGGTAGTCTTACCAAATAAAAGCTTTAAGTTGAATTATATTTCAACAAGCAAAATAATAACAATTACCGAAAGTGGGACTTGGTGCTGTAAAACAGATATTGTGGAGTCCACTAGAGGGAGCCAAGGACTCCAGTTGGCTCTGTTACTGGCTCCCCATTTTAGTTCCATTTTTCCTAGTTTAGAGAATTAAATATCATTAAAATTATTCATATTCTCTCCAGATGATCACAACATTTGATTATCACCAACAATAAATCATATCATGGATAAAGGCAGCAAAATATTACAGTCAAAACTCAATCAGTCATTTTAACTTCTACATTACACTATATAAATCAACAGTTGCTTTCTAGAACTTTGAATTGACTTTTGAATGTCATTCATATTTGAATTCTGGAATTGATAAATCAGCCTAAATTGTAACATTGGATTACTATCAATGCAACAAAAACAATACAGTCTAATTGCAATTGTCATTTTAATTTCTATATTACACTATGTAAATTAACAGTTGTCTTGCTGATCTTTAAAGTGGTGGTTGTACAGCATATAATATAGGTGTGTATTTCCCAATATATATATTACAGCATTGTTAAATGCAGTTTTAGCACTGTTATTTCAAACCGGGTATTTTTTCATCTTCATATATTTTTTCTCTCAAAATGCTATTCATTTTTGAATTCTAGACTTTATAAATCATCTTTAATTGTAGCATTTGATTTTTACCAACAGTAAATCATATCATGAATAAAGGCAGCAAAATATTATGGTCAAAGTTCAATCAATCATTTTAACTTCTACATTACACTATATAAATCAACAGTTGGTTCTAGAACTTAGAATTGACTTTCAAATTGCCATTCATATTTGAATTCTGGAATTGATAAATCATTCTGAATTGTAACATTACATTACTATCAACAGTTAATCAGCTCATGGATTAGTAACCAAAACAATACTGACTAATTGCAATTTGTCATTTTAAGTTCTACATTACACTATGTAAATTAACAGTTGCCTTGCTGATCTTTGAATTGATGGTTATATTAGCATATAAGTGTGTATTTCCTAATATATATATTAAAGTTCTTGATTTTGATAACAAGAGGAAAACTTAGTTGCCAGCCATTGAAAGTTCTGGTGATATTCACAGTGATTTATGTTGGGATTGGAGCGGGTGTTTCACTCATCCTTCTCACCAGGGTGGATGATCTTGTAGTTGGGAGGGTCCTGGGGTCTTGGGCCACAGCTGTTGGGCTGGGTTGTAAATGCTTTGGGGATCATTACAGGCATTGACTTTCTCATTTCGGTGGGGGATGATGTGCTTCATTGTGCTCTGGTTTCTGTATTTTGTGGTGTGAATCAGCAGTTACTTCATAACATTGGAATTCTATCAATAGTTATCCATCTTACGAATAAATGTTTCTAGATTTCACTGGATAAATTATGGACAAATTCAACCTGTCAATTGGTTTTCCAAAAAAGATTTTGTAAATCAACAGTTATTGAGTAAAACAGTGAAACAGTTCTTCAAATTGAACATAATGTATGCCAGCCATTGAAAACTTAGATATTGTTGCTGTGATTTTACCTTTTGTTTAAAACCACTGTTTGACTAATCTTTGTTGCCTGGATGGGGGAGGCTGGTGGCTGGGAGTGTCACTGGAACCTAAGTTCTAGTTTTTGGGTGGTCTGGGATGAGGGTGAGAGGGGATCATTACTGGCATAGATTTTCTCATTTCCGGGGTGATGGGAATGATGTTATTTATGGTGGTTGGAATTTTGTATTATATTGTGTAAATCAACAATTATCTTGGATAGGTACCACTGTTTCACTCATCTTTGCTGTCTAGATGGAAGAATCTGGGGGGGGGGGGGATTGGGGTCCCTGGGGCCTAAATCCTAGCACTATGGGGAGCAACTGGGATGAGAGTATGGGGGGATTGTTTCAGGTGCTGGTTTCCTTCTTCTCTGGATGGGAGAGGGATGATGTGTCCATTGCAGTTTCAATTTCTCAGTTATAGTATGTGAATCAACACTTACTGAGTAAAATGACGAGTTAAACTTTGTGTAGCACACGATATAATCATGTAAACTCGAAGATTTGTAACAAAATAATAAACATCATTGAACTTCTTTCTACTTTGAATTCCATTTAATGTATCCTATTTTTAACCTTATCATATGAGTTGTAACCAAATTACAAAATAAAATTTCCTATATTTTATAATAAAAAAAAAACAGATAATGATAAAAAATAAAATTTCTACTTTTATTGTTAAATTTACAACTATAACAATATATTAAATATTAACTTTTTGCTTATTTTTATTTCATACACATTGCAAAAATATTTTCTTCATTTTATTTAATATACACTTATACCATAAATTCAAGCATAAACACAGCCATAAATTCAAGCATAAATACAGACATTTTATATTTTATTGATTACTTTTTCTTTTGTTCAATCATAAGTGTTATACAACTCCTTATACTATAGGATTATTATTTTACAATATAAACAAAAAATTGGTCTTACTATATGATAGTGATTAATGCATCTTTCTGTGATGCACAATTTAGGTTTGAGTCTTAAGCAGAGCTTAGAATCTTTCAGATAGCCTGCCCATGATCAAGTCAACTATGTATCCAATAAGTCAGATTATGTGATCAGTAAAAACAAAAAATATAACTGCAATATAATATAATTGTCATTAGTGATTGGAAAAGGGGATCATATTATTATAGATATTGAGGCTATAATTTACCTTTAATATGCACCAAAGTTTGTATCAGTTTGAAAATAACTGATCTGAAAAAAAGACAATTATATTCTTCTCAACAAAATAATTTACATTAAAAATGAGCTCTTAATAATAAATACAAACAATACCTGAGAATTGAATTGTTAAATTATACTCTGGACTGAATGTTATGTGTAAATGATGAGTAGGTAGAACAACTAGGTAATAGAAGCTATGTTCTAAAAATAATGCTTGATCACCATTCATCAGAGACTGATCATTACTATTACCCTCTTAACACAATTCCTTGTAGTATCTCAATTTTAGAACTACTTCATAGACTTTTATGAGTTTCATATCTAGTAGCATAACTAGAAATTTTAACCCTTTCAACAAAAGATGGTAAAGGGCTCTTCAATACATAGGGCCCAACACTTTATATTTATGATGGTATAGATATTTAAACACAATTTTTAAATTGTTGAAAATTATTGTGGGTGGGTATATTAAAATTATTTTTGATGTAAGCAAATTTAATATCAAACAAATAAACAAAAAGAAAATTCTAAACATAATTCAAAAAAGGATGTATAAACAAAAGAGAAAAATATTAATTGTAATAAAAATGTATCAATGAAAATTTTTTTTACAAAATCACAAAGGAGTTACAAAAATAGACACAGTAATTACATAAGGTTTTTAACTAATATTTTGATTAAATAATTGGATTAATAGATAAATAATATAAATATGTTCTTCAGTCATCAAATGTTTTGTTATTATTGTTATTTGTATACTGTTATAATGTATGTAAAGTGTCATTTTGGACCACTGAAAAATGATAATTTAATTGCAAAAAAAAAATTATTAAATTGTCTAAAATACAAAATATTTGTTTATTTTAAACTAATCATATCTAGTTAGAACAAAAACAGAATAAAAGTTAGTATTTTTTTTATATAATTAAAAAAAATCTCTGTAGAAACAGATTCTGATGTATTACACTTTATGCTTATGATGGATCCTTAAGTATTACTTAACCAGCTTTAATAGTAGTAACGCCACTGCCTATATCAATAATTAAATATATGATATTTATCAACTTTTATGTTATTAATAAAATAATGTTACTGTAGCTATATGCAATCTCTAAATTTCTACTCATATTTTCTAAATGAAACTTTTTTAAAAGAACATTAATATTTGACTAATAATGAATTAATAAATGGTCATTTCCTTTGTTACTGAAATAGATATTCAATTAACACTTAACATACATCTTTCAATTTTTAAGATATGTCTTAGGATTACTGTATTTGACTTCACTAATGGAGTCTACTGTTCACCTACTGAGTTTGACATTTTCAGTCATGATTGATACACTTTAAAGGAGAAGCTGATTTGGACTGATACTACAGACAATGTCAAAATTTATTTGATGAGGGTATGTCAGCTACTCATTTTACAGGATTCTTGTATATAGTTGCCTTTTATTTGACTTCCTGGAAGCAAAGGTAAAGATATACTTGGAAGATTTGCAAATAATATATTCTTAGATTAATTTTAAACAATTTGATCCATGTTTGAAAATTTTTTCTTATAGAAATCAGTTGCAAAATAGATAATTACAGGGATATTATCATGTTCAGGTTTATTTATAATATTAAAACTTATTCACAGAGTAAATAATTTTGAATATGTTACTATAATTCATAAGTCAGATTCCTAAAGAATCATTTCAGCAAAATTATAACCAATGTAATGATAATTCATTGATCAGATAAAAAAATTAATAGCCATGACTTATGAATTTATTAAAATTATTTTGATTTGTGAATTATAGTAACATATTTGGAAATGTTCTGTACCGTAAAGCAGTTTAAATATTTTCATTATAAATTTAACAGCTATACTTTGACCATTTTTATCTGACTAATGAATTGAGATTAATATAAGAAAATAAGCATTCCTTCAAGACTGTTAAAATAATTTCTTAATAATGTAGTTTGTGAATAATAATAACATATTTGATATTATTTTCTCTGTGAATAAGATAATATGGTCTCTACAATACATATTTAATAGCAATGTTTAGATTTATAGATGTATTAAAATTATTAGAATTATAGTATCAATACTTATGCGCTTATAACGCTCGTTAAAGAAGTTATATGTTATTAAATTTATTTAAAGCTTAGCGCTTTCAAAGCTCTATGGATTCCTAATCATAGCTGTGCAAAATAACAATAAAACGGTTGATAGTGATGAGGGGAACATGAAAAAGCTACTGGACACAGATTTGAACCCACCAATCCCAGAATAGTGTGTAAAGAGAGTAACGACCATAGGCGCAAAATAAAGGAGGCATATTTCATAAATAATGACAACCAATCAATTAATATAAAGGACACCTGTTTTGCCATTTCCAAAAGATGGACAAACTAAGTCAAACAATATTTTAAATAATATACCGAAACATCTAATTAACATAAATTTGAATACTCCCCCTCATCACTATCAACCGTTTTATTTTTATTTTGCACAGCTATGATTATGAAGCCATAGAGCTTTGAAAGTGCTAAGCTTTAAATAAATTTAATAACATATAACTTCTTTAACGAGCGTTATAAGCGCATAAGCATTGATATTATATAATTTATGAGAAGTTTATAAACAAATTTATTATAGAATTATAGTATTAATAATTTGCTCCAAATATTTATTTAAGATATCAACAGATTGATAAACATTCTTGATGATCATTTGATATTAAACCAAAAGGAAAAAATAGATCAAATATTAAATAAACAGAATTAAACCTTTTTTTATTCAGAGTTTGGAATTTTAAACTTAATTTTAAATCATCGATATTAGTAGCCACTTGAAAACAAGTACAGCTATTTTAATTCGGGGGGAGGGGGGATAAAACAAAATGTTATCACAAGAAAACAGAAAAGACAAGATGAAGTCAGAATGACTGAGCATATAATTAAAGAATAGAAAGATGAATGTCTAAACACATAATCGATAATATGATAAGCTTATAACAACCAATTCTGTATTAATTTAAATGGCTGAAAGCAATAATTAGCATTAATAATTAATTAGTGCCCTGTGTGGCTTAGTGCAATGACAGAGTGGTGTGTTCTGGAACTCAAGATCAGGAATAATTGTTTCAGTTCTGTTTTGTCATTTCCAATGTTTGAACTTTTTATAACCTTCTGAACAATAATCCATTTGATTATCATCATCATCATCAACCATTATCAATCCACTGCAGGATGAAGGTCTCTCCAAGTTTAATCCATCTTCTCGATCTTTAGCTTCTCTTTTCCACAACACCCCTGCACATTTTCTTATTTTATCCATCCATCTCACATGTGGTCTCTTTCTGGGTCTTTTACAATCTCTTGGAATCCAGTTTAAAATTTCAATTGTCCATCTATTATCATTTCTTCTAGCAATATGTCCAGCCCAACTCCATTTCAATCTTTTAATTTTTTCAATAAGGTCAGTAACACCTGTTTGTTGTCTTACCCATACATTGCGTTTTCGATCTCTTCTTGTTACTCCCAACATACATCTCTCCATACTCCTTTGAGTGGTCTGAAGTCTCTGTATTGCTCTTCTATTAAGTGTCCAAGTCTCAGATCCATAAGTAAGAACTGGTAAAACACATTTGTTAAAAACCATTCTTTTCAAACACATAGGCATATTTCCTTTTAGTATCAAGTTATTTCTACCAAAAGCACTCCAACCAAGTTTAATTCTATGATTAATTTCCTCCATTATGTTTCCATCTGTATTAATAATATGACCAAGGTATTTGTAACTGTTAACTTTTTCTAATTCTTCATAATCAATCTTTATTTTCATATTTTGAGCAAATCGATTAAACATTACTTTAGTCTTTTTAACATTTATCTTTAGTCCTACTTTTCTACTTTCATCTGCTAACTCCTGCAACATTTCCTGCAGCTCTGAAGCATTATTTGCAAAAACAACTACATCATCTGCAAAATCTAAATGACTTAAATACTCTCCATTTACTTTCATTCCTTTAGTTTCCCATTTTAATCCACAAAATACTTCTTGCAGCACTGCTGTAAAAAGTTTTGGAGATATGGAGTCACCTTGTCTTACACCTTTCTCAATGTTGATTTTTCCAGTATCATTATGTAATCTAATTGTTGCTGTTGCATTTTTATAAATATTCTTTAAAATATGACAATATCCTGGATCTATACCTTGATGATCCAATGCTTTAATCACTGAAGAAATGTGTATAGAATCGAATGCCTTTTCATAATCTACAAATCCAAAACATAATGACAACTCATATTCATTTGTCCTTTCTATGACTTCTCTCAATACCTGGATATGATCTATTGTACTAAAACCACTTTTAAATCCAGCTTGTTCTCTTGGTTGGTGGAAATCCAAAGTTCTCTGTAGACGAGTTGTAATTATCTTGGTAAAAATTTTATATAAAACTGATAAAAGGCTGATAGGTCTGTAATTTCTAATATCTTCTTTATCACCTTTTTTAAATATTAATATTATTACTGCATTCTTCCAATCTTCCGGTACATCTTTATCATTTAGACATTTGGTATATAACTTTGCTAAAATTGTTTCTATTTCTTCACCTGCTTCTTTTAATATATCAATTATAATTCCATCATTTCCTGGAGCCTTTCCTTTCTTCATACATTTAATTGCATGTCTCACTTCTTCATTTAAAATTCTGGGCAATTCGGAAGATGTAATAGATATAGGAGGTACTTGTTCTTTATTACTATATAATTCTTGATAAAAATCTTCTACCAACTTCATGATGTCATCTCTCTTTTTAGTAATAATTCCATCTTTTTTTCTTATTGCAGATATAAATTTCCTACCAATACCAAAATGTTGTTTAACATTCTTGAGACTTTTATTTTCTTCTACAGCTTTCCTTGCTATTTCACAGTTATACTTTCTTATATCATTTTCAACTCTTTTCCGTACCATTTTACAAAATTCGAGATATTCAATTCTTTTTAATACATCATTTTTGTATATCTTCATATTCCTTCTTTTCTTCATAAATTCTCTAGTCTCAGTAGAAATTTTATTAGTCAATTGCTGCTTTTTTCTACCAGCTATCTTTGTTGCAGTTTTTAAAAGTGTATCAGTTATTTTCATATTAATTTCATTCAAATCTGAATCATGTTCAAAATCTCCTAACACTTGAAACCTATTTGTAAGTTCTAATTTAAATTCATTAGAATGTTTCTGAAGATTAGGAATATCAACTGTAAATATTGTTTTTCTTAATAATTTTTGTCTCTCTAGTTTTACATTAACATGTAATTTACACCTTACTAATCGATGATCACTTCCTGTGTTAAATTTATTAAGAACATTACAATCTTGAAATATGTATTTCCTGTTAGTCAAAATATAATCCAATTCTGATGTACCTTCATTTGGATGCTTCCATGTCCATTTCCTTTTAACATTTTTCTCAAAAAATGAATTCATAATATAAAGTTTTTCTTTTTCTGCAAACTCCACAAGTCTATGTCCTCTCTCATTTCTATTACCATAACCAAAACTACCTACAGCAATTTCATCTTTCATTTGTCTACCAATTCTAGCATTAAAGTCTCCCATAACAATTTTAAAATGTTGTTTACTCTGATCAAAAGCCTTTTGTACATCCATATAAAAATCTTCTACTACTTCATCACTATGAGAACTTGTTGGGGCATAAACCTGAATTATCTGCATTTGGTATCTGCTATTAAGTTGTATAACTAATCTTGCAACTCTGTCCGATACACCATCAATCTCCACAATATTGTTCTTCCACTTTTTATTTATAATGAATCCTACTCCACTTGTATTTCCAATATGTGTGCCTTTATAATAGAGTATATGTCCACTTTTTAAATCAATTGTTTCTTCACCTTTTCTTCTAACTTCACAAAGTCCAATAATGTCCCATTTAATATAAGACAATTCTTCTTCTAATTCTTGCAATCTTCCTTCACTTGAAAGTGATCTGCAGTTGTAAGTACCTAAATAAAAAGTCATCATCAAATGGCAGCCTGGGTCCACAATCAGGGGATTCTTAGCACCCTCCGCCTTCGGCCACCAACCGCTGCCTTGGTTGGTGACTTTACAGCCTCCTGGGAATAAGGGCCATGCTTTATTTTTGTCTGTCATAATTGTATATATGTATTGGAAAAATATTTATCATTTACACAAACATTCATTCTGCCTTATCAGGCACTGAGAAGAAAGACCATGGTGTTTCTTGATCTTAAACTCAGAGGTAAAAAGCCAATAAACTCACCACGCTGGCTAATGCATGTTGGTGAGCAGCCCATCCATGTTCGTATACTATATGAATAATCACATAGTAATAACAGCTACAACGACAAGAACGTATGGAGTGGACATTAGGAATTTGCCCTGCTCGGTTCCTTTAAGGCCTCCAAGAGGAATCAAAGGGTCTCCTTTCAGTTAATAGCAAACTCCTTTCTGCAGCCATTTGATTTTATCTATATTGATATATATATATTGATTTGTATATATATATATATATATACAAATCAATATATATATCAAAATACAGTACAATTTATATAAATTATATTCTTTTAGAAGTACTTTCGACTATACACTTTGTAGTCTTTATCAACTATATAACGTTGAATAATCAAAACGAGACAACACTTAACAATACCCATAGTTCAATTCAGATTTCCCACAATTCTGTTATCTTAACCATTTGATGACTGGCGATTCATTAACATTTGACGATTTCTTGAAATCAACGTAGCCTCTTTTATTTTATGTTTATTATGACAACGTTCAACTTGAATAATTTTCATATTTTTATAATCAAATTTAAATCCATATTGACAAGATTTATTCTTTTAAATTACGTTTATTATGACAATGTTCAATTTGAATAATTTTCATATTTTTATAATCAAATTTAAATCCATATTGACAAGATTTATTATGATCAAAATAAATCTTGTCAATATGGATTTAAATTTGATTATAAAAATATGAAAATTATTCAAATTGAACGTTGTCATAATAAACGTAAAATAAAAGAGGCTATGTTGATTTCAAGAAATCGTCAAATGTTAATGAATCACCAGTCATCAAATGTTAAGATAACAGAATTGTGGGAAATCTGAATTGAACTATGAGTATTGTTAAGTGTTGTCTTGTTTTGATTAGTCAACGTTATATAGTTGATAAAGACTACAAAGTGTATAGTCGAAAGTACTTCTAAAAGAATATAATTTATATAAATTGTACTGTATTTTGATATATATATTTATTTGTATATTACATATATTGTGAAACGAATACAGATATCAAACTTTATTTATTACATATATATATATTGTAATAATAGAGAATTAAGAAGTTTATATGGGGTATGGAATAATAATTAATCATTATTTTTACTATATGCAATATGAGCAAAGAAACATGAATAAAAAACAAAGAGATCAAATATGAATAATATAACTAGTAGCTGCTGAAAAACAATCACTAACAGTTATTTCTTATAACTGGATTTAAAAGAGTCACATTATAAAATTGTAGGTTAATCATCATCAAACCAATGGTAAGAATAATGAGGCATAATATTGATAAGAGCTATCATCAATATTTCTGCTACGGGAACATAAACAAGGGTTAAAATAATACTTCAATTTTTTTTTCAATCATTATAACAATGCTGATCACCATCAATGCTCAAGGCCATAAAAGTATTATGAATATGTTCTTTAAATAAATTAATCATCATCATATAATATATAAAAAAGTGAACTCTATAAACTTTACATTATCCTTAGAGCCATCTAAATAATTCTAAAAAGAATTATACATCCTAAATAATTCTAAAAAGAATTATACAAATATATATATCCCAAATAGTTAGCATGGAGCTATCTTGGAATTGGAAGGATGTTAGCGACTGCATGAGTGAATAAGAGAAAATATACAATGTTTATACTAATATTAAATAACTTTACTGGAATAACCAAATAATGTCTAGTACATTTTAAAATAAATTAGTAACAACATCATCTAGATCATTCTAATTTTGACTATTTACAGATATAGGAAAATACTTTTAAAAAACTAATAGATGTTTAACATTAGTTAAATTATAGATTACAGAAACACATAAATTGCAAGTGGTATTACATAAATATGCAAGCAAGCACATTTGTCTAATAGTACAAAATATTCCAATCTTTGTTATTTTCATTAAGGCTTGTATTACTTTATCTTAATAGTACATAAACAATGACTGAATTCAGCTATACATATATGCATATAGATTTGCACAGGCACTATGCATGTTATAACATAAAAAATTTCAATTCTTAATATTAACTCATTAAATCTGTGTCAGCTATATTATTCAATTTTAACCATATATAAATATTTCAATGTTAAGAATATAACAAAGGCAAAACTCTCCATACAGTATCATGTGATGCTTAGTGTTAAGAATATATATAATATGCTACCCACAGATTCTTATTCTAATATAAAAATATCTCAATTCATAATATTAACGTGCTTTTAAAATTATTTTTAACAATATCTTACATTGAATGGATTTAAAACCTGGAGTTTCAACTGTCATTAACATAAAAAAGATATTTGGCAATTTCATTATATACAAAATTCAAAGAAAGTAAATCTAGAGTTTATATCCCCTGGAGGTTTTTAAACTTATTAAAAACTTTAACTAGCATTAACATTTTATTTTCTTGTTGAATACTTTGTTTCGTTAATTATTTTTTTCAATTCATTCAAAAAATGTTTATTTTAAACTAAATCAGTATAATACAGATTAAATCCTCTTTCTTTTGGGCAATAAGCAGAAATAGATTTTTATTAACAATAGAATTAAAGTTTGAAATAATATATCAATATTATTTTACTCACTAGTCAATTTTTTCCATTTGTGCTTCACATCTATGGAAAAATATTAATAGCAGATAAGGAATGCTATATAGTCAACTTTAGTCTGTGCTTCAATATGTATAAAAATAGATTTTGTATCTGTCTATCAACAGCAAATTTCTTCCATGTGTATTTATATATGTGTCTACTACATATTAATATGAATTACTGGAATCCAACATATAGATTACTAGTATGATGTGTCCTTGTTAATAGATATATAAATGTGCCAGTTCTCAACTCAGTTCAGCTCCATATTGTCGAGGTACTATTTGCTATACACATATTGGAGTATTAGACATCAAAGAAGTCATTCTGCTATATTTCTTAAGAAGTTCAAATTCAATGAATATAGAGAAGAGCAGTAATTACCCTTCTTTGGAAGCTGTCTATTTTTTTTAGTTAAATTCATCCCATTATTTTTGGTATCTACTATGGAATGTACAAAAATTTATATATACAGGAATAAGTAATCTTTTTTCTTCTTGATTAAAAAAACACAAGATTATATAATTGTTTTATTTTATAAATTTGCATTCATCAAAATGAAAAAGATTAAATTAATTAAAAAAACTTTCTCATTCCTTTTAGTAAAAACATTAGAATTAACTTTTATAATTATTGTATATGTATCTTAAAATAAACATCATTGTTTGGATATAATTTTTTTATTATTATATTAAAAATTTTATAATTTTGTCAAAATTAAAAATGTTAAAATATTTATATTCAATTTTAAATAATTAATAGTATTTCAAAAATACCAAAAAATATTATTAATTCATCAATCAATAATTCAATCATTCCAGATTCTATTTTAAATAATTATATATGTAAATGTTATCTTTGTTCATTTCTACTTTTTTCTTTTACACTATAAAGATATGTGTATATATATATATATAATATCAAGATTATATATATTCATGGTATTATGAGCTATGAAACCAATCCATCCAATCTATATATACCATTTCAGTTTCCTTATTATCCTTAGTAATATCAGCATTGTCATGAAGTCCATAAACTTCTGGATTTGGATTTAAAGGCAGTTGACGAATATAATTCACATAACCATCATGTGAATTAATTGTTGGAATAAAATATATGCCACTAGATGATAATCTAATAAGAAAATGGAAAATATATAAATGATATGATCAAAATAAAAATGTATGAAAGGTTTAATTTTAATATGTGCATTTTACATAACTACAAATTAATGAGAAAAAAAATTCATTCTAATGGTTGGAAAGTTTTTCATCATTCTAATCAATACTTTAAAATACAGTACAAAAAAAAAAGCATTTAAACTTAGGCATAATTGTTATTAAAAATATTTAAATTACTTACTTGTAATGCTTTATGACAACCAAATTAGTAGTATAATACATGCCAAGAAGTGAATTAAGAAGACGTCTGTCTTTATCATCTGTAACTCGACCACCATAATTACATTCACCAGTCAGATAAGATAATGCTTCAAATGGAATATCTTCATAGTCATTCAGAAACATCTAAAATTTGAGAAACACACAAAAAAGTGATACTTCATAAAGATATAATAATATGTTGGACTATTTCCATCATCTATCATTAATTGTTGAACATATAGAAAATTTGGAATTTTATTAAAACTTTTCAAATATAAATAACTTTTAGTAATAACACACAAATAGACATTTTAAGTAGTATTATTTTCCACTCACCAGGTGTTGTTGGCCTGATCAATGTCAATAATAGCATGAGAATCGAACTTACACCTTTAGATTACCGAATATTAAATTTTAAGGCAATGTTCTAACCAACTGAGTTATTCAGTCAAAGGCAACAGATAATAGAAATTTCACATACTTATCTATGAGAGTTAGTTCAAATCCTTCCGAGTACTTCAATTTTTTTAATAATTATTAATACTTTTTTCTGAGAGCGAGATTAATTACAGGCTCCATACATTATGAATTATCACAGTTGGTTGACTTATAGGATTATTTTCCATTATCATATGATCAGATTTCTTGAATTTTCTTTTTTGCACCTTTTCTTCTCTATCCAATATTTTTGTATTTTTCCAATTGAACATATGGTCATTAATACATACATGGTCTGCTACTGTAGGCGCATGTTTTTCCTTCTTTTAACCATGTCAGCCCAGCAATACTTGAAGAAAAGTGGAGAATACTATTGTGTAATTTCTAACCAGTGTTGTCTATTTGTGTGTTAACACTAACAAGTTGTTTGTATTTGAAAAGTTTAAATAAAGTTTAAAATTTTCTATAGATTTAATATTTAATGATAGATGATGAAATTAGTCCAACATATTATTACATCTATTATATCATTATTATAAACCTTCAAGAAAATACTTAAATAAAGCCAATGTTTTTTTACTTTGTTAAAATCAATAATGATTTATTTTTTTTTTTTTTTTTTTTTTTTTTTTTTTTTTTTTTTTTTTTTTATTTTATATTTTATAAAAAATTTTAAAAAAAAATTTAAAAATTTAATTTTTTATTTTTAAACAAAACAAAAAAAACAACCAACAAACCAACAACCAACCCCAAACCCAAAACCTAACCCAAACCCAACCCAAAACCTAAAAACAAATTTAAATTTTTTTTTTTTTTTATTATAAATAAAAAAATAAAAAAAAAAACAACAACAAAAAAACCCCAAAAAGAAAAAAATGATAAAATTAATATTGATATTAAAAATAAAAAACAAAAAAAAAAAGACAAGTAATGTGTTTTTTTTTTTTTTTTTTATTTTTTTTTTTATATTTTTTTATGTATATATATAAATAAAAATAAAAATAAAAAATTAATAAAAATAAAAAAAATACAATTTTCTTTTTTTTTTTTTTTTCTAATAACAAACACAAAAAAAAAAAATAATAACCAACAACCAAGAAGGAATTATATTATATAATATAAAAAAACACGCCCCAAAATGAGGGATAAGGAGGTGTTCTAAAAAAACCCTTTATTTCCATCAGTCATTTCCTATTGCAAAAATATCCCCCTCCCACATAAAATTTTTATTTTAATGCAATATTGATAAATATTTTTTGTATATTAGATAAAACCAGATAACAGATTCATACTGTAAGTGTATAAAATATCTCTGAACAGCAATGCTTCCAAGATTAGTTAGCTCAGTAGTTATCTAACCTGTAAACTTGAGTAATTATTGGGCATCAAATAACATAGAAGTGAAAGATGGTTTCTAGATGCATATGTGCATTAGTTCCAGCCTTGAATTCTATTCTTCACTGATAAAAGTAAAAGCATGACACAGGTTGGAAGTTGTGATTTTATAACATTATACCAGATTATCCAGCCTTTGGAAAGGCTAGGGTTTCTTTTTAAACAGTTGCTTTAACAATTTTTTTTAAAGATTTAATGTAAATGAGACAAAAGGTTTTAATATTATACAAATAAATGTGAGAAATATAGCTAGCCTGAAAGGTTGTCCTTACCTGTTATATTGGATATGTGAATTTGACAGCATTATAGACAACTCCAAAAATTAGTTTATTAATGATGGATCTTTACATAAAGTATGCTTATATGTAATAGTTTTAATTGGTTAAGAATTGGACATATAACAGTCTTATGAACAAACATAAATTCACACATCATATCAATGGGCAAACATACATTCACCATTCAGACAACAATTCATATATAGAGATTCTCTAGAATTTATTGACTACTTAAGCTTAAACAGATTACTAGAATAAGATTATGATATAAAAAATGTTTTCATCAATCGAAATGCAAGCAATCTAATAACATGTAATAACATTTATACACCTTCCTTAATTACTTTTTGAAATGCAATCATATAATATTTATTCCTTACAAGAAGGTTAATATTTATAAAAAATTTAAATATGCATAATCATATATAATTATTGAGTTCATTAAAATATTTGTAGTTTGGATTCTACAAAATCTATAATATAAAATGTTATATATAATGTATTATATAACTATATCTCTTTATGTATGTATAAACATGTATTAATTGTATGATCATGTATATTTGAATATTGTAGCTTGAATAAAAATGCTAGTCAGTTGCAACCATGAAAAATATCAAGGAATAAATTTTGTTTGCATTGTAAAAAGTAATTAAAGAAAGTATATAAACGATATTAAATTGTACTGTATTTTATCCTAGTACAAGTAGCATTGGCAATTTAGAAATTAAATTAATAAATTCCTAATAAAAAAAATAATATATTTATTTAAATATCTGATTGACTTAGTTTAAATCAGTGGTCTTCAACCTTTTCACACCTGTGGACCGGTAAAAATAATGATAAGGTTCCGCGGACCAGCAAAAATAAGGATAAGATTTCGCAGACTGGCAGAAGTCTATAGATAAATTTTCTTAAAGATAAGCATAATTGTTATAACTGATGAAAACAACAATGTTAAATATATAAGATAAAGTTTTATATATATATATATGGAGTTTATATAATAAAAGACTTTTTTTTTAATCTTTTTTAGAAAAGTAATAAAAAATTTAATTCTACCCCCCCCCCCCCCATAAACATCTGTGATAACTAGAAAAACAAATTAATTTATGAATGATTGATTAGATTTTGTTTTCGTTATGTTTTTTTTTTTTTTAATTGGGTAAAAATGAGATGAAAAAATAAATAAAAATTGGCTATATTAATTAAAAGTTTAAACTCTTATTATTTATTATTATAAACTTTTTACTGCCGGTCTAGCACACGGCCCGGTGCTGGGCGACGGAACAACAGTTGAAGAACACTGGTTTAAATGATGTGGGTGTAGATATTTTTGTTGTATGCTAAAATAATTCACAAAGAGAGAAGAGATATAAAGAGTATAATAAAACAAAAGGGGAAACTATTTTGTATTTTTGTAAAAATAAAAAATAAAAGTCACAGCATTCCTTCCCTAATTAAAGATGGCAAACAAGAAGAAAAAAAAAAGAAGACTTTGTGGGCTAAATTCCTTTAACATTAGTATAATTATCAGGTGTCAATGAAGTTGTGCAGAGAGAATAAAAAAAAATCAGGACTATAAAAAAAACACATCATGTGTAAAGGTTATTTGGTCTTCATTTCTGCAGAGAAAAGTAAAAATAAATGTGGAGAAATTATGAAAAGTACTACTCTTCTTAATATGTTGATCATATTAAGATGTGTGAGTAGAAGTTCTTTTGCCAGTGCTGCTTTTGACCTGATGTCGTGAACTATCTGAGTGAAACCATTCTTTACTAAATGTGAAACCACAAAGACTGACAGATCGCCAGAATATTGAACAGTAGATCCCTTCCAAGATAAATCCATGCATGATAAATTTTATAAATCCTATATGTGAACTGGTAAGGGTTGTTTTATAATAGCATGTTGAAACTGTCTGAGGGCGTGGTTTGTTTGTAACAAAAATAAATATAATGTTGCCAGGGCCGGGCTTTTTTTTTTGTTTGTTTATAACATTAAAAGTAAAAAAAAAGAATCAAATAAATCTTTAAAAAAAATACGTAAATCAAAATGAATTTAAAAAGTAATTGGTTTTTATTCTTTAAATTACTTATTTTCAATTTGGTATTCTACCAAATCAATTTTTTTTTAATTACAAATAAATATTTTTTTCATTTAACGGTGAAATCAATATATTTCTAACAACTTATTTTGGGGGCTTTGAATTCTTAACAAGTTAATTAATGAAGGTTGAATAACTTTTTTTTACATTACAAAAACAAAAATTGATTTACATTAAATGGTCAAATATATACAATTAAAACAAACTTATTTGGCTATTCAGGAACAACTCGAAGCTCTAATAATAGGGCCTTGAAGATGTCTTTCCCCTTGTGGACACACCGCCACATAAACTCAGCCAGGTAGATATCCAGAGATGGTCTGGCTGTGCCACACTGTTTCTTGTGCCATTTCAACAGACCCCACAGGCGCTTGATGTTCTGTGTGTGCATTGCTTGTGCTGGGGTCCACAAAGTTGTACCTGTGGTTTACTGTCAGGTATTTGAAACCTGCAGCTTCAAGCTCTTTGGTTTGATAACCCTTCCAGCAGTTAGAGAAAATAGTTGATCCAAGTTTGATGTTTTCCCAAATTGTTTTCGACTGCAGATTGACAGGGAACAGCCACAATGAAGCAATCACTGGTCTCACAGCACACTCCACCGAAGATCCACTGCTGTGGAAGAACCCTGCCCTGGTAGTTCTTTTGCCGGCTAAACAAGGTCTCATCAACTTCAACAATTGAGCCCGGACTGCCAATTTGATGGCATGACTGAGACATTAAGCTCTGGTGACAGAGCTCATGGAGTCCATTGGCCCAGTGCACAAGGCAGTCTGGAGACAGGTTCAAGTTGGAAATGGCTCTCGACACTGTCAGCTCCTCATGGCTCCAATAGTACAGGAGATGTACTATCATCATGAAATCGAGCCGTGATCCCTCCAGCCATGTCCCTTGGCGAATCGAACACTGATGTCCACATAAACCGACCTTGCATTTGAAGTGGTAGCTTCCACAATGGTATAATGTCATCTCTTTTCTCCATGCACACTTTTTCACAGATGCCACTACTCTATACTGCTATAGAAAGGTGATGGTGTCAGTTTGGGAGCAAGACAAATCCCAAACTTTGATCTTCGGAAACTTTATTTCAGACATTTTATGAAGCTCACAGTTGTTCTCGAAAAACGTGACCTGGAGTGTGATCTGATGGAAATCATGCTCGCACCTACATTTGCTGAATTTTTTGAGCAGGAAATGTGGGCTACAGAAGCATGAGACAATGCTCATAATTGTTAGTAGACAATCATAAAACATGGGAGATAGGGGGGGGAGAAGATCTTAATGAATATTAAAATAGTTTTGACATTTGGAATTCCAGCCACCGTCACACAATACTGTACCCAAAAGTGAAATTTGATCATACATCAAAAATGCGTAACACAAATCTGAGCTGTAAGCTGGCACGATAGCTTCTGCGCAAGATTAATAAACATCATGTTTCTGTGCATTAGCATAGAAAGTAAACTACAGCCACCCCATACAAATGGGCTATTTCTACATTTACGCATTAGAAATAGAATGTTCGATAGTGGAGGTGGCCGCCTAACCGGCATATTTCTGTGCAATAGCATAGTAATAATGCCCTCAGGTGGTTTCAACATGCTATTATAAAACAACCCCGGTAAGTAACTCTATTAATTCCAATACTAGTGATCACTTTTCTTAGACTATTAAGTGTGATAAACTGTCGCCACGAACCATACCAATTAAAATAAATTATTAGCAGTCGTTTTAATCCCTATTTGTTTTTTTTATTTTCTTCTCTCGATAATATTAAATATTTTGTTTTGTATTAATAAATTTAAATACAACTTAACATTGTTATTTAACTTATTGATTATTATTATTCTAATTTCAATTACAACTTAGCCATTATTATAATTTGAATAAATAAGTTGCCAATGTTGAACTGAAAATGCAATCCTCAGGATATTCTGAATAATTTCATTGTAACTAAAAAAATAAAAGGGGTTTGGCCAGTGGATTCTGATAAAGAATCCTGGCACCTTTTCAAATAAATTAAAAGCTGGCCTATTTGTCCCCATTATTATGGTAATTACATTAAGTGAAAGGTACATGTGTGACCAGGAAAGATAATTGCATCCATTAAATCTTACTGAAATTTTCTGATGAAACATTTAATAGATTAACTCATAAAGAAACCCTAATTATACAGTGGATGTTACAATGGTGGCCCAACTCAAGGCTTCGACAATAGCCATGTCCTGAGATAGGAGTAAAATAATAGAATAATAGAATTTTAAATATGTGTTTCGAAAAAAAAAAAGTTTTGTGTTTCGTGTATGTAGGTAAAAAAAATGATAGTAGGCAAAATGATGGAAATAAAGTAGCTCTTAAGGTAAAGTGACAGCAGTGGAAGCAATTTTGGCAAAGATATTAATAAAAGATAAGTAATAAATAGAAATCAAGCAAAGTACACAAAGGAAAAAGTAACATTTTTTTTTTTGAAAATAAAAGTGTATGAAATTGAGAAGTGGAAAAGATACTCAAAATATGGCCAAAGATAAAAAAAAGAATTGAGAGAGGGCATGGAAACATTAGTGAAAAGGCTATTATATGAAGCAATAAATGAATTCAAAGAAGATATGAAGAAGAAATAAGAAAATTCAAAGAAGAAATAAAAAAGTAGTGGAGATGATTAAAGAAGTGAAAACAGAGATAATTGAAGAGATTAAAGAAATGAAAGAAGAGTTAATAAAGGTGGTAGATGAGAAAATTTAAAAAAAGACACAGAGAGGTGATAGAAGTAGGATCTGCTAAACAGGAGAGTCAGGAAATAAAACCACTAGAAAATAGAGAAAAAGTGCTGTAAATCCTTTTCTGAAATTGAAAACCTTCTATGGGCAGGATGGGGAGTCACCGATGAAACATCTAAATAGTCTTGAGAAGTACTTCACGATAAACCCAATGTCAGAGGATATTAAACTAACTGTAGTGGTTAGCCATTTACAAGGAATGGCACAGGCTTGGTGGGAGGCTCTCTTCAAGAGACCAAATAGCTTTGCACAGTATGGTTAGATGTTAATGAAATGTTATTGGAATGAAGACCACCAAGAGAGAATTAAGAATAAAGTGGCTCAAGAAAAATATAGTACAGAACAGCATTATGTGCCATTTTTCTGGAAGCAAATAGCGCAACTAAGAGCCTTAATGAAGTGTAAGTTGACAGAAAAGCAGATTATAAAAATTGCGCAGAAAAATTTCCCTAATCCAGTAGGACACCTACTGATAAGCACCAGATGTGAGATGGTCAAGTGGATGGCTGAAGTACGTAACATGTTTGAGAACAACAAGGCTAGTGAGGAAGAAATAAACCCCCCAAGTACACAAACAAAATCCCAGTTATAAAGGTCAAGTACAATTGAACACTATGGTGTTGACCAATAATATGGAAGATCAAAGAATGGATAAGGTAACTACAGCTAAAAAAAGGGAAAGGAAATCCAGGCAAGATCTCAATCCCCTGGAAAAAGGTTCAGGGGTCAAGATAAGTGCAATGGGGAAGGTCTTAATACACAGTGGAGAGATTGGTGTGAGTGGCATAAAGAAATGGATAGATCACCGCTGCCTCAACTGGGTTATACATACCCAAACAGATAGCAGTAGACAGTCAAACAAAAACCCAACCCCTGAAAACCTCAGAAAAAAATTAATTTTAAATGAGATAGGATAATGATTATGTGATCATTTACTTAGTGGTGGAGTGTTGGTTTAAAGTGAGCTGGTGGTTTCAGTGTGATTGGTGAAGTGTATGCACTAGTAAGTGATAATAATAACCCTGAAATTTGTGCATTTTATGTAGTATGCAAAGACCATCTTTATGTGCCTGTCAGTCTTATAGAAGCAGGGTTCCAAGAAAAGGGGAGGATGAACCAAGTGCCCAGAGCCATAAGTCTCAAAAGAATGAGCAAAGCTCTACCATGCTTAAACTTGGACTCTTTGTTAAACTCAATGGGGATGTATATGTGTACTGCAAGCAAGGGAGAAATTCTTGTGTAATGCATTATGCAAATCCCTCGATCATGCATTTCAACATCATGATCTCGATTAGACAGTCAGTTGATATATATATAAAAACATGTCAGGTAAAAATAATTAACAGAGCTTGGAGAATAAAATATTGTCACACCCCATATTTTATTCTTGTCATTGACCATGGAGGTATTGTACTGTATTTTATCCTAGTACAAGTAGTATTGGCAATTTAGAAGTTAAATTAATAAATTCCTAATAAAAAAAGATTATGTAAATATTTGATCGATTTAGTTTAAACAACGTGGGTGTAGATATTTTTGTGTATGCTAAAAGAATTTGAAAAGAGAGAAGAGATATAAAGAGTATAATAAAACAAAAGGGAAACTACTTTGTATTTTTGTAAAAATAAAAAAATAAAAGTCACAGCATTCCTTCCCTAATTAAAGATGGCAAATGAAAAAGAAAAAAAAGAAGACTTTGTGGGCTAAATTCCTTTAAAATTGGTATACATTAACAGGTGTCAACAGGAGTTGTGCAGAGAGAATAAAAAAATCAGGACTATAAAAAGAAAAACACATCGTGTGTAAAGGTTCTTAGATCTTCATTTCTGCAGAGAAAAGTAAAGATAAATGTGGAGAAATTATGAAAAGTGTGCCAAACTACTCTTACTAATATGTTGAATCATATTAAGATGTGTGAGTAGAAGAAATTATTTTGCTGGTGTTGCTTTTGACCTGATGTCACAAACTACCTGAATGAAACCATTTCCTACTAAATGTGAAACCACAAAGACTGATGGATTGCCAGAATATTGAACAGTGGATCCCTTCCAAGATAAATCCATGCATGGTAAATTTTATAAATCCTATACATGAACAAATAAACTTACTGGTAAGTAACTCTATTAATTCCAATACTAGTGATCACTTTTCTTAGACTCTTAAGTGTGATAAACTGTCGCCATGAACCATACCAATTAAAATAAAATATTAGCAGTAGTTTTAATCCCTATTTGTTTTTTTTTATTTTCTTCTCTTGATAATATTAAATATTTTGTTTTGTATTAATAAATTTAAATATGACTTACATTGTTATTTAGTTATTGATTATTATTATTCTAATTTCATTACAACTTAGCCATTATTATAATTCGATTAAATAAGTTGCCAATGCTGTACTGAAACATCCTCCTTTCATTTCATTTACCCCCTTCAAATTCTCTAACTAAAAAAATAAAAGGGGTTTGTCCAGTGGATTCTAATACAGAATCCTGGCACCTTTTCAAATAAATTAAAAGCTGGCCTACTTGTCCCCATTATTATGGTAGTTACATTAAGTGAAAGGGTGTTGTTGACAAGGAAAGATAATTGCATCCATTAAATCTTACTGAAATTTTCTGCGAAACATTTAATAGATTGAACATAACTTGTAAAGAAACCCTAATTATACAGTGGATGTTACAATATATGTAAATCCATATATAAACAAATTAGTGAAAAGAAATTTTTTTTTTTATATTGCAGAGAGATTCGGAGAGAATTAGAATATTAGATCATGCCTTCACATTACATGCTTATATAATTTGATCATCACCTATTTCAGTAAGCAAAATGAAAAAAATGCAATTATATATGATAAAGATGGTATTTAAAGGGATATATAAATGTGCCCCAAATTCAGTTTGAGATTGATCTGATAACTTAAAGGTTGATTATCATCTACATTTATAAATATATTAAAACATTGAGTAATTTGCTTTATTGTCTTAGTAAATATATACTTTATATTGAATTTGGAAATTATAAATGAGTATTTATTAATCTGCTTTTAGAATCTGGAAGTTATAATTGACTATTTATTAGTCCACTTTCACAACAGGTTATATTTGCCTGATTAATGAGGTTTGTTAAGTTTTTATGCATTATTAATCTCACATTCCTTGGTCCAGCTGCAATTTTTAGTGTCTATATAAATATACATCAGACCATAGATAAAGATGTTATCACCTTTATTGTTCAAGGAGGTTGCCTTGATTACAGGTTGAGTTTGAATGATAGCTTAAAGATTGATTCTTATAATATAAACATGACATAAAATATTTCTTTTGGGATCTTCTAACTATTTGGGCATTTCTAAAAGCTGGGAATTTTCTAAAGGAAAACTTATATTGATATTTTTATAATTTGATGGTACTAGACTCTTACCTTATTAGATTTTATAACAATTATAAAAATCCTTTTAAGCAACAAATTAAAGTATGAAGATGGGCTTAGTATAAGCTGAGTTTTGACTATATATATATATATATGTGTGTGTGTGTGTGAAGATGATAATCTAGACCAACTGACGAGTGCTGGTTCAGCATGAAATATGTATATTGGTAATTATTTATCTTTTCGATATGTGTGTGATCAAGTGTATCAGCAGTATGAAATAGCATGGATGGTTGAGAGTCATGTGAAGGTCTGAGTTCAACCCCCCTATATATTACATATATAAGTGCAGGTATAAAAAAGCCCGAACTGTAGAAAAAATTCATATTTTTATATATAGCATGTTTGTTTTTTTTAATTAGATTTTCATTTCGAAACAGTAGACGATTTTGAACAATAATTAATCAAAATATTGTAATTTAATTTATTAATAAATAAATATTTTTTTTTTTCATTGATTTTCTTTTTTTGATCTTAATATGATTTCTTTATAATGGCATCTTGATTTAAGTAATTTCTTTGAAGCTTTTATTCAAAAATGTATTTGATAGTTATAAACAAAAAACAATCAATTTTGTACTACATATTGTTGTTATGACTAGCAATCGTATGAAATATATAATTTGCTAAATATTAAATGTTTTTTTATTTATGCAATGAAAATTATATGTGTTTATTGTCTTTGAAACTATCAAATGCAGTTATGTGTATGTATTAATTGTTATCTGTAGAACTAAATGGAATCTAAAATAAAACTAAACTGTAATTAAAAAATATATACAATTAAAAGCTTAGAAAATGTCCCTAACTGAAGAATTAAAAATGCAATTTTAAGACATGAGGGACTAACAAAATATAATCCAGTGAGATTTATCTCTCTAGCTAAAAAAATAGATCTAGAGTTCAAATACAAGTTAAATAGAAATTTATAACAAAATAGATTTTTAACAATTTTTGTAGGATCTTCGGATTTAAGATAATTATTTATAATATCATATATATGAATTAATATTCACTGTATATTGAAAGATGTCTGTGCTCTTGAAATATAGTAGTTCTATGCTGATGTCTGTTCTTTTATCTATTGTATAATAAATGTTATTGTTAATTATTCTCCATTTTTACTGTGTATTTAACTGAAAGTCTGCTTATCCAAGTCTAAATCTTCAAAGTTTACAGGTAATAAGCAGTTACCCCAATGTATAGCAATTGACATAATCATCAGTCAAACCTCTGATGGGGTTATAACATAGCAAAGCATAGCATTTCAGCCAAAACTGAGTGTAATATAATATTAAAATTGACACTGCCTTGATAGAGACTTTGATATAGTAGATTGATACCATAGCATCAATCCAAACCTGAGAACAGTGTTATAGAATAGGCGAATATTTGTGAATAGCATTGGACAAATTGCAAAATAATTTATTGCTAGATTTGATGTAAATGATCGAGTAAGATGGTAGTTATATGTCACACATATGAAAAAATACTGTCAATTAATAATGTAGTTAATGAAAAATTAAAAGTTGTGACTTTAATGTGGATAATGAGAAAAGAATTGTTACAAATGGCTAACTAACTGTGTGATCTGAAAGTCCCAGAGGATGTACCTTATAAAGATCTAATTGAAAAGTTAAATAAATATTTCAAGCCAATGACATTTAGACATATAGTATTTTTGTGATTTAGAAATAGACATCAGGATGTAAATGAAAATATACAAGAATTCACTGTAGGATTGTATCTATTCACCAAGAAATGTAATTTTGTTATTAGGTTACAGGATGTAATTGTAGTGATGACTGATATAAAACTCAGGCATCAATTGCTGAGTGAATCTGAATTAATTTACATATGAGTTATGGAAAAATAAATAGCACATGAAGCTGTTCTGAACAGGTATATAAGTTCCAAAGTATTTCAGAGCTTGTGAATCTTCATACAAACATAAGAATCAAAATAATACTGACAATTGATATTTAAAATAGATCCTGAGAAATTATAAAAGACCATACATGAGATGGATAAAGGAATACTTAAAGAAGTTTACAATAGGATTGGAGAAGAAAAAAAAAAACTTTGAGAGATTTTCCATTTGAAAATGATGACAAATTCTTACATTATTGAATTCATTTTCTATGATTCATTAATTATTGCTAAATTTTAAAAATAATAATGATTTTATCAAATTTATTTTTATATAAAAAAATGTGTACCTATTGTGAAGAATGTTATAATTATCAGACTTTTTTTTAAAAGGAAATCTATATTATTCACATTCTTGTTAATGCATATAAAAATACAGGTGGTTATGAAATGCTTATACATTCAATTTTATATATTTTCTAATTGTTAATATTTTAAGAAGGGATTTACACCCTAAGCTCATGTGCTGTAATGTTGTTATATTAGCTCAACTACATCTTGTTGAGTGCTGAGGATACTCTCAAACCAAAGCACAAGATAGAGACTTTTGAAAAGATAAGAGTGGCCATCTTATTTTTTGCACCTAAATTTGATTGTATGGGCCAATCTAAAGCATCTTAGAAATTACATGTGATCTCTGTACTAATAAATAAAATTAAATATTATGTTGTTAATATTTAAAAAAAAATCTATCAATTCTATCTAATTTAGCAATTACATTATCTTTTTGTTCAATAAGTCATTAATAAGATTTAAATATTTCAAAAACTTAAATGTTTGATAAAGTTTATGTATAATTGAAATAATTATAGAATTTTATTTAAGTCACATGGATTTTATATATATATTTAAAAAAATTATATGGCTTAAGTAATATTATATTCTTAAGTCACAAGAATAGATTAATGTAATAAATATGAAAAATTCATTTAATAAACTATGAATAATTTATAGCCAGAATATTCTTCAACAAATGTATATTTAATAAAAAATTGATGTATACATTTACATATATGGATGTGTTTGCATGATGTTATAGACACACACACATATAGTGATCAACTGTCATAATTGTTTAAATTACCTGAAGCTGTGTCATACTGATTCTTAAATCAGATTCATTAAATTCATAAGGAATATTCCAACCAAGAGGTCCAAAATTTTTTCTTTCTTGAACTATGGCATGAAAAAAACAGAGTCCAAATAATAACTTCTGCCAGATTAGAAGCTAAATTAAGATAAAATAAAAAAGCTAATCTTAAAATAATATAAAAATTATATTAAAGACAATTATGGATAAAAAATATTTATTATCGGAATAAGGTCATTTTTAATCAATGATATATTATTCTTAAATAACTTTATAACCAAAAATATTACTAAAAACAAATATTTCAACAAGAAATTGTTTATAATCATGATCATTATTTGTCCTAGTTTATATAATCGCATTGTATATGTTAATGTACACAAATATTTAATATTTCAGCTACAAGAGAAACTTATTCATTAACTGTTGCAATCAAAATCTTTAAAAAAAAATTCAATTTTAAACAATCTTCTTATCTCATGCTGTACAATTAATATAAAAAAAGTTTTTTACGTAGAAGAATCTTATAATTTAATATTAATTAGGAAATAAAGCAAGAGTAATTCTCCATTCTAGTGCCAGAAACCAGTCTGAGAATGCAATAAAGTATTTTTTAATCACTGATTGCTCAAGCTGACATTAGATAGGGTTAGAGTTCTGTCATGAATGCCTAGTTAAGGATATACAGAGTTTTTTTTAAAAAAGGGAAGAGAATAATAGTTATAGGGGATATGAATGGACATATTGAAGAAATTGATGATGTAGATAATAAGAATGGTCAGTTTTTGAAGGAATTTTGTCAAAGAGTAAATTTGAGCATTGGGAATCTATCAAATGTGTATGAGGGACAATACACATGGTCTAGAAATAATGTATATCACACAATAGATTATGTATTGGTAGAGAAAGAGGGAATGAATAAAATATGGAAAATTAAGGTGTTCGATAATGAAGAGAGTGTATGTAATAGTGATCATAACTTTGTTGTAATAGAAATGGTTAGTAATGTGATGGAGGATAGAAATAAAGGTAGAAACAATAGTGAAAGATGTGGATGGAGAATGAATGATAAGAATAAGTTGGAAGAGTATAAAATAAAAGTTGAAAAAACCATGGAGCAGTTGATTGGAGATGAGTATAAGGACTGGTGTGCTGAAATAGAAAAAATGGCAAATAGGGTTTTAGTTGAGAATATGCAGAAGAATAAAAGTAATAAAAATGAGAGTTAGTAAAAGTGTAAAAGAGAGGAAAGAAGCATGCAGAGAATATAAGTGTGCTATTAAGAACAAAGAAAGTGAAAATGATATTAAATGCTAAATGGGGAAAGTACTTAGAAAAGAAGAAATTGGCTAAAATGGATAATTATAGAGAGAGGATGAAATTAAATAGTAAATTGTCGGAGGATATTAATAAAAGTGGAAGAGATGGGAGTAAAAAAATTTGGAATTACATTAAAATATTAAAGATTTTAAGACTTCTCATTCAATAATTTAATATACAAAAATTAACAAAGCGTATGACACACTTGAATGAGAAGCTATAAAGATACACAGAAATTATTACAAGCTAAGCGCTTTCAAGGCCTTTTGCCCCATATTCATAGCAGTACCACTGTGAATATGAGGCAAAAGGCCTTGAAAGCGCTTAGCTTGTAATAATTTCTGTGTATCTTTATAGCTTCTCATTCAAGTGTGTCATATGCTTTGTTAATTTTTGTATATTAAATTACATTAAAAGGAAAAATGTAGGGGAAAGAGAGATAGTATTAATAGATGATGAGGGAATAGAATGTAGCTCTAGAGGCGAGCTAGAGAGAATCTTAAATAGATCTGTAATGGATATAGAAAAGATGTTAGATGTGAATGAATTGGTGATAGAAAACATGAAAGCAGGTAGTAATGAGAATATTAGGTTCACAAAAAATGAACTGAATGAGGCAGGGAAGAGATTGAAAAGTGGAAAGATGAGAGGTTTAGATGGATGGGCAGGAGAGATGGTAATGAATTTAGGGCATAGAGCAAAAGCAAAGTTATTATCATGTTTTAATAAGATGGCACAGAAGAGAGTTTTTCCAGATAGTTGGAGCAATATAAGAATAAGATTATTATTTAAAGGAAAGGGTAAGGATCATAGAAAATTAAATAATTATAGACCGATAGTGGTAACATCAGTGTTATATAAAGTTTTCTCATATATGGTAGCTGGAAGAGTTGTAAAATGGATGGAAGAGAATAATATAGTGGGGGAAATGCAAGGAGATTTTAGGTCAGATAGGCATATAGGAGATAGTTTGTTTGTAGTTACACAACTTATGGAGATGAGTAGGAATTCAGGTAGATCATTATATATGAGTTTTATAGATATAGAGAAAGCATGTGATAGAGTATAGATTATGGGTAAGATTAGCCAATTTGGGAATGGATGAAGCTTTAGTAAATATTATTAAGAAATTATATGAAAATAATTATTATACTTACCAATTAGGCATATATAGAATCAGTTAAAGTTAAAAATGGGGTGGGACTGAGGCAAGGATGCCCTATGTCACCTATTTTGTTTTTGTTGTTTTTGAGTGAAATGGAGAAAGCAGTAGAAAGACTAGAAAGAGGGGTAGAGATACCGATAATAGGTGGCAAGGGAGTATATACTTTGTCGGGCCTTTTTTTGTGGATATCTTTTTGTGTGCAGAAAGAAGAGAAGATATGGATATTATGTTGAGGACATGTGCAATGGTGGGTAAAGAGATGGGATTAAATTTAGTGAAGAAAAATTAAATATAATGATGGTTAATACTGGGGAAAGTGTGGTGAATAGATATAGGTATTTGGGAATCATCTTATGTAATCAGGAAAATTGCTTGGATGAATGGGAGAAAAAATTGGTAAATGAAGCAAAGAGAAAAAAGGGTTTGGTAAAGAAACTAACAGTATTTTCATATAATAAATATGATGTAGCCAGAATTGTATGGAAAGGAGTTGCAGTAGCAGGGTTAACATATGGTAAGGATGCATTATGTGTTAGTAAAAGGGTTTTAGATTACTTAGAGAAAGTACAAAGGGAAGTACGAAGACATGCATTAGATGCAGAGATGTGGACAGCAAAGGAGGCAATTCAAGGAAAAATGGGATGGTCAAGTTTTTATATGAGAGATGCAAAAAGTAAAATGAAAATGTTTGGTAGGTTGCAGTTTATGGATAGTAAAAGAATAGCCAAAATAGTGTTTAATTGAGTTATGAGTAAAGGGCAGTTAACAAGATGGATGAGAAAGGTAATGCAGTATGCAAAAGATTTGGATAAAGAATTTATATTGGTATACTTGTATAAAAGGTGGGATAATTGTGTTAGGAGAATTGTTGAGTGTTATAGTGGTAAGGAATGGGATAAAAGAATAGAAGCATTAATAAAAAATAGGGAGTTGGAGAGATGGAGAAGTAGTATGGAGGGTAAGAAGAGTTTAAAAATATATAGAAATAAACGAAATATTGGAAGCGAGTTAATTTATGATAATAGTAAGGAAAGTAGTTTATTGTTTAAGGCTTGAACAGGATCTTTAACAGCAAGAGAATATACATGTAAATGGAAAATATGAAGGATTTAGTGTGCAAATTGTGTAAGGAAGGTATAGAAAATATTAGGCATCTATTGATTGAATATAAATGCTTGAAAGCAGAAAGGGTACAGATAATGAAGTTATGGGAGAATAGGTATGAACAAAGTGACTATATGGAAAGGGAGTTATTAGTTTTTATGCTGGGTTTGTAAAAAGATAAGGGGGATTTAGATATAAAGGCCATAGAGTTGACAAAGGTTATGTTGTGGAAATGGAATGGAGCAGAATATGGGAAGACTTAAAGTGGGGAATGGAAAATAAAGTGGCTAACAGGTTTATCTGGGCATAGTTGCTGAGATATTCTTGACTTCGTTTAAGGGGAAGCCAAATACATCACATCATATCATCATCATATTGTGTTAGCTGAAGAATTAAATGATTTGCTTTTATTATTACTACTTAGGAGAACAGTAAAGACTCAAATTTTGTTTCTCCAATTAATAAATTTCTTGTGTGTATATATATAAAGACATGACTAGAAAAGACAAATTACCTATAATGATCAAAATATTACCTGATTGCCTAGATATTGAAATTGGCACATATTAATTTATAAAAAAAAAATAAGTTGTAAAAATCTAAAGTGTCATTATTAAATGAAATGTAGTTTGTTTTCGAAAAAAAAATAAGAGTCAAATAGTTTTCTATCATTAGTTTTTGAAATAAAAGTTAGAAAATAATTGATTAAAAGGGGGGGGGAGTTTGGTTAGAAAAGTTAAACTAAAAGTTTTATAAAAGGGAGTAGAGTCTATTATTATTAGTTGAAATATAATTTAAAGTTTAAAAAAAAATACAAATCTCTTTTCATTCGAATTAAAGAAAAGGTAATCTTAAAACTAGTAATATATGTGCATACATATGTGCGATTGTCAATAATAGAATAAATGTATGCGTAATAAATGTTATTATAAATAAATGAAAGTTAAAGAAGATTATCATTAAAAAACACGGCAATGGCTATTAATTAAAAATATAAAACAACACATCTGCATGGCTATTACTAATTAAACAATCTTCCAAAACATGTTGTCAAAGGATTATCAATGAAATTTTGACAATAGATATTGCCGGAGGATATCAAAAAGAAAAACACTTTGCAGGTATAAATATTAAAATTTTATCGGATAATCAGTTGAGTGCAGAAATTAATTGAGTCTGTTAAGTTGAGTTCAGAAATTAATTGAGTCAGTTAAGTCAAGAGAGGACAATCAGTTGAGTTAATTGTATCCAGAAACAAAATGCAGTGCTGAGCAGCTTTTGGGAACACACATCTTTCTCCAGCCTTAGTCAAATAAGATCAGCAATATGTGCCCATGAAATAATGTCAGCGTAACATCTTAGAAAATCTCCATCAGTATCTAATTGTCTCCAATAGTAATAATCGTGAATAATAAGGAAACTCATCAAGGAAATGTCCCAGCCAGCTGGAAGAAGCAGCAAACAAGAAGAAAACAAAGTTCTAAATCTACATTCAAAATCCTAGGTAAAACATTTGCTTATTTTCGTTTATACCATAACAGCCATTGCATTAAAATTTGTAAAACCTCCAGAGACAAGTAATTTGAACTTTATAATCATGCATAAAATGAACTATTGATGTGCATGTTTGTGAATGCTATATTTTATAAATGTCAAACATTATTTATGCTTTTCATAAGATATATTATAGTGTGTTAATTTAAAATGTGCATGTGTTATATTAGTTAAAAAAATTATAAAGATGTTTAAATTTAGTAAATTAATGTTAGTTAATAAATTGTCTTAAAATTTAAACTCTATTTGTCAGTCAATTCTTTTTATCAATTCTTTTACAAATCTTTTCACCACTAATTATGTATAATCTATTAGTGATTACAAACAACTGAGCTAGTCATGGATGCTTAGATGTTGGGTTAGTGGTCATTGCTCAAAGTGTGTTATTTATTCATTCTTGGATAATTAACTGGCACCTGTGTCTACACGAAACAAAAAAGTGCTTTGAACTCTGGTGTTGAACTCAACAGTTGAGAAGAAGTTATGTCCTGGAAATGTAATGCTAGTTATATATTTTATAGCTATCGTTTGGGCATACATATTCTCCGAGTATGTTCTTCTCTGCCTAAGAGACTGGTGTTTCGAGGCCACACACATATATATATATATATAGTATTGGCTACAAGGATTCAGCTTTACTTCAAATGATTAAAAATTTCTACAATAGAAAGCAATACCCCCACAAACAAAAAGGCTTGGACACACCAATTTGTATTTTGCACATCACCTCCTTTGCATTGTCTATTCAACAACTCAAAGGACTGACTGCCAATCATGCCAAAGTCCAGCTTGGCCATCCCACAATAAATCTCAGACCAACATATCAATCCATATTTCTTAGCACTCATATCTTTATAATAAAGCCAAACACTTGATAACACTTGCTCAATCTTCTTTGACCATTTTCCCACAACTGGCCATATCTTTTAGCCCACCCACTTCAATGCCACCTGCACAGGGACAAATGAGAGCCCTATTTTCCCCTTTCCAAAAAATGGCCTAACCAATCTACATAAGTTTAAATGCAAATATTATGTAAATTGGCCTGCCCACACAATATGTATTACCCTTTAAAAATTGTACAGATAGTTAGATAGGATTGGATAAGTAGCTGTATTAAAAAAATTTAAATTTAGGTTATTTTCTAGGATACAATTTTGATATAGGTATTAGGAGTTCAAACTCAGTAGATAGGAGTCTATGAAGATATGTGAGATAATTTGAACTGACCTGGAGATAAATTAAATAATAAAATGATACAATAAATTGTTCAAAAGATGGTATTCATTTTGATTTATTATATTTAAAAGATACTACAGAGATAGAATAGCTTAATTATAGTGATTAATAATTAATTTAATATTAGTTTAGAGTGTGCTAAAATTATCACATGATTAGAGGTGGTTGTAAGAATGTGAGCTTTCAAAATTTAGGGGAAAAAATCTTTAATTTTAACTTGCTAACAAAAATTTGATACATAATAAAGTGTAACAAATATTAAATCTAGAGATATTTTAAAAGTAATAATTAAAATTATTATTTTATTTAAGTGTAGTATTATAAAATCAATTTTAGATCATTAAAATATTAAAAATTGTTTTAACAAGGATATTTATTTTTTTAGATAAAAATATTTAATATTTAAAGTATTGAATAATTTGATATTTAATGATTCATAATTTTAAAACTTAATTTTAAAAGTGATATTGATGTAGTTATGTAAATTAAAAAATTTTTACCAGCAGTATTGACCAATGAAACCATTGGATTAAGGCCAGTATAAAAACAAAGATTGAAGCCAGTCTAAACAGATTCAGTTATTCACATTAAGTGATTTAGTAATTTTCAGATTAAGACAGATTCAAATTCAGAATAAGATAGTAATTTAGATTTTAAAGTTAAATTTAGTTTGAAATTTATAACTATTATTTTTTTATATCATAATAGTAATTTCTTTTAAATTATGAAATTTAGCTTCAGACCAAAATAATTCTATGGAATGTGATAGTAGTATATTGGGACAGTGAATACCAAATGCCAAGAAATATACTACAAGACCAGAGATTTATTTAAGAATTTCAGAATTTTTATAAATAGTGTTTGGGAGAGTGAACATTTATTTGCAATAACTTTATCATATTACAAAGGAAAGAATTTATTAAAGTTAATTAAGAGGAATAGGATATTTATTAAAAATCATTATTGTAGTATTAAATTTGAAAGAAAAAAAAAGAAAGTTAAGACTCTGCATCTAAGTTTAAAAATTGAACATAAATATTTTTATGGGATGATTGAATGATGGTTTATTATGTAATTGGTAATAACAATTTACATTTAATTTGTCTTTAAAGGATTTAAATGGACTTATGTTTAAGATTGAAGATGACTTTTGAATGTCTTTTATGCTTATAAAAGGACTTGTTATTGATGAAATCAATAATAAGCTATATACTCTAAAATGATTGATCTGGAATAAATGACTTATAATGTTTTTAAATGATTGATATTATATCAGTTAATAAATGCTTTAAATAATATAGCTGTCATTTACCTGGAAAAATATTTAATGAAAAGATACATGTTTAACAAGATAAAAGTCATAAATCTTTTAAAGAAGTATTTGTTTTAATTTATAAACTACATTTCTGCTGATAAATGTATTAAACAAATAATTTATGTTATACAATGTTTTAGTAATGCTTTTGACCTGTGGAAAACACAAATATTACTTATATCATATATATTGCAATATATCCACTATATACAATGGCTGAAATTAACGGAGAGTATGCATGGAGGAAAAATAAATATTTTCACATAAAGTGAATCCTTGAATTATTATTTTATGAAGATATTACAAGCCTGGATAAAATTTTCAGAAAGAACTAAAATAAACATTTTACCTTTTCAGGATGGTTAATATTCTTCTTGGATTTTATTATTTGTATATTTCTTCAAATGGCACTGAGACAGAAGGGTGATTGTGCACAAAGCTTTCTACCCACAACTAGGCAATGGGGGAAGATTCCTTATAGGTGTTTAGCTTATGAGCAAAATGAGAGAAAAAAAATTTTTTGTAACTTTAAAACTTTATCATTTTTTATATTAAGTCTAACATTAATATTTAGGATATTGCAATTTTTTTTATTTAAAAAAACTAATTTGTTGTTTTTATATTTTAAATTTAATCTTAAAATAGATTAACTTTTGTTATTATTAGTATGTTAAATAATAAAAAGTGGATATTCATAAAGTAATTTTCTGAATAAGGTAAATTACAATCATAATTGTTTTTTTAATGTATAGTTCAAGAAGTGGATCGCAGTAAATGATTGTAATTTCTTTTATTATTTATATTACACTTTGCTTGCTAATTTTGTTTTTTAAAAATAAATCTTAATTAGTATTTTATATTGCTTGAATTTAATATTAAACAATTAAATGAACCATTCATAGAATTATTATTGTGTGTATTTTTATAAAAGAATTGATGAATGCAGATGAATGTCTTAAAACATCCAAGGATTTTTATAATATTTATTTAATATGAATGCTTGAATATGCATACATTATATATCATCATTACATTATTGATATTTTATTTTTCATGAAAGTTTATCTGTTGAAATACAGAGAATGTTATAATACTGATCTCTAAATTATATGATAACAAATAAATAAACATATAGTACTGATGTATGTTTTTTTATCAAGATCATTTATGCTTGAAAACTTATTAAAAATATCTTGAAATAAATTTAGATCTTTGTAGTTTCTTTAATAATGTTGTTTTGGAAATTATTTTAGAATACGATTTGTATATTTTACGATGTTAAGTGTGTTATTCAGTGTGGAAGATATAAGATGGTAGTCAGGATAGTAATATTCATATGAAATCCTTGGTATTAGGGATATGTTGAAAATTGTTATATGTAAATTACATTTTCATATTTTAAAGTTATTAAAATATACAGATAACATAGGGCTGTATATCATTTTTCATGGACTGTTGCATTTTCTTGTCATCAATAAGTGCTATAATAGAACCATGACTTGAATCTTAGGTGCCTGATGAATATGAACCTATTATTATGATTTTACACTATAACCATGATAATATTATCTTACTCATCTGAGTCATTCTTATTATTCCGTATCATACATTTTAATCCCTATCTATCACCACAGGAATCATCATAGAGGATAGTTTTATAAGTTAGTAAAATCATGGCTAAACTATTTGAGGTTAATAATTTTGTGAGAGGGCAAGATAAGATATATAGAAATTTCTTTTGCAAATGATGTTGAGATGATTGTCATAGTATATAACATAAGAAAGGAATGATTGATATTCCTACAAGTAGAAGAGATCTCAACCAGATGCATATTTAAAGTGGAATGAAAGTGAGAATAGTGAAAATGATATGATGAATGCAAGAATATAAAAACAAAAGAAATACAAATGTGTCTTTAAATTTTATTATAAATAATTTAAGCCCATTTAAATAGTTCTGATCACTATAACAAGCAGTGATTTGTTTTTTTTTAACCTTAGGAAAAAGTTCTACTATGATGTAGAGAAAAATGCTTCTTTTAGATCCAATGTTGAAAAATAGATGGGCTAAAAACTTTGGAAAGATACCCATAACTATTGATATTTGTTTTATTTATTTTAAAAATTATTTAAAACTAATCATTTATTTGTTTAGTAATAGATCTGATTTAAATCTTAAGCAATGTATTTATCCCAAAGTGAATGAACAGCAGAGGTCAAAGCCTTTGTCTTGATGAAGTATTTGTTGATTTATTCCATTATTATTACGTTTCTGAAATTTCAAAATAAAACTTTAAATATATTTAAAAACTTCAAGATAATCATTGATAATTAATTATTACTGACTGTTCTAGTTATTTTATCTCCCTTTTATATATATATATTAAAACCGACTGTTTTTTTCTTTCTATTAAACAATCTCTTAATCCCGATTGATCATTTATTTTAAAACTAACTTCAAAATCAAAGATTTACTAAACATTCATTTTTTTCTCACACACAAAAAAATCACTTATCACATTTGATTTAATTTACAATATTCCTAAAGTTTCTTAAACACTTTATACTATCACGTATAAATTTTATAATATTAAATTAAAAATAATATATTTATTTTTAAATATTTTATTTATTTAAACAATTTAATCACATTGTTTTTTTATCAACTTCTTTTAAATGTAACAATTTTGATTTCCTAAAAAGACGAACTAAATTCAATAATTATTAAAAACAAAAATGTAACCACATGAAAACTTTCCACACACATAATTAAAATAATAATATTGACTTTAACAAATATAAGTGATTTTAAACAGTAATTATAAAATCATGTTACTAATCATTGTACTACTGATATATACAGCTTATACTATTTAGTAGTAAATGTGTGATAACTAATACTTGATAAATATTTACTTTAAAATATATACATTTACTGTTTAACTATATTAAATTTAAAATTTTGATAAATTTAACGAAACTATTTGTCTTTTTAGGGAACCTATCAAATCAAAAGGTTACAATATATATATTCAACATGTTTGATGTGCAACACAGATGAAATGATAGATCACATACTAAATCAGTGCCCTACTTTACAATCTCCTTGAGGCAGAATTTTTGTATATGGTGCTTTTTTACTGGATTCTGAATCAATCTTCTAAGGATTTTCTCCAATGTTATTTGTCTTATGACTTCTATTTTATTCATCCTCTGATGCACTAGATACCCATAAAGGTATACAAAATCATTAATAGGCTAAAGATGATAAGAAACCAATAAAAAAAAATTAATTTCTGTCAGATCATATAATCAGATTGGACAAGGTAAGGATATAAATGGAACTTTTCTTAACAGATATTGGAATAATGCCTGGATTTTCTTTTTACTTTCAAGAAAATATCTTCCCATTTAATAAATGTATCCTTGTTGTAATCACTCTCATTTTTCCTACTACCTATAAAATTATTGTTAAAAGATATAAAAAAAATGGCTAAAGTAAAGAATTCTTTATTTTTTAATACATGACTATACACTAAGATTTACTTGCAATTATTATTCTAAACAGTTTAGTGAGTGTATTATCATCTATTAACTATAAAATGAAATGTGAATGATCCAAATTCATACTTTCATAATTTTTTTCAAACAAGGAATAAAATAAATCATTCAGTGTTCGAACATTCATGACCTGCTAGACAAAGTAATTCAAATAAAAGAAATCAAATCAAGCAAGAATAAAAGCATTTAAAAACATTTATTTATACAATATATTGCTTACTTTGTTACAAGCACTAAAAAATGTTGGATTATTTATGGGGTCATTGAGATATGATCGAAGTAAGTTAGCCTTTAATCCTTTTGGTGGTTCATTTGTCATTTTTACACCTGCAATATATATTCTAATTAATACAAAAAATATTTTGAAAATACTCAAATAAAGAATTATTACTTTTTATACCATTTTGTAAAATTGTGATTGGAAATTCTTTTGATGGATAACTTGTCAACCAAAGTCTAAAATCCGGATCAGTGTTTTCTGGAGTAAGCACCTAAAATAATATATTTTTAAAATCATTATGCAAAGATAAAAATGCAAAATAGAACTTAAATAATCCCCTACGTACATAGTTTCTTGCAGTTGTAAGCTCCACTCCATTATTTCTGGTGTATTCAATCTTATAAACTTCTCAGTAATAAACAATTTGATTATCTTTTTTATTAATAACTCATTTCAGAATAACAGACTCTCCAAGTCATCAGGCTTGCCATTTATTAGTGAGAATTTAAACATTTTTATAATCGTTTTTTTCTTTTCTAACTAAAAATAACTATACTGAATATCAAATGGTTATCTGAAAAAAAATCATTAAGCCCAACTGGAACTTGAAATCAGTCTTAACATTTTTATCTGTTATGATCCTTCCACAGGTTCACCCACGGAAATCTTATTATGGCTTTTACTTCCTCTGAATTGGGCATTTCCCAAATGAAAGCTACAGATCCAAAGATATCGCTAAAAGCTTTACCTGATCAGGATATGAATTCAAATCATAGGAATGTATACATATGTAGGGAATTAATTCTTTTACTATTTTTCTTCTTGATGACTAGAAAAATAGAGTTTTTAAAATAACTTCGAAAAATAATGGCAAAACTGAATAGATGAAATGAGTAATACAAAGTGTTAAAAGAAAGTGATTCAAAGTGAATATTAAAAAACATTGACATGATAATTTGGAATAAAATATATATATATATATGTGTATTTATGTGTAAACAAATAGAACTAATAGGATATAACATACATAATTAAACAAGAACGACTTGCAAAGCTGTTGCTAGAAAGCCACAAATAAATACAGCCACAATGCTAGTTATGTGATCACAACTATTTATTGTCTTCTAAGATAAAAGTTGAATATATACTATCTATTGGCAGATTTAGCAATCAAAACAATAAGTTATTATAATCATATCAGTTATATATTTAGTTATTTTCTTTTGATTATACATTATCATTGCAGGCTAGTCTTTGTTGAATATATAGGTATTATAAAAATTGTAAATAGAAACAAAAAAAAAAAAAAACAGAATAGGGATGATATAGTATTGAACTTGAAAAAATTGTCAGGAGTGACATGTAATTTTTTTTTATTTATTGATGATACACATATGTGTGTAATAGCATACCTGGCACATGCCTTGACTTAGAATCGAATGAAGTTAAAAAATTTTCTCAGGTTATAAAAATATTTAGAAGTTTTTTGATCAGGTAACCAAAATATAATCAACTGAGCTGTTCTTCAAATTATTAATTCCAATAGTTTTTAAACTTTTTTTTTAAAAACGTAATTCAATATAAATAATACATATAACATGTATACTAAAAAGAAGCTTGTTTAATACTTTAAAATAAAAATGCTAAATACATCAACGTAGTATGCTGATGAGCATACTTTTGACTATCTAGTAGTCATACTCATAGCTATTATGTTGATATATTTAGGATTTTTACTTTAAAATATTAAACAAGCTTTTCTTAGTATATGTGTTGTATGTATTATTTTTATTAAATTATTGATTAGTAAATGGTTACCTACCTTTCTCAATTAGAGAGTAAAACAAACAATCACATACAAAAACAAAACCAGTAAATTTTTAGCACCCAAAATTTGACAGCCTGGTAAGGGTAAGTATTATGATGGACAATTTAAGACTGTTTTAACTTTTTCCCCACCCATCTGTCTATCTATCCAGCCATCCATCTATCTATCTCTGTCAATTAATCCATCAGACTAATTATTACATATTTATCTGCTTGTTAATCAGTCAGTTGGTCAATCATACACCTGTCAGTTTATCTGTCTGTCAGTCTACCTATATGTCAGTATGTCTGCTAATCAATTTTTTTGTCTCTCCATGCTAATTTATATTCCTCTATCTATATGTTGATGGAATATATATATAAATTAACGTATAAATATATATGCAGCAAAATTTTTTATTATCTATATCATAAACTTTTATAGTAAAACTCATACGTAAGAATTCAGTTAACATATAATAAAATGAATGATACATATGTGTATATTTAAATACACACATACATATATATTTAAATTAACATATAAATATATATGTAGCAAAAGATTTTATTATCTATATCATAAAATTTTATAATAAAACTCATATGTAATAATTCAGTTAACATATAATAAAACGAATGATGCAGAATCCTCATAATTATGCTTGATTCTATAAAAATTATTTTTATATTTAGTTTATTTACTGATTTGCATTAAGTTAAAACATCATTAATATGATTATGACATGAATATTCTGTGAGAATGAAGAGAGATTTAAAAAATTAGTATCACAATTTTGAAGTCTGAAAATCGATTATTTTTATATATAGTAGAACCTTGTCAAATGTACATGTCATTATTCATTGATATAATTTTAAAAATGAGATTAAGTCCTTATAATCTCATACTAACTCACTTCTTCCCACTAATCGATTGGAGGAATACAACATATTTGGATTTATGATTCTTTCATAAGCAAATTAATATGTTGAGATAATAGAAAAATAGATTAATGATAATCCTTGATCAACTTTGGTGGGAATTAGATAATCCAATCTCTTGTACATTATTAAATTTTCTGACTAAAAATAAGTTTCAAATCTAGCTAATATAATCTAATCTGTTGATTATGCAATAATAAAAATCATCACGGATCATAGTATCATTTTTTATTCACAGAATGTGTAAGATGTAAGATTTAAACTATTCCATGTATATTCTTATGCATTGCTTGACATGAAAAATTGGGATATCTAAAAAAAAAACCAGAGTAAAATGGAACAACACTTTTAATAAATATAGATCAATTTATAAATAAAATATTTAACTTTCAAGATACTATCTTAGTTTTAATAGTGATTTTAGCGATTAAGCCAACGCACATGTGCTTTAAAGATAAATTATAAATGAATACTCTCACTTTTCCCGACACAAAATATAGTATTCTAGAAAGGATGGAATGAATCCACCCATCCTTTCGACCCAAACATTTATGTATGGGTCAAATCTTAAGCGTATGGAAATGAGAGCATGAAGGTGTTAAGCAATCACTTTAAATTACATTTGTTATATTTGAACGAATGACGCATATGCATTGGCTTAATCACCAATATCACTATTACAATATAAAAACATAGCACTATATAAAATACCTCATTATATCTTAGTTTTAAAAAATGAGAAAAGAAAATCCTATTTAATATTATGATATATATATATATATATAGTAACCTTCTCCTGGATCACTGTAATATAAATGAATCATACCACACATTTTAAGCACCATAATAACATCTGTGACCTCACCACCGCTAGTCGTCATGCCAAAGTTGGCAAGCACCATAATCGCAATTGTAACCTAGCTTCCTGATCTAATTAGTTACCAATGACTCATACTGCACATTTTAGCGACTAAATTCTCTTATGCAACCTATCGTGCTCTCATTATCACGAATATGAGCCTAAAGAAATGAAAATGTAAAACTAACAAAATGATTCCTGGATTGAATAAAACTAGCATGAAACTGTCAATCTAAAGAAGATCACAAGGTGACTAATAAAGATAAAAACTTCTGGTCAAACCAGCTTTGAAATCCACACCAACAAAATATGATGAGTTAAATTTAATGTTCAGCAAATTAATACGTAACTAACAATTTATATCTCTGGAATGATTATAAAATTAAACTTATAAATGAAATAATGAGTAAATTATGATGTAAATGACTAAATGGATGATGGAAAGAAGTAATAATTCAATAGTGGGATGAAATGAGTTTAAAAATTAAGAGAAAAGAACGAAGATGTATGAGAATAATGAATGATTAAGATGATGATAGAATAAGAGTTAATGAATAGTTTAGATGATAAAAGAATAAAAGTTAATGTATGATCAATCAATTATAATAATGAATTAATGTCAAATGAGAATGAATAAATAAAAGAATGGATCAAGATGAAATTGAAGAACAATGTTAATGATGGAGATTGAAATCTTAAACTATGAACTAATATGGTATTAAATGGTAAAAAGATAAGCTAAATAAAAAAATAGGAATTTCAAGCTTGACACAAACAGAATATTTATCATGAAGTTAAAACAAACTATCCATTTTATGCCAAAAGAAGTAATTTACATCTTAAAGCTTAGCTAACTTTCATAAAACAGTGAAAATAATCTATTTTAAGTCCAACTATAATAATTAACTAGCAATAAAATTTACTACAAATTTAAATTCTATCTTGAAATTTAACAACTAATTCTTCTCAGGGTTCCAACACTAAAAATCATTATACAAAATATATTTGGGTCAGTAAGAGGGATTTTACCACTACCCAAACATAATGCATAAAAAAGCTTTTAATCTAAACTCAAATTAAGAACTATATTTAGCAATTACACATAAACTTTATAACTAATACCAACTTTAAAATTTATGAATGGAAATGACTTTTTGATAATTAAAAACAATAACTTACTAAATTCCTTTTCTCATATAATGCTAAACCATGTGATCAAGATCAGTGAATGATAGCTCTGCGGATTTAACTAAATCAATTAAATCAATATTATGTTTATATTTAATCTATTACTTACATTAATCTGTGCTCTAAGTTATTAACATTTTGATTATTGTGTGATGATGCATTATATGTACCAATAAATTATAAGACTTACCAACATTATTATGATATAGCATAATATAGTTAATAATGCTATATTGGTTGATGATGATTTCAATTCATAATCTTCTGATAGGTTGATAGCAATAACAATAATAGTGTATAGATGTGGTAATTAGCAATAAGATTACAGGCAACTAACTAAAATTTTAAATACAACAAATTTTATTTACACTATTTACAAAAATTTAATTCACAGACATGGCATGAAATAAAACTAATATATGAAAAGAACTTATGGATGGGAAAATACTCAGTATCCCATTAACCATACTTTTAGTCAACAAGACTAACTTATACAATTTGCTTATAAAAATGATATTCAAAATATTTATCACTCTTTATCCTATTTTAAAGAATAAGATAATGAAACTTTATTGAAACTAAACTAGCATTTAAATTACATAATAGCAGTATATTTAGAACTTTAGGATATGCATAAAGTTTAAATTTAGAATTCCAACATTATAAAGTATTGCATTATCCCAAAGCCCTATCTTTTATCAGAATATGATAAGGGCAATTATCATATTCTGTGCAATTACTAATTTATTTAAATTTGAAAGGAATAAGTTTAGTGCATTAAAATAAGATTAGACATTCAAAAGTCAAATACACCTAGATCTCACTAAAACATTACCTATATCCACAACTCAATTATTGAATATGTAACTGATCTTACCATTCTATTGTCACATCATTATTTATGAAGGTGAATTCATGCTGCCAATGTGCATCTCTTACTTTTACATCTAACATTTTCTACAATCATTAATAGATTTGGTTTGGTCTGTCTATAAATGATGATGATCCCACAACATTATAAACACTATTTCAATTAAGATAACACTATGCTAGATCAGTGTTCCTAACTTTAACATTATTTTTATACTTGCTATATGATTTTGACCTATTATACTTCACCGTACACGGTGGAAAAACTAACTCTAGATCATCATGAGGGATTTAACACTAAAAAAGAGGCTTTATAAAAACAACATGACAGTTATATAATAATATATGGCTGATTCTATACCTCTCTATGGGTATACATACATGTGTGGGCTTTGCCTTATCATGAAAAAAAAAAGAATTCAAACCATGGATATCCTTTCTTTAGAACTACTTATGCTTATAAGGATTAATTAGTACTTAGCCTCTCCCAATTTTCCTCTCATGAAATCAGCAATAGGTGACTCCATCAGCCTATGCTCCATATAAATATTAATATATTGGATGCCATTCAATTGGAACATCCTATTAACTAAAAACTGTCACTAGTCATTCTCAATATCATAGCAAGATAAAACAATACCAACAATAACAGTGAAAATCTACATATTCCATTTTATAATGTAAAACCATTAATGTATCAACAGCCAAACCAAAATATATATGTCAAATGATCATTAATCATTTAAAATGACAACTATCCTTTTGTTAGAGAGAGCACAATGTATGTAAGCATAAAGATCAAACCTGTATTTGTATTCAAAGTGGACAAGTTCATTTCTATAGAAAATTACATAAATGAAAAAAAAAGGTTTATATCAAATTTTCTTTTATATAAGAAAATAATTCGGTCATTCTAGTATACAGTATATATTTGATAAAAATGTTTGCATATTCACCTCTTTAATAATATACATTATAATTGGTTTCAAAATATGAGAGAAGTAAATATTTTATCACTCTCTAGATAAATGATATATATATCTATTTTCCGGTTTTCCCTTAACTAAAAAAAAATATACATAAAATAGATGTGTATATTTTACACATTTTTTTTTCTTTAACCCAATATATATATATTTATTTTTCATGCCAAAACCAAAACATATATGTTTTATAAACAAAATTTCCAAACAACACATTATGTAAGTAATATATATAACACAGCAGTAATAAAAAAAAATAAGAGTACACTTTTATCCATTAAATTTTATCCTCTTCATCCAAGTTATTCCATTGTGGTAAGTTAAAATAAGAATTAATATTGTGATTAGCAAACATTCCAGATAATGCATATATTTTTTTATTCTCCTGTTGGGTGTGGAATGAGCAATATTTAACACTTATCCAAAAGCAAAAATTATTTGATAGTTTTAGTATCGATAATTAACAGAGCGATGAAAATTCATACTTCCAATTGTAGCAGACTTAAAAGATAAGTTTATCTACTTTTCTATAGAAAATTTCCTGAATAATTCTTTGAGCTATTGTATTCTTCAAAACAAACTTTTTAAAATCTTTATTGATTTATTCTGTAAGCATTTCAAATGAAGTATAACAAGAATCATTTATTACATTTAAAATCAAGATAATATTTCCTTGAAAAATTAGTGGAATTTTATTACACTTAGCATATTTATCTTTCCTTTTCTTTTAAAACTCTTTGTTAATTTTATTCTTCCCTGCACAGCAATATATATGTGTAGCAATGTTTAAACAGTCGGAATATATTCTAATATTGTAAAACATTATTATAATGACGTATATTTCTCAATAAAACTTTAAAATAAATATTTATTTCATTCCATTCTTATTGGCAAAGTATGATGTGATTATCAATATTAGAAAGAATTTATTCAATTATCACTATGACATTTTTAACATTTTAATTAATTGATAATTGATTATTTTTATCATTACATAGGTTCCCGCTATAAAAATATGCAGATAATATAGAAAATAAAATCACGCAATTATTTTCATTTTTACTTTATTAAAAGTTAGATGATTCAAACAAAAAAAAAGACTTTGTAATTTATTTGCTATATATATCATAACACTTGTATTCAAAATTATTTCAAATTATTATTATTATTATTATTTTTTTAAGTTACAAGCACATAACATCATTCTGCTAGTAATAAGAAGGGCGCAAAATTCAAACATTATCAACTTCTTAGTTTATGACTAAATAATTTGTGCATTATTAAATTTTAAAGATAAAAGTTTGCATGTATAAATAGAGTAAAAGCAAATGCTTACTTTCTCTTGAATTTTCCTGGGTTTAAAATAAGATTTAGGAGAGACAGTTAGGATGCATAAGGTTTCTATTTCTTCTTCTGTATAACTTCTTAGAACTATCAATCAATAGAAGAATGGTGTTTAAATGACTGCAAGGTTTTGAGATTTTCTATTCCAACATTTGTAGATAGCCAGACATTATCCTTTCATTGAATTAGATTTCAGAATTTTCTGATATTTAGTTTTTTTTAATTTTAAATCAGACTGGAATTCTGTGGTTACTTAGTTCTTGTTTTCTTAATTAGTCCACCCCCCCCCCCATAACTTGGTTAGCTAATATATAGCTTGTTTTTCTAATGCATTCTGGGAGTGAATTGAAGCCAATAATCTTGGTATGCATAATTAATATTACCCCCTCTGGCTTCATTTTTAATAACTACCCATTATTATTTAAGACAGCTTTAGGTTCAATACTAAAAAAATATGCTTAAGTAATTTACTATAATGATTCATTTTACAAGATTTATAAATTGATTTAATTATTTATTTATTTCAATTGCTATTCAACAATAATAAAATAGCAATATATTTCTCTCTCAATTAATAACAATATTTTTAAATTCTTGTTTTATTTATAATTTCAAAGCCTAGACTGGGTTTGAAATCTCATCTCTACTAAAGCAAATTTCCCAGTGCATTCAAAACAATCTTTATTGAAAGCCACTTCAGTAAGATTTTAATACCAAATATATTATCATTTAAAATTTTAGATTATTTAATCCAGGGACCTAAATAAAAGGTCACAATATATATATATATATATATATATATATATATATATATATATATATATATATATATATATATATATATATATATATATATATATATATATATATATATATATATATTTGTAACTATATGGTTTGGCTCTATGATATTAAGCTTTATTCAAGTGATCTAGTATGTAAAATTTTAAATATAATTTATTAATATATTGAAATCAGTGTGTAAAAGCTTACCAATAAATATCCTGAGAGTGACGATGACTTGGACTGTTTGTGACACTGGAAAATCTGATAGAGTGGATATAAATTTCATAAACATTTTTATCATAAATTCTAGTGGCAGCTCTATTTCGAATAATATTTTAATACTATTAAACCAATTTGGAAGTATGAAAATATTTAACACTTTATTACTATTATTAAACAGTAATTAAAAGAAAACAATTTATAATTCTTCTAAAATTTTGTAAACAATCTTTAAGTATATTGTATTGCAATTTAAAATGATATGAAAGTCTAAGTGATCATCACTAGAGGGAGAAATATTAATTTATTCACACTGTTCAGTTATTGGCCCATTTAGTACCCTAATGCACTGTAATACAAAGTATAAATAATATAACAAAGTTTGTAGGGAGGGGTGTTATTAAGAGAACAAAATCAGAATAAGAAGACTTCAATTCTTACACTTATAAAATAAAGTAAAAGCTGAAAAGTAACAACCTTGTGAATTAAATTGAACAAAATTACAGGATAAGGTGGAGTTAAAAGTATGGAGTAAAAACCTTGTATTATTTCAACACTATTTTCCATCGATTTTATAATTCCTAATATGCATACTGGAGAAGATGGAATAACAGCCATATAGATAATTATTTGCCTCAAAAATACTACTTCAAACGAAGAACAATTCCAGAAAATGTAAGCAACTACTTTTATTTTGTTTATATTAGACAATTTTCAGATTTAAAAATGATCCATAAATTATTTAGATTGAAAAGGAAAAGATTAAAGTGTTTTGGTTTTTGTGCTTTTTATTATGAATAAGAAAATATGTTTGCTTATAAATTGTAATCTTCATAAACTATAATTTGAAATAGGTTTGAAGAAAGTGTGAAAATATAAAGTAAACCAACTAAAAAAGTCTTTTTTTTAAAGCCACATAAAGTTTAATCAATTTAAAAAGAAAAAATGCATGAATTTATTTCTTATTCTCATTAAAGAAGAAAACTCATCTGCCCAATGGTGTTTCAGCATGAATTTGCTTAGTTAGTGAAAATAGAAAAATGGCAGATTATTAATGCCAAGGATATCATATTGATAATTGCTCACAGTTGAATAAATTCTTTTTAATATAATTAAACACATATTAATTTGCTGATAGAAATGAATAAATAAATATTTACTTTTAATCTTTACTGTACAACATGCGTATTAATAATATTTTAAAATGTTTTAAAAATGTCAAGATCATTTAAAATTATTACAGATATTACTGCGGATAGAAAAACAAAATAAACAAATCAATAAATGATTTTTAAAAGTTAAGCTTGTTAATTGTAATGAACCTATAAATTCATTTTAAGGAAAATTATCTTCAGAAAGTATGGATAAACCTATTTTAATTGTACTATACTTGGAAGCATTTAAATATTGTCTCATTATGCTGACATCGATAAATAAATCAATAAATGATTTTAAAAAATTTGTTTTAAAGATTGTAATAGACCTACAAATTCATTTAAGGAAAATTATCTATTAAAAAAATGTGGATAAACCTATTTTTAATTGTGCTACACTCAGAAAAGCGTTTGAATATTGTCTCACTATTCTAGCATCGAACATAATAATCAAAAATATATATAGGTGTTATGTAGAAATGTTTGCTCAGGATATCAGTTTTCTTATCATTTTATCTCATAAGGATGGAACAAACTTTGAACAAATGGGATAAAATCTAATGGGAGAAAATGTTAGTTTATTTTTTTTTGGTTATTGCTATGTTAGTATTATAATATACTTTTGTCATGTGTTATTCAGGGATTTTTTTTTATATATTTATTGTGGTATAAAATATATTTAGTTAGGGATGAAGAGATGTATAAAGATATATACATTTATTACACATATTTTTGTTATTTTCCTAGTTAAGGGAAAACATAATATTAAATATCATTTATCTAGACAGAGAGAGATATTTACCTCTCACACTTTTAAAACAAATTTTAATATTTTATTGAAGGGTAAACAAACTTACCCAAATTTGTCAAAGTTATACACATAATGACCCAATTGTTTTATTATATGAAATAATTAATATAAGCATTTTTCATTTCCTAATTTTGCCTATGAATAAACATGTCCACTTTAAATATAAAATGTAGGCTAATCTTCATTGTTTACATGTGTGTTGCTTGCTATAACATAAGTATTATTAGTATTTTAAAAATAATTAATGGTCATTTGACTTATAGGTTGGTGGTTTGTTTATTAATACATTAATAGTTTCCGCATTGTGAAATGGAATATTTATGTTTCCACTTTTATTGTTAAGAGTTATTTTATCTTGCTATTGTATTGATAAGCATTCATGACAGCATTCAGGTGATAAGTATGTGCCACATATAATGGCATCAAATATAGTATCACTATTAATATTGTGCATGGACTGATGGTGAATCTCCTGTTACTGATTACATGAGAGGATATTGTTGAGGCTGATTAATAGTTAGTGCTTAGTTAGCATAGTTAATCCCAAGAGAGGATGATGTCCATGGTCTGAATTCTATTTCCCTGTGATGAGGCAATGCCCACACTTTTACACCTATGAAAAGATATTAGAATTGGCCATATTATTGTACAACTATCCTCCCTTTATTGTTTGATCCCTCATGAGGTTATATAGTTAATTTTCCATCGTGTATGGTGAATTTTTTTGTATTTTAAAAGTAAATAGCAAGGATAAGATAAAGTTAGATTCAGGGACACTGGTCTATCTATAGTGTTTGCCTAATTGGAATAGTGTCTTTATGATGTTGTAGGATCTTCATCAGTTTATAAACAAACAAACCAAAACTTACTAGTGATTGTAGAACTTCTACATGAAAGAGAAAGAGATACACATGGACAATGTTGATTTATCTTCATCAAGCAGTGATTTGCTTGATTGGTAAGATAGGTTAACTATTAAAATGATTAGGTTGTGGACATAGGCAATGTTTTCAGTGTCATGTGTGCATTTGACTTCCGATGTCTGTTCCCACATTAATACAATAAATCCCTTCATAGTAAATAATAATAATTACTAATTGTACTGAATATGATAATTGTCCTTATCATATTCTGATAAGTAAAATAGCTACAGTTTAATACACTAAATTATAACTTTGAGTTTTACATTTAAAAAGTTGCGTATATCCCAAAGACCTAAATACATTTTGTTTTATAATTTAAATGCTAATTTAGCTTAAATAAAGTTAGCCGAGAGGTCATTGCACCTGCCTTGCAAGCAAGTAATTGGTTGCAGATGGTTGTGGGTTTGTGTCCTGGCCGATGCTATGACATATAAAAAAAACTATCTTATTCTATAGGATAGAATAATAATAGAAACATAGCCAATAATAAGTGATACTATGAATATCACTGTATTAGTTTGTCTTATTTACTATGAGTGTAGGCAATGAAATACCAATTATTTTCCATCCCTGATTTTATTTAATGTATTCATCTTATTTCATGCAATGTGTCTGAAATAAATTTGTAAATAATGTAAACAAACCTTGTTGTGTTAAACATTTATTTAGTTGTCTGTAGTCTTATTGCTAATCACCACTCATATTATTATTGTTATTGCTATTGACAAATCATCTGATTATATTAAAATTATCATCAATCGATATGGTATAATTAACTATATGTTGGTATATCATAATAATCTTGTTAAGCCCCATAATTTATGAGGACATCTAAGGCCTCATTGCTTAATAATCAAAATATTAACCTAGAGTGCATATTATTTTGAGTGGTATACTAAAAGATAAACACTTAATATTGGTTTAATCAGTTTATTTGAACCTGCAGATCTATCATTCACTGAGAAAAGGAAGTTGGTAAGTTATTGTGTTTGGTTATTGAAAATTTATTCCTATTTCTTGAAGCTTAAAGTTTATAATGGTTAAGGAGTTTATAAAGTTTCTTTTAAGAGCCGTTTTGTGCATTATATTTGGATAGTGGTAAAATCTTTCTCACTGACCCAAGTATATCTTGTATAACAATCTTTAAGTTGTTTGAACCTTGAGAAGAATAAGTTAGTAATTTACAATGTAAAATTTGAATTTTATTGTAAATTTTATACCTAGTTATTTATTGTAGTTGGATTTGAGTTATGTTATATTCACTGTTTATGAAAGTCAACCAAACTTTAAGGTGTAAATTTCTTCTTTTGTCTTCAATGTATAGCTTGTTTTGACTTTATGGTGAATATTCTGGTTTTGTCAAGCTTGGAATCGATATTTTATTTAGTTGTCTTACTGTCATTTAATTCAATATCAGATTAGAGTTCTGGACATCATCTTCCATCATCATTATTCTTCTCATCTGTCATTTCAATCTTTCTTTATTTCTTTTTTCTTCTTTCACCTTAATTCATTATCCTAATTAACTCACCATTCAGTAGCTCTTATTCCATTATCATCTTCATCATCCATTAACTCTTATTCTACCATCATCTTAATCATTCATTATTCTTATACATCTTCACTCTTTTCTCTTCATTCTCAGACTCATTTCATTTTATTATTTAATTATTTTCATCATCCATTTAGTCATCTACATCCTAATTTACATATTGCTTAATTTATAATTTTAATTTCATATTCGTTCCCTCGATCTAATTATTATTTATTTATTGGTTTGCTGAATATTAAATTTATTTCATAACATTTTGTTTGTTTGGGAATTTTAAAGCTAGTTTGACCAGAAGTTATTATCTTCACTGATCACCTTGTAATCTTCTTTAAGTTTATAGTTTCATGTGAGCTTAGTCAATAAAGAAATCATCTCTTTAGTTTAACATTTATTTTTAGGCATATATTCTAGATTAGTTGTAGCTAGGAAGGTTACATAGGAAGGTTTGGCCGCCCTAAAATGAGAGGCTAGATTATATTGATTGTTAACTATAGAAGATTACAGAGGATGATATGTCACCCTAAAACATGAGGCTAGATTGATTAGTTACAGTTGTAGCTATAGAAAGTTACAGAGGAGGATAGAACTCCCAAATGTGTAGGCCGACTAGCCAGATTAATAAAGAAGGTTACAATATTTATATTGTAACCCTTGGTTTATATCATATATAAACCCATGGTAAGAAAATGCACTATTTATAGGCAAAAAAAATTTTTTATTAATTTAAGAAAAGTTGAAAAGTTTTATTTGGAAAAATCAATAACTGTACATCTTAAATCTAACATGTATAGAGATACAGTTTGTATTTGTGTAAAATATAGCTAGCATTATTTAATGAGAGGGGAATTGATTTTTTTCTGCACTATAATAATTGAAAAATAAATATTTATATGTCTAAAATAAAGAGCCTTCATGAATTTTAATGTTTATCAATAAAAAGTTAGTGAAAATTGAAATTGAACTCGTTATAAATAGGTTTATAATTATAAGAAATTATAAAAGATATTCTGTGTTAATCTGAACAAGCAGTTTTCTATTTAATGTTTTGTATATGTATGTATGTGTGTATGTTGCAGATATATAGATTTTTTTTCCTTTATAGAAATTTATATATTGTGTTCTATATTATTGGGTAATATAGTATGAAATGAATTGGTTTTGATTTGTTTTTTGAAACTCTTAAAATTTAAGTTTAAATAAAGAATTATTTAGGTCATCTTTGTTTTACAAAAATTGTCAGTAATTTAAATCCTTATTTCATTTTCAACTTTTTTCTCTGGTATCTAAAGCTTCCATCCTTGCATCAAATAATAAGCTTCCTTTTTGTAATACGAATAATTTTTATTCTTGTATAACTCCAAACTAATTTTTTAATTCATATACATTTTCCATCACCTTAATTCTTTTTCTCTAAGTAATTTATCTATCCTCACTTCCCACACATCATAAGTATGTATCTATAATACATTATAAACATGTTTATTGTCCTCTCTTCATATACTGCAGTCTTTCAAACATTAAATTTAATTTCCTATATTAAAAAAGGAATCCCATTCTTCTTTAATTGCATAATTTGCAAACCACAATTAATGACCCAATGCATAATTATCAACTTCCTTTTTATTCTAAATATTAAAATAGGCATTTTTCCAAATCATTCTATATATCTAACATTCATTATATGAGAAATATGCTAGATTTTTAATCAACTCCATTCTATTTTAATTCTTAACTGTAGTTCACAACCATATTTGTAATTCCTTTTCCTGTTAATAAAATATCCAAATAACTAAAGTCTTTTATTTCTTCAGGTCAAACACCTTTCATTTTCCATCCCCTACTTTTAGCCTTTCTATTATTTACTAGGATTTTAGATTTTTCTTCATTGAATTTAAATTTTAGACTTATTCTCTTTATACTTCTTTAATAGCAACTCTATATATCTTACATTAGTCATAAAAAAAGTATCATCCATAAAAAAAGGGGCAACTTTGTAATGTATTCTCCTGGTTCCAAGTATTAAAATCCCCATCGTCTCTGATCTTTCTATCTCATCCTCCAATTCTCTTAAAAACAAAATGAATAATAGAGGATAATAATAGTTTCAATCCAATTTAATTTCCACTGATTATTTGTGTTCCATTTGACATATGTAAAAATTATCCTTGCAAAGACTTTCAAAAATTCTCAATGACTCTAAATCTATTCGCAAATTTTCAAGACTTTTTCACAATGTATATTTTTCCATCCTGTCATAAGTCTTTTCTATATGTAGTTAATGATGATTTCTATATGTCCATTCTGATTAGCCATACATTCAGTAAGTCAGTGTATCTGAACATAATGAAATGCTGCTGAGCAGCACAAACACTTATGTTAGTTTTTTTAGTAAGAAAAGATAGATTGCGGAAGGGGGGGGGGATAAACATAAAAAAGAGAGATTTAAAATGTTTATCTAATGACTAAAGTTTAAAAACAATGTTATAAAATAATTAATATATATATAACAAACCTCTTCACAAATTTTCTCTAGTTTTGTCATCCAACTTGTAGCCAAATGGCAGTTTTGAAGAACTACCCAAGAGCCATCTAGTATTGCATTTTCTATCATGGTTACAGCCAGTGGACCCTTTAAAACAAGTAAAATATTATAAAAATATCCAAGATGAATGTAATAATTTATACTAAACACCAACTTCATAATACTATTATTCAATGAGTAACATGGTTACAAACACGTACGTGTACTTTGAAATTAATAGTTGTTCATGTACTGATGCATGTTGTACAGCAATCTTGTTTCTACTAATTTTTTCTATCATATATATGCAAAACTATATTTATACATTTGAGATCAAAGTAGTATTAAATTGTGATGCTTTCAATTAGAGTAAAATTTGTAATTTAACATTTTTTTCTTTCAAATTTAACTTTACAGGTCCTTTATATCTGTGGGATTCAGGCTGATAACTAAAGTTTGTTCATGAGTTAGGCTGTATGTGAACAATAAATCTAGCACTGTAGAGCTAAGAACTGTCTTTATAAAATATTAATTGAATTAAAATATAACAATGGACATTTTCAACTTTAGTACTACAATTTATTATAGGCCTATTGGACATCCTTCATCAGATACAATTTATGCAAAATGTGATTAAAATAGCAAGTATTTAATGAAGTTTTTTATTGGTAGAATAACAATTTATGTAAATATTATTGAGTATATAAGTAAAAAACTGTAAACATATAGAAATATGAACAATCTAATACAGCTTCAAACCATTTGTTTAGAACTGCTTAGCAATGACTAGAATTCATTGTATTTATAATTATATATATAAGCCTTATTATTTAAGTAACACATTGTTGGAGTGCAGTTTGAAAGTTGTAATTGCAGTTTGAAAATTTTGACAATGAATCTGCTTTCAGAACAGGTTATATTTACCTATTCAATAAGGTTTGTTTAAGTTTCTTTGTATCAATAATTTCTCTTTTTGTGGTCAAGTTGCAATCTTTAATGTCTAAATAAACAGATTAGACCATAAATAAAGGTGAATCTCCCCCTTTATTGATATATATAATAAATAAAAAATTCTGAAATAAAATCCACAATATTTAATATACCAATATATTATAACCGGATGGTCCTTTTCAGACCTCGAGGAAGTCACATCTAACTATAGTCAGACTCAGGTTCTTCTTATAGAATACCATGGATGAAATGATGTATAATAAAATTCAATCCACTCCTCTATTAAAATCCTCGTTACTCTCGGAATTCAAGCTCAGGGTAGAAATCGCAATTGATTCTCTTCAGGCATTTCCACAATTATTTCATAGTAATGATAAGTTATATATAACTCTTTATAAATATTAAATATTAAGTTAATTTAACATATATATGCATGAGTATGCATTCTTATAATTATATATTTCATAAAATAACTAAATAAAATAAACAATCGAGACCTATTTAATTTTAAAATCAAGTTTAATGCATTTATTAATTAGTAATTGAACAAAAATATCTCATAAACAATAAAAATATTAAAATTTATGACTATAACCTGTGCTTATATATATATAATACAATAATAAACTATTTACATATATATAAATTCAAAATTATATGTACAATAAGAATAATATTATATATCATAAATCTATGTATAGTGTCATTAAAATGATTCTGTGCGTATTATATGTTTGTACAAGATATTTACGTTAGTGATTAATAAGAAATTATGATAGATGTCAAGTAATGTTCAACTTGGAAAATAATAAACTTACTTCCAAACTGAAGTGATTTAAATTTTTCTACCTTAGTCAATTGTCACTTTGATCAATAAATATGTAAACATCAACACCTAAATTTTATTAAAATAAAAATAAAAATGTTTAACTTGTTAGTTCTTTACTTATCCTGTTAAAATCAATTTAATAAGCAAAGTAGTTTTTCCATGTAAATAATATTTATCCACAAAAAAAAAAAAAGTTTAAGAGTTAATCAATTACACAACGATATATTCCATGAAGTGAAAAAATAATGGTTTTACGTTCCTCCTTAGATAAAATAAACGATTATGAATATTGAAAGATAAAGTTCATGGGTGAACATCCTTCGAAGAAACAATCCTAATATTTATCCTTTTAGATGTTTACATAGTAAATAATTGACATCTTCTTCAATAAAATACTCCATTATTAAAGTCGGTTTTTATTAGAGATTATCCTAATAGTTATCCTTTTAGCTGTTTACGTAGTAAATAGTTGACATATTCTTCAGTAAAGTACTCCATTATCAAAGCAGGTTTTTATTAGAAATTATGACGATTATATTTTAGGCATTAAGTAGAAATAAATTTACATCTTTAGATCTAAAACATCAGCAGAAATCCCTGACATTAATTGTCTAGCCAGAAAACATTTTCATAATTTTTCTACTTCTTAAACAGATAGCTTGAATAATCATTTCAAAGAAGTTGCATTCTCTTAAAACTTTGACAATTTAAATATTTTTTTTTAGTTCTTTACAAATATTAAAAATTATTTAAAATTACTTTTTATAAATAGCATATAATAAAGTTCATAAGTAACTTAACTATTTTCTTAACTTAAAGAAAGTTTTGAAATAGTGAATCTTCTTTTTTAAAATGTATTTTAAATTCGAATATACTTAAATTTGCAAACGTAGTTATTGCTTCGATAACTAAAACAGAAGATTATTTTATAACAATTTCAGTTCGTTTTTATATTTCTGAAAACATATCACATAAACGCTCACGCTCTTTATTGTTTAAATGTACTTACAATTTGTAATGAATTCCAAACATTTATTTCTTTTATTACAATAATAAAATGCGAAGTTGACTTACGGTTTTGTCAATGTCAAGTTCTGATTAGTAAAAAATATCATTAGTTGTAAACATTTATTTATCTGTACATATAAATAAATTAAAATAATTCATTTTTTCAGAATTATGCTTTTAATATTTGATTAATTTACATATATATATATATATGATATGATATGAAAAGCTAAGTGCATGTTATTTATATCTTTTGTTGATTTAATATAGGCACAATTAAATTCATAAACAAACAAATTATTTTAGGTGAGGCTCATGTGGTACCCTCACAATATATATCTATAATATAATAGCTATAGCCAGCTTATAGCATGTATACTATTGTGTGTAGCATTTATCAGTTAAATACTACTCAAGACAGCACAATGCCATAAACTGGTTATAGCTATTATTTTTTTATATGTTGGTATCTTAAACATTGTATAATTTGAGTTGTTTGTTTATGTATATATATATATCCACTTAGTCTGATAAGTGAATATTTTGTTTATGTATATATATATATCCACTTAGTCTGATAAGTGAATATTTTCATAAGTAAATACTTATCTTAATATTATTAGCTAAAGTATAAAACAATAATGAAAAAATGGAAAAAAAATCTCATAAACAGATGATTGACTAGATTTTTTTTCCATTAATCATCTAGAGGGATCTGCTGAGATATGCAGTGAATTATTTAAAGTGGTTCTATCTTCTTCCATCTATCCGTCTGCCTAGTCATCCACTTTACTTACTTATTTTACTATCTATTTATATGTATAAACAAATATATTAACTAAGCCACCATACTAAAATATAACTAATCAAATAAATGATGTTTAATTACATTGAATGAAAATTGAAGTTATTTAGGATTTAATTAATGTTAATAGTTATTAATGTATGCATTTATGCTAATAATTACATTATTAATATTTATAAATATGAAACGAAATACTATTGTGTTCTGATAAAATCAACATCTTTATGTTCATTTAACACAACCTCATTGCCACATTTTTTTAAAATTTTTTTAGTCAATGAAGATTTCAAGTTAAAGAATGCAGAAAGCTATGATAAACTATTTTAGCTTTTTATTAATAAAAGAAAATCTAACAGTAATCAGTAATGTTTTCCCCATTAACTGATTTATAGACCAAATAGAGGATAATAAATGCATCTTTATTTATCCTTGAATATTCTTCCTGGTTGTAAAAATTACAGCGTTTTTTAATTGTTGAGTGATAATAAGCAGTCATTCATTTACAGAGATATGTATTTAAACTAATTGCCTTTGATGTTTCAAAAATGGTCAATGCTGATAATTAGATTATTATTGAAGTATTCCTAACTAATATTTTATTTTGTAAATTTATATTTTTTAAAAATAATGTTAGAAGCTTAATATTTTTGCTGATAAAGATGTGATTTATATATAAGTTTAAAAAATATGTTTATTAAATCTTATAATTGAGCAAATATAAAACTTCCATAATGCATATTGCATCAAAAAATAAAAGAACTGACTTATGTAAGATGTAGAAAAAAAATCTTTGTTTTCTTGGAAAAACATACAAAGGACTGAAGAACACGAAATTATCTGGATGAAAGTATAGCAAAATTGAATTATACTTTGATCAACACAAAATATGCATTTTAAGAATATAATATTCTTTAAAGATTTAGCATAGTCTTCAAGCGTTGGTAGCCTAGTATTTAGCATAGCTGTCTTCCAAGCAGCTGGCCTGGGTTTGCTTCCCGGTCAATGCTTTGACATATGAAAAAAAAAATTTAACATAGTAAGTGATTTTTATTAGTAAGATGTGATATATATAGATAAAAGCTATTGCAAAACTAAGAAGCAAAAGCTTTTGCCCAACTATCAAAAGCACACCATTAAATTCATGTTAGGACACAAAATGCAGATTTGTAGTAACATTTTGAATTTGTAGAAGCAGCATTGATGTTAAATAAGCCCAAGAACTCTAAAAATATTTTTCGACTTCACTTATATAGGATTCATATAATAATTTTTTAGAAGATTTTGTAACTTATGGAAGCAGATAAAGTATAAATATGCTAATGAGATAATTAATCCATTGATGGTAAGTAAATCCAGGAACTCTAATGAATTTTTAAGTTTAATTTGTTATAATTATTTGAAATATTTGTTTAGGACTAATTTTCAATCTTTCTGAATATCCATACACTTTTATTCAAATGATCAAAATATAATAAATCTTTGGTTTCTATCTTTCTATTGCAAAATCTTCTTAAGGAAAATTATATTTTAACAGCCTCTTTAGAATTTTAATTCATTTTCTTCTAAAGAACTATTCATAACAGCTTTTGATATAAAAACTATTGGAAGTCAAATTAGTGCCTAAAACAATCTTAATTAAATGATATATCATAGACATTGCTTTTTTCATAACTGCTACTATTGGTGACTCATAAGAATAAAATAATATTTTCCGGTAAGCAAAGTGCTAAAAAAAGAATAGGAAGCAGTATTAAAAAGTAATTAGATTCCCTATTGCTCTGATATTCATAAGAATTCCAAGCACAATTCATGGTCTTGAGTTCCAGATGGTTGACCATCCCATTGCAATAAACTAAATAGGGCAATGACAGTATTACTCTCTCTTTTAACAAATGAGTAAAAAAGAATCTATTAAAATGAATATTTCTATCTGCCAGAAATAATTCACTAATCCAGAAATGAAGCCAAGTATATAATAGTAGTAGCATGTTATATAAAAACAATTTTCAATAGAAAAATCAGATGCAAAAAAAAAAAAAAAATCTACTTAATAAGTAGTTATCCTATTTGTTTCTCTTCCTCCTCCCTTCTTTATTTTTCCTTTTTTATATAACATATAATAACATTTCACTTTTCTTACATTTTAAAGAAAAATATATTTATTTATTTACAGTTTTGACTGTTCCTAGCAGTCTTCATCAGATCTTTCATCACTCTTCTTACACAAACAAAATATATTTATTTACTTACAGTTTCGACTGTTCCTAGCAGTCTTCATCAGATCTGATGAAGACTGTTAGGAACAGTCAAAACTGTAAATAAATAAATATATTTTGCTTTAAAGTGTAAGAAGAGTGAAATATATCCTATTTGTTATCAGGTTAACCCAATTGGAAACTAATTACTATTATCTATCTGTAACAGACAAAAATTAAAAATTAAACAACACATTATCAATTAAAATAAGTCATTGCTATAGATAATAATGAATTTTTGCAATGATATCATCATTACATATAACCTTTTTTAATATAACATATAGTGATAGAATAAAAAAAATTGAATATTTTTAGCTTAATATTATGTAATCATTATAACATATAGTGATAGTATAAAAAAAAATTGAATATTTTTAGTTTAATATTATATAATCATTATAATAATATAATATATTCTGGCTTAAAAATCCCATTTTTAACAGAACATCTTTTTTATCCTGTCCTTATTACTTTGTCTTATTTTCTATCTTGTAGTATTTTGAGTTCTAATTCCCTCAACAGTAGATATTTTCTCTTCTGTTTTATAAAACACTTATACATCTACATTTTCAAATATTTAATAATATACTTCACATTTTCATAAGAAAAGAGAAATAAAATTTTAGCTAATTTTCAATTTTTTATTGTCTTTTATTGTGAAGAGTTGTTTTTCAGCTTTGGTTATTGAAAAAGGTAAACATCTCAGTTAAAATAATGATAATTAATTAATATAAATCAACAGGAAATAATCTTGTTTGCTGTAGGAAATGATATTTCTTGCATGAATTGTGTTCCTCCAGCTATTTGTTCTATGAATTAAACTTATGCATTTGTATTTTCCCTAGAGAAATAATTAGCCTACATCTTTTAAATCCAATAACAAGAGATGACTGTTGGTTATTCATGTTTAATACTGATGACATAACTCATATTTACTCAGTGCCAATGTTAATTAAGATAATTGTGATTTAATGGAGATGATGATGTTTTGTCTTCTCCCTACATTTATTCCTTCATTCATTGTACTGTTAAAATATATATTTCCAGCATAGCATGATAAAATACAAATTTAAATGTGAGCAAAATTATTAAAATTTTGTTTTGTTATAAATTTTTATTTTTATAAAAAAATTTTTTTGGTATAACTACATAAATAAGAAATATTGCATAATAAATATGATCTTGCAATACTAATTGGAAATAAAATAATAATTAATATTAATTTTACAGAGTTTAATAATAATAACACATGTGGTACTAAATTAATTAAAAAAGAACTTAACATTTTAAAATTTTTATAGATATAGGAATATATATGAATATTAATAAATTCATAATAATAAAACACTATAAAAATACTGATATGAGGTATAGCAAAAATGTATTCATTGTAACTAATATATCAAAAATTGGATACAATAAACAATTTTGGTTAAAATTATAATATATTAAAATAAGAATTAAATAATAGTTATAATCAAAAAATTTTATTTTTGCAATGATTACATATATATACATACACATTAAAAGCCTAATATTAAACTAGTCAATAAAATGCTCAAAATTACCCAAAATTCATAATTAAACCAGATTAATCAAAGAAAATAAATTCTAAAACATAACCAATGGTTTCACTGCTACAAGCAGACTTCTTAAATGTAAAGGACTAAAAGATAACAGATTTTTACTAAATATTTAGTGTTTTAGAGTTTATTTTCTTTGGCTAGTCTGGTTTAGTTGGGAACTTGAGGGTAATTTTAATATTTACTATATTGGTTCATCTCTATCCTGATAAGGTGAGCATGTGCACATATTGAACATGAAACAAATATGGTGGCATGCCAGAGTAGAAAGTAATTTCAAATCTTTTTTATGATAAGTTTGATATAGTCATCGGTACATTTATAAAGTATTGACTCTTACATACCTTTGAAAGATTTCTTTAATTTAAATCCTTCGTGCCACTCCCAGAAAGAAAAAAATAATTCGCTCTCCTGAAAGGATATGTAAGGCCAATAATAATGTGAAATAAAATAAATCAAATGAAATCTAATAGAAATAAACACCCAATGACCAAAGATTTAAATCCCGATAAGGGAGTATCCCATATGCCAGCTCATCATTCTCTTTATCTCAGGTAAAAAAATGGGAGACTAAAACTCGCACAATTATCTAAGTGTCTTATTATGTTAGAGAAAGAAATATGAATAAATTTTCACAGCAGTTAGGTAGTTTTATAAATATTAAATAAATGTTTATTGAATCCCTTCACCAATTCCCAAGATAAATATAATAATAACAAACCCCAATGCAGAATAAATAACAATATATATATATATATATGAGAGTACTACAGATATATTAACAAAGAAAGAGAATGTAAAATTATAAAGAATCAACTAGTGAGAAAGTGGTCTGAGGTTCACAACTCGCACACGAATATATTTCACAAATACTAATTATTACATTAAATAAGTGTGATATTTTATGCAAAGAGATATAAATGAAGGATATGTAACACACAATAATATATATATGTAATTAATAAAATAGAGTGTACCATGTAAAGTCCTTTTTTTTTATTTCTCTGGGCTTGGAGTAGGCTATTCATCTGTTCATCAAGGATGGCAGGGACTTCTCTTTAACACGGCATCATTTGGCTGCTTTCATTATCATTTGGTGGCTGAATTTAGGAGACATTTCTGGTAGTGTTCAACAGCTCTCATGATTGTTTGACGACTTGATTTAGGAGACCTTTCTGGCATTGTTTCATGACTCTCATGATCATTTGATGGCTGGTTTCAGGAGATCTTGCTGATGGCAGGAGCAGAGCTGGGTGGGCATGCTGACTGGGGGTTCCTACCCCATCATCATTTCACTGATGCAAGTACATTTGTGCTTGAGGTTTAATTATAAATTTCTTCTTTGGTTAGCGATTATCAACTAACAGTAGGACTTTCTTTTTGTTTTCTACAGCACTGGTAATGATTCCTTTACTTTTGTTTTCAAATACCAACACCTTCCCACAAACACAGTTCTCTACCGCACTAATACAAATTGTCTAATTGGAAACCATCTTGAAGTTTACATTGGCATGATTTAAGAAAAATAATTAGAACTGGAAATTCTCTAAGTTCAAACAAACAAGTTCAGATAAATCCAATAAGTTAGCATGAGTGAGTCAGTGATTGACTTAGTGACTGATTGACTTAGTGACTGCTTGACTTACTGTGCCTGATTGAATGCCTGTGCCCAATTAAATTCGACTAAGCTGGTGAACAGCATATAGTCCTCCTCAATAGAATCCCAATCTAGGTACCCTTCTGAAACACATTTAATCACCTAATTTTGACCTTTGTTAGTGGATTCATACAATGCACGAAGCATTCCTATAAAATCCACTAATTAATCTCAAGAATTTATTTATTTTTAATTCAATTGATTATCTACTCTGATTCAACATACACACAAAAAATGAAAAAGTTTGATTATATAAGTTATTTTCCTATAATCAGATTCCATTTAAAATATTTTTTAAATTAAATTAGATATTTTTCCCCATCCGCATTAACATAAATTTTAACGAACTCTTTTGTTGAGTTGAAATAATTGATAATAATAATAAAAAAAAAGAAACAAAATTACTTATCTATTAAAATGTACTTGCCTTTAGGCTTTTTTTAAATTTGGAACAATGGGTCTTTTGATTTAAAATTACCTATATGTTGGATTTTTAAATATTACCATTTCCCTTTCTTTTCACAAGCATTTAACAAAAAAAAAAAATTATACATACAAATTAGGCATACACATCTTTGCGTTTATAAAAAAAATGAACATAAAATAATAAAAATAAATTATAAGCACATAGCTAATATGCTGCATACTTCACATTATAAGCCTTAACTATTGGCTTTTCTTGTGTGTGCGAGTATGACATATCCACAGACATCTCTCACTTATTTTATAATTTGGCTTGATTAAAATTTATATAGACTGCATATACACACGTTTAATGGCTTTTATTACGTATTTTAGGCCATTTTATTATGTAATACCACCTTATGCTTGGCCATACGAAGTGTGCCTGTCATAATATATTAAAGGTATAATACCAAATTAATATATAAAGTAATGTTTAATAATAAGTACAAAAATGATGACAAGAATATGTAATAGATTAAAATATTATATTCTTAAAAATATATATAATGAAGTGAAAAATGAAATTAAAAAAATTATAGAATTACATGAACAAATAATAAAAAAAGTTGATTATTTTAAAAATAACACTAGACAAATTAGTCAAGCGTTGTTAGCCGAGAGGTCATCATAACCGCCTTGCAAGCAAGTAGTTGTTTACAGACGGTTGTGGGTTTATGTCTCAGCCGATGCTTTGACATATGAAAAAAAAAAACACTAGACAAATTAGTAATAAACAAAAAAAAAGATATACATATAAAATAAAATATCTAAGATATGAAAAATATACATTAATAATATGGCAAAATTAATGAGAAAAAAGAAAAAAAAATAGCAATATGGCAACATGACACAAAATCAGCATCATATATGTACTTCAGATATAAAATAATATGTGAGAATAATATAAATCAATAACATATGAAAATAAATAAAATAGAATAAGATATTATAAATCATTATATATAAAAACATATACAAAAATGTTTTAACATTAATGCTCTATACTTTTAACTGGAAAATATTTTTTAGACAAAACACAGTCATTATAATTAGGATAAATAATTTACTGCATGATATTTGATTGTTGTTTATAAATATATAGTTATATATCATAGTATACAGTATATTGTATTGAATAATTTATTTTATATATTATGTTTACTAAAATAACAGTTTTAAAAATTATGTATTATTAATTTATATATTGTGCCCTTGTCTGTAGATCATAGGTAGGGTAGAAAAGTCAATTATGAAAAAAATTTTAAATTTTAAGTTATATTTAAGTGATATAAAAGTAATAATAGATTTGTAATACAATTTTAAGCTAAAATACCTAACAGATAACAGTATAATAAAGTATTTTAAAAAGTAAACAGTTAAATAAAGTTTTAATATCATTGCTTATGGTTGTGAAAGCTGGCCATACAAAATAACGCAGCTATAGATAGTTAAAATTATAGTAATGATTAGAATATAATATTTTCAGAATTAATAGTTTAAATAAATGAAAGATAATATTATAATTAGTCAAAATTAATAGGGTATATTTTTATTAATAAGCTTCGGGATGGTGAGAATTATATTTAGTCCTATAAGTTTCAATTTATTTTTCAAAATTTAGAAAATACATTAGTTTTGGTAATTTAAACCGAGACATAAATAAAAAATTATTTTTTTGTAAAGTTAATAGACACGTGATCGTATATTACATGCTTTCACGCACACACACACTGGGTAAATAATAATAAAGTTTGTGAATTTAAAACTAGATATAATTGTCATCTATCATAAAAATTAAAGTTAAAAATATTATAGATTGTCTTAATAGTTATTTTAAAGATCAAATGATAATTTTATCAAACTATGATTAACTTTAATAATATTAAGTTAAAGTAATATTCCAGACATTACGTCATAAATATTTATTTAAAAAGTACAATTTATCATCCAAAATAGAATGACTAATATTGTTCGCGCTAAAAACAAATATTGACCAATCAACGGATTTAAATTGGCAAGAAAAAAAATCTAAAATAGACAGAAGCGGGAGATGGAATGTGAAAGTTGAAGAGGAAGGTAACCTTTTTGAATTGCTTGTAACATCGAAGCTGAAAAAAATAATATAAATTTATAAATTAATAATTATTCTAAAGTTAGTCTTGAACAGATAATATAATTTTGTATCCAGAAAGATGATTTGCTAATTTCTACGTGATCTTACCAGTGGATTTAATCAAATTTGACCATTCAGCCTACAATAAAATGGAAATACCAAGAATAATAATTGAAATAATTATTGAAAGAAAAATGAGTGAAAATTGTATAAGTTTTGTATTATTTGTGCTCAACCAGAAATTAAATCTTATAACTTGGAAAAATACAAAGAAGATGCTGTGTGAAAATATAAGAAAGAAACTATTTGCTATCGAGAGAATCCTATGACGAACATTTGTTTTATAAGTATTTAAAACTAAGTCATATTTCTCTATGAGAAAAATCATAATAAGCGTTCAAGTATATAGAAAAAGAATGAGGAAGAAAAATATGTTATATTAAAGGAAACATTATTTAAAAAATATAGTTTTTAAAAATTTAAAATAGAAGAAAAGGCATAGTCCTGCATAAAGTGCTATATGAATTTATTAAGAGGAACTTGGATTTTTATCTCATCATAGAAAAAAGGAAAAGATATTAAATGGAAAGAATATTATTTTAAACAGATATAATTAATCACTAAAATGAGGAAAATGGATCCATGGAAATAAAGAAAAATTTGTTGAATTTTTAAAATAAAGTACAAGATGCATCGAGGAAAACCAAGCGCGCGGGGGAAAAAGCTAGCAGACTATGTAAAGGAGATCTCAAGAATAAGTGGAAAAAGATGAAGAAAATTAAGGATCATCGTCCAAGAAGAATTAATAAACAGAATTAAAAGTTTAAATTAGAACATTAAGTGACTGAAGAAAATAAAATATAATTTTTTTTATTTAGCTTTGCAAGGAACGATTTTCCAAGCGAGTCCAACAAAGCTGTATCGTAAATATAGTTTTAATTATTTTTTTTTATTGTATTTAAAGTATAAAATTTGAATTAGCTTAGGGAAACATACAAACATAAATTTTATAATAATTATATTTAAATATACGAGCTAATGGAATGAGAGAAATATTAGTATAAATAAAAATGTGTGTATGGAAAATTTTAAATACCTACTAGAAGTCCTGGAATGGAGAAGTTTACAAATACGATCCAGAGGATAGAGATCGTTGGTAATTTTAATATTATTGGTAATATGTAATATATTTTTTTTATAGGTCATCTATTAATGAATGAAGTATGAAAGATGTTAAAAGTTATAAGTACACATTTATCCAACATCAAACATATATTTAAGAGAGTAGTAAAATTTTAAAATGTGCATGCAATAAATAATCTAAAAATGATTAATAATAAGTAGCATATTAATTGTGTGATTCTTTTGAGTTTTATATTGAAAATATTCAAATAGTTTAGAACAGTAGAGATAAAAATATACGAGAAGTATAGTAAAGAATTTTCTTAAGAATAGCTGTATAGTTGAATAAAAATGAATTTTATTATTATTAGCAAGATAGACAGAGAATTTGTCGATGTAATGAAGAGATGAATCTGAAGAAATCAATCAGATAGTGACTTGGGAGTACTGATGTCAAAGGAAACCAAGAGGATGTTTTATTAAACTATAAGGAATGAAATATGTGGATCATAATTATTTGTGTGACTTCAGTATAGATAACTTCGCCCTATAACTGAGCACATATATTCTGGACAGTGTTTTTACATATCTTTGAAACTTTCTGATGTGATGAAGCTGAAGAAATAGCTTTAGCATCCTTCCAATACTAGAGGCAGATAGACAGATAAAAGTCACTCCTCTATGGCGTCCTTAAATTCACTGTGCCATGATTGTCAAAGTTTTATAAAGGATAATATCTTGTTTATTTTGATCCAACGCATCTATATCTTCGCTATCTTGATTTCATGAAAATACATCGTCAGGGAGATAATTTTATAGAAATGATACATAAGATAGAAAGGAAGTTAGATAGTAGTTATGTAAGAATAGTTATTTACTAGAGTAAAGTAGAATTGTATAAGTCCAAAGTGAAAGTATAAGTATTATAAAAGATGAAGAATCATATAATATAATTTTAAAACCAATTGCTAAACTGATATAATTTTAAAGGAAAAAACCTTAGAATTAAGTTTTAAAACAATAATAAGATTTTAAAATATTGTACGTGAGATTTTAGTAAAAGAGATTGCATGTTTATTTGGAAAATGAGTTAAAGAAATGTATAACAAAAAATGTGTATTTGTACATAGTATGTTGATAAGGTTAATTGCTATATAAAGTTAAGGATGGGATCAAAATTTTATTAGTAATTATATTATGATTGATAATAAAAGGAACATGAAAATATCATAAGGATTAAATTCTGTAGGATTCCATACTAACAAAAATAAGTATAATTTTGTAATTTTTGTATAATTTTACATAACAGTAAAGATCTTATAGAAATATAATTTTGAAATTATAAGGACATAATGTCAATAGAAAAGTTTAATGGATAGAAATTTTGTGTATTCAGCTAAGCTCAAAACATGTATCCAATAATAATAATATTGTAAAATACTTTTGTAATTATTAATGGTAAAAGGGTAAAATAAAATTCGATAATAATAATGTTAAGACATCAACGGGTATAAATAAAAGTTTGTGATAAGTAAATAGGGATATCCGCTGTAAATAATGTACAAAGTGTTCTTTGTTATAATGTTAATAAAATGTTATAAAATTTTATTAGTAAGCCTTGTGTCTTGGTGGTTGTTTTTCCTACACATGAAATGCATGAAATCACAACGCACGTTTATAATTAAACATATTTATGATTTAGCACAAGATAAATAAACATTGGAAATTTTAATAATTTATTTTGTTTTATTTACATAATAAAATGAAAGAAGTATAAGTAGAACAGGTATTGGTCATGGGTTAATTGCCACAATATTTAAGTAAAATATATGCGAACGTTACCACATAACTTTTGAGTGTCAGATTAATAAATGTTACCACGAAAATATTTAATACATCTAGAAAGAAAAGAAGATTATATTATTTTATTATTGTCATTGTTCTTATTAATTAGTTATTCGTTACGTAGTGAACTATGACATAAAATTCCCTTATCATAGTTTACTATGGCAATATGAAATCAGTTTTAATTACAATTTATGAACCTGAGATTTAATTATTTATTTACTTATTGATTTATCTATTTGATTTGATATGATTTGATTAATTTAACTCTATTTTATTTAATTAATTTATTTATGTGAGCTAGAATTTGTTTTAAAAATACTAAGATATGATAAAAGTTTTAAAAGTCGTAGGAATGCTATTAGTCAATTATTTAGGATAGTGTTCTTATGCCATTGGGATAGTATCTCAATGATCTCTCGTCTTGTTCCTTTGTCATTGCTCCAGGTCTCATGGGAATAATAAAAGATATTTGTGTTGATTCATTTCCTAGACATGACTAGATTTTATAAAATTCTGAGCTAGTGATTGTTTTATTTAAATCATAATAATATATTTGATAGACTGAGTTAGATAACCCGGAATTATTATTAATGTTAATTATTATTGACCGGAAATAAATAAGTAAAGAAAATCCGGAATAGTTAGTATATTCTTGGCATGTTGTGGGCATTATTATGGAGCGGGGAAAGGTTACAATATGTATAGTATATTTATAACAATAATTAATTTACATTAGATGGATTTATATTTCATTGATTATTAACATTGTTGATTTATATATTTTTATTATTTAAATTTAAGTTTTAAAGTTTGTCAGCAGAGGATTTTGTAGTCCCTTTAAAAAAAACCCAACTATATATTTCTGGTTAGAGTCAGGCAATAATAGAAAACAATAGTTCAAATAGTTTGATAATAATTATTAAATTTAAATAATTAATTTATTGTTTGATATATATTTCAGATTTACTACTTTATATTTTACTGTAGTTAAATTAGCATTATGATATAGCCAGATCACTCCACCCACATCTAGGTAGTATGTAGAAGTCATGCAAGATTATTACTGAGATGCTAAAAATCAAGAACATCCTTAAATGGTCTCTAATATTTAGATAATGGGTGATGTGATCCAGGTGAAACATCAGAATAATGATACTATTAACAGTAAACAATTATATACACAGACAAATCCAAAATATATGTTTACATCTTTATCCATGAAAATCTTTGTGTGTGTGTGTATATATATATATAATGGAATGTAATATAAATAAAATTAAAGTGGAATTAACTTTATAAAATTTTACCAATTCTAATTATATAAATAGTTTTCAATTTTATTTTAAATAATATATCAAAAATTATATGTAAAATATTTCCTTATTACCTGACCTTGTCCTAAAGAAATGGTTTGAATGCGATTTCCAGTGTAATTGCGATCTTCTCCAAATTTTAATAATCCAATCATTGGGTCAGCACCAGGTGATAGGATGAAAATTAATGGTGAACAACAGTTTGAATCTGCATAAGATCCTGCAAGATCGAAGGTTGGAGGATCAATGTACTCTGCACCAATATTTTCAACAATAAAGTTCTAAGAAAAAAACAATATATATTATATACCTTTATAATTTCAAGGTTTTTTTTTGGTTTTAAGCAGTGCATTCTTTAACGCCCCCAATATTAAAATCTTTCATCAATTCAGAAATTCAGATCACCTTCTCTTATTACAGATGCATTTTATTAATCAACCATTACTCATCAAACACCTGAATCTCCACACCCATTGTTAATACATGTTCATTATATCACTATAACACAATATAGGAATTAGTTTCTATCCATTTTTGATAGTTGTTTATTGCTAATTTAATTCTGATTTAAGGATTATTGTTTTTAATTATACCAGCAAATGATCAATAAAAATATATTTTTTGTTTAATAAAAATCTTAAAAACAAAATCAACAATTAATAAACTCATATATATTATTTAAAGTTATCTTAAATATAGAAAACTTTTAATTAAAACAGGCAAACTTTCTATACGTATTGCCATTCAGTGTAAGCCAGAATAATCAATGGATTTCAGAAGGCTTGTGAATAAAATCCCCAACTACTACCTACTCATCCAATATCTCCAGACTAGTTTCTGGCTTGTGGCCTTCGTCAGTGAGGAGCCTCGGATCTGAGGGCACTGCATCTAGATTTTAGGATCTAATGCAACCCTCCAGCAGCCATCTTTTATCTCAACTACAAAACTATGAGTCTTAAACTGAAAACATCACAATATTTTCAATCCAAGCTCAGTAGCCTATATAGTCATATAGGTCTGAACTCAATTCAGTATCTATACATTTTTAGGTCTTTGGTTCTTTAATAATCACAGCCACCACTATCCTAGTCTGGAGATATTGGGTGAGTAGGCACCAGGTGAGGATTTTATGCACAAGCCTTCTGGTATCCATTGATTACTCTGGCTTGCACTGAGTGCCAATACATATAGAGAGTTTTTCCTGTTTTAATGACAGTTATGAATAAGCATGGCGATGGTGATCATGTGATGTTTATATAAAAAACCTATATGAATACTCTAACATTCTTGAAGCATCTCCTTATAAATTACTAAATGAAAATAATTGTACTTTTTTATATAACTGAATAAAAAATAATAAAGATGAGAAACATTTTGAGTTTCTAAAAGAAACAACAATAAAGATGTGGAAAAACTTCAGTTTCTGAGAAATAATAAAATGTGGAAAAGCTAATTTCCACAGAAAAAACAATAAAAAGTTGGAGTAAATCTAATTATTGGAGTAAATCTAATTATTATACATATTGAACAGGATTGATCTCCTATTCAAGGATTTTACTGCCAAAATTAAAAACTTAATTTTTGTTAAATCTTATTTAATGTTTAAATTTTTATTATTATTTAAAAAGAATACGTGTATCAAAATACACACACATTTATATGTAAAACAGATCATTTTAATGTTTATCGATTTATTTTAAAATAGTTTGCTTTCACCGCTTGCTTTTAATTAATTTAATTGAAAACAGGCAAGCTTACTAATTACATTCCTGTTGCTTTTATTTTTAACCATTGTAAACTCATTCTAAAAAGTGGAGATTTGATTTGTGTTGTTGTTTTTGTTTCAATAATCCCTGGGTAGAATTCTTAAATTGAGCTAGACATTAATATTTGCCCTGCCTAAGGGATAAAAATTCAACAACAAGGAAAGTGTTTCATGGAAAATGGAGCAAGGTATAAATAGCCCTGAAAATTTGGAGAGTTAGTTATTAATTATTCTTAACTAGACAAGCTGTTTATCAAGTGAAAGTTCATATTCTTTTATGCACTTTGATTGCATCCTGTAGTGATCCAGAGTTTTGACAGCAGTTCGGACATTTAAAATCTTCAAAAAAATTTGCCATTGTCAAATCCTTTTGCTTGTAACAAAATGACAAATACAGTACATGTTGTCATCACCAGAATGGCATGCTAACTTAACAAAGGATGGATCCTAACTTCCAAATCTGCTCCAGTAATGCTATAAACTACTAGAAGAAGCCAGAACCTCTTTACATCTACCTTGCCATTATCAAAGGACCTGAAAATGGACTAAAAAGTGCGCACTCTATGCGAACTGCATTTTACCAAAAGGTACCTATTTGCTTTTATTCTTCCCAGGGTAAATTTCTTTTCATTAAATCTCCACTCAATCTAATTATAAATATGTATTCCTAAACAATATAGCCTCATATTTAATATTTGCTGTGTTGTCTTGTATTTTGTAGTGTGTCTTGGAATCTTAGTTTTAAGATTCCAAGTTTGCTTTCAATTTTTGTTTATTGGAAAGGGGCGTGTGAGTTTTTGTATTTAATTTTATGCCTAACTTTTACTAAATGCTTTAGCAGTCATGTATATTTTAAATGCTTACCTGTAATTATTTTATTATTCCATAACTGATTTTATACACTTAGTTTGCACTTTATGCAAACCGTAAATCTTTTAGCTGGTGTTTTGTCAACTTTATTGTTCTGGTTTTCTGAGAATAGAGATTTCTTCTAGATTACATAAGATCCTAATCAAGTAATTAATTGTTTTCATATCTCTGTTCAGGAAACTAGAGTTGCTGTTTCTTTTCTTGGTAATTTTTATAAGTCGCCAGCAGGAAGATGATATTTATCCCTTTTTAAATTGTAGGTAAGAGAGACTTTTGCTGCTAAAGTATTTAAAGCTGTAATATTTTCGTACTCATGTGCACTCTCCGATAGATTTATTTTTGTATTTACTTGTGACTACATTTATCAGAGCGTGTACTCAGAATTTGTTTTGTAAGTTTATTTTTTTTTAAATGCTTTTCTAATTATTTGCTGGTCTCCTTTTGAGACCTTTAATTATTATTTTTAAAGTAGTTGTCACTCATTTGGTTGGGATTCACCAGTTTTAATTATTTTCCTGTCATTTTAAATCATATTTTTCGGTTGTTCTTGAGGTAAATCAATCACATTTATTTTAAACATAATAATAAGTGCAGCTTCTACCGACACATGACATTTATGGTCCGACACATTTTTCAGGCCTCATAAAGCTCTCCGGCACTGGTTTCATTGATATATTTCAAGAACGTATTGTTTAAATATCTGAAAGTGAAAACCAATGTTTGAGTGAATCTTCTGCTGAATGAAATTTGCTTCCTCCCTTTATAATTCGTTTATTAAAAGATCAGTCAGTCTGCCAGAGCTTTGCATTTAGTCTTTCTGATACATGCCTGAGTTAACCCTATTTATTGTGTCTTAAACTGATACTTCACAATTTATTTTCTGATAAATAAAATTTTTTAAATATGTTTAAACTTAATTTGGCTGACATTTGTCATAGTGCTTTGGTGTTTCAATTGTCTAAACAATTTTAAGATCTCTTGTTTCTCCCTGAGTTTAGTCAGTGCAAACCATCATCACCATCCATTCTGATCACAGTAAATAAATTTTCCATGTGATGTGATGTATTATGGCTTCTCCTTAAACAAAGTCAAGGATATCTCAGCAATTATGCCCAGATAAACCTGTTAGCCACTTTATTTTACATTCCCCACTCTAAATTTACCCATAATCTGCTCTATCCCATTTCCACAACAAAAGATAATAAAAATAGCAAAGATAAAATAATTTATATAATTGAGAGAAATTTTAATAAAGAAAATATTACATGATAACTAATTTTAAGTTAAAACAATCAAACATGTATTGATGCAAACTTTGTAGACATAATTTCTTTAAGTAAGAACACAATATATTACCAAAGATAAAATCAATCACCACTTTCAGACTGGTTTTTGGCTTTTGCCTTTATCAATGAGGACTTGGAATTCAAAGCAGGAACCAATGGAATGTGCATTTGAAAATACTTTTAACTCCTATTTTATTATCAAGTGAACAGCCTGAAAGTCAAAAAATCTCATAATAGAGATGCATGTGAATTATTTATATATTGTAAAGTACACTAAAGGATACACAGAGGCAAAACTTTCCATACAGTAGCACCACTCAGTGCAAGCTAGAATGATCAATGGATTCAGGAAGGTTCATGCATAAAATCCCTATCTAGTGCCTACTCATCCTATCTCCACTTTTCTATTTTTTCATTTTATCTACACTATCTTACAACACAACCTTCCACATCATCTTTTATCTTATTATAACTATAACCTTATCAAATAAACTATGTTTTCAATTAGCATTAGTTTTACAAAACACTCATTCCATTCATATTTTATGGTGTCTATGGTTCTTTAATAACCATGGTTACCATAAACTTATTAGGCAGAATTGGTATTAAACCATTAAACATCACATCATCACCATTCTTTATGCTTACACAAGATGTTTATACAGGGTGGTGATCATCTGATATTTAGCAGTTCACTGAGAGATATTTTTAGATATTTTTTAGATTTGTAAAATAATGATTAGATTCAATTCAACTGCTAAATCAAAACTTATATATTTGTAATGTAGCAATAAGAATAGACATTGCTGGAAGGAAGTAAAAAGTAACATTATAAGTTTAATTATGATTTATGGATCAATTTGAATCATCATATTTACTGTGTTTATTATAAAATTCAGATATATGGCTACACTTTCCAATAGTATTTCAAAAGTATAAACGGCATATTAGTGTTAATTTTTTTAACCTAAGGAGTTTCAATTCTGTCACTGTATCCAAAGATTTGACAGTCATTAATTATATGGTTCAAGGTTTGTATGTGACAACATCTATAAAGATCTGTGATTGTTACATTTCATTTATAAAAAAGATAAACACAATAATCATAATTTGTCTTGAAGCTATTAATGAAGTTCTACTTATATTTTTGGATCTGGGGAAAAAATTGGAACTTTGTAAGAAGTTCATTTGTTAATTCTTCAATTGTTTGAAAAGATTCTTAATAAACATCCATAAAGGGAGATGATTTATAAATGAATTGTAGTTGCCAAAACTATATCTTTGAGTTATTGGCAAGTTCAATTCACTTAATGACATTTCATAATTTTTTTGTGAAACAACTTCTCATCTGATACCTAATGTAAAAATATGTAAAAGACCAGAAAGCCAATTCAAAGGCGTAGACTGGAGATGATGAGAATATTGCAATATTCAATTGGTATTCAGAAGTTTAATATGTATTTTTTTTCAAAACAAGAATATTGTATTCAGCAATAGTGCTAAGAATGTTGTCCATAAAAAGTATTTGCATCATGTCTTTAATTAACTTCAGTAAGGTTTCCAAGGAGGTTAGTCTAGAAAGTATTTTAGATCTAAATTTGGATAGTAAAGGAAAGAAATTAGACTACAATCCAAGACTGCTTCTAAGTACCATAGGTTAAGATTAATTTTCAATTTATTGTTCTATTATACAGAATGTAGAAAACAATTAATAATAATGGGCAATAATTTTTTTGGCTAGGTTTATTTGATTTTAAAACACTTATAATTTTAAAATACTTAGTTGAATTTTTGGAATAATTTTTGTACAAATAAAGTTGTTATTAAATAGTTTTTCCAACATGTTTTAGTTACAATCAAAGGAAAGTTCAATTTGAATAATATCCACTAGTTTTTAGTTCTGCTCTCTTTTTATCATTCTGACAATCTTGAGATTAGAAGTTTGACATATAAGATTGGAATCTCAAGAGCAGCTATTAGCAATCATTTTAAAGGTACTTTTATAATCATTAAGTTTTACATAAAAGCAATCAAGTCTTTCAAATTTGTTTTACAATGGTTTCAATTTATTTTTATCTAACATTACCCAAAGATTTTATAAGTTTATCAGAAATTTTTAGATTTTTGGTAATCAAATATTGGTTATAAAGAGCCCTTCTGCTTTCATTTTAAGTGGAATGAATTGCTTTTAATATCTTTGAGCACCAACTTTTTAGAAGTTGTCATTTGTTAAATCTACCATAGCAAGATAAAATTTTAGTAATATTAATATCCCTTTTAATATATTAAATATATTGACTCTTGTTAGTTTTCTTTAATTTTTTTCTCTGAGCAAAGTTATTTTCCACTATGGCAATATGAATTCTAAGAGAAATTAGACTTGGTTTAGGCTGGTTATGGGAAAAAATAATCTAATGTCAATAAATCATCAGGTAATCATGAACCATTTTTGTTGAAACAAAGTGGAAATCAGATGTTGTCTTTGTTCATCATCTTCCTGAATCATACATTCTAAAATTTACAACCTGTTTAATTTTTTTTACCCAAAGATTACTAAGAATTAAAATTGCTTATAAATACAGAAAGTTAACATCATTTACATTCATTATTACTTTTACAATGCTTCGTATAATTACAACCCACTATTAATGGTTTGATTGCCTCAGCAATCTTCTTCAGAACTTCTACTTACATTTTCAGATCTTCCTGAAAATTTAAATACAAGTTCTGAAGAAGATTGCTGGGGCAATCAAAACTCTCAATAGTCATTTGTAATTATATGAAGCATTGTAAAAGTAATAAAGATTGTAAATGATATTAATATTATATGGATTTGGCAATGCAATAAGAAAGATAAAGTTAAATTACAGAAAGTATAGAAATATCTAAAAGAGGAAGATCAAAATCAATGTAAATCTAGAAATTATAAAAAAAATATGTATTGTTAAAGAACAATAAGTCTCCTAGGTTTAATTACATCAAATAAACAATTATCTTAGAGAGGAATTCCATTTTTGGTTTTGACATACTCTTAGCATTAAATTAAAGCAATTTTATTATATTTTCTAGATAAAGAGAATATTAATGTAGATGAAATACCTCATACTTGAGATATTTTATGGTAATCATTTTTCATCCATGAGATTAGGTCCTCATCTTTGCAACCTGGTACAGCTATTCTCCATAATACAGCCAAAATTCTCATTAATAACATCAAAGTTTATATACCAATTTTTTTTCTACGTATTTATAATATCTTCTTCCATTTATTAAATAATTCAGCTATGGGAGTGAAAGAATCTTGAATTAGTTATACTGATTTAACAAATTCAAGTCATACAATGGTTTTTTATTATTATAATACTTTCATAATCTAATATATTTAAACTAGACATGTCAGCAGAAAGATTTTCAAAAAATCCATGGTTAGACAAAAATCTTATCATGCCTGATTTGCCCAAAGACTTGATTGTTTCTAGGCTAATAAATAATAAGTCCAATGTATAACAATCCGGAGAAATAGGAGTTTAACTTAATTTGCACTGCAGGGCGCCATCTAGGCATTTGAACCTAGAAAAATTTATAAAGTAGGCAGATACGTAAGTCAAAAAAAAATTTTTTTTATTTTTATTTTAATAAATATATTTTGATATCCGGTCGTTAGCCCAAGTCACTAGCTCATTGGAATAGCAGAGATTTATATTCATAAAAAAAATTCTTATCTAAGAATAATTTAAAAAAGAATAAAATAAGCCACTGCCAGTAATTAACATACAAACATTTATTTACGCACATATATATATATAAAATTTAACATTATTATTTTAGTATGTTTGTTTTAGATTTTAATTTGATTTTATAATTTAAATTTGCATTTTAATTTTTATAATATTATAAGTTTACATTTTAATTAAGTTCGCACAGATGGATTTATGAAAGTTTGTTTTATAATGTTGAGTATAGATCGGTTACATAGATTACACGGTTAAAAACATTTCAAAGTAAACATAAACGATCAAAATACAAAATCATTGATACCGTCAATTGCATAGGGAATACAAGAAACCCAATGGTGTTCATCATAAGACACCGCATTAACACCAATAACTTAAAAGACATCCGAATAAATACATTTTAGATACTCACCGTAAGGTATCATTATTTATCGAATGTCTATATATTTTGATCCAATATGAAAACCCAAAACATAATTAACCGATAACGAATCCATGCAAGCGTCTATAAACAACTTAAATTTAATGTATTTTTATTTAGTGTCGAGTATGAATAGACTACATAGATTTGCATTTGAAGATAAAACATTCTATCCCCATTTAACCTTAGGCTAAAAGTTCGCAGTCAAACTGGCGTCAATCCATCTGATATATTTATGTATTCAATGTAGCATGAAAATACGACAACACAAAATACTATACTGTCAGGAATATACATCTGAACAGTAAGTAGAGTTAGAGAAGACATTGTCTCTCTACCAACAGGAATGCTACATCTGTTGGCGAGTAGAACAATAAACAAAAAACTCCATAGGAATGGATTGCGGTTCTTTGCCGACTTACAAACCCATCCATAGGCAGACAGAAGGTGTGTGGCATATATATGCAATCCTGCCCATAGCGGATCTCATACTACATCTACTAACTACATCAATATATCCAATCCATTGACCCAATTCAACTATGAAACAAATAACCTAAGATTACCCTCCCCTAATATAACTTTACAAATCTATATAGCCATTCACACCCGACTTAAGTTTAACATTTATATATTTTAATTTATCGGAAAACAAAAATCATAAATAAAACTTAAAGAACAAAAAAAAAAATAAATGGAAATGATTTACACAAAGGAAATACATCAAATAAAATTATAACTAATGAATAAATAATTTAGTTTGGTCAGATAGGATTCTATTTCTATAAATTAAATACTAGGAAAGTTTAAAATTTAAAGTTCTTAGTGTTTTCAAATTAATATTGTTCATTATATTTTATAAAGTTCTTACGGTTTTAACACTTCCATAGTTTTATCTGTTGCTTGCCATGAACGTGAATTCCCACACCGTCCTAAAGAGATTGGTTGAGTTAGCCGTTGTTTTTTATTTATCCGGAGGTCTTTTAGTTTAGTTGGTCCTCAATGTAGAAAATGATAGTTCATTTCTCTTTCTTTCTTAGCAGAACTGAAGGGATTGAAGAGTGCGTCTTTTCAATCCCTTCTCCTTCGACTCCGCACTAACACATATCTGTACTCTCGTAATAACTAATTAATTCTTTTATTTTCCAAACTTTTCCTTTTATATTAATTTTAAGGATCCAATGGACATTACGTCATCGATGATGATATGGTCCTTTCGCTGAGGTCCGATTCCATTGTTTTTCATTCATTGGCTATTAGTTTCTATTGTTTTCCTATCTGACCGATGCTTATACATTTAAATGCCCAAGGCTAGTTTACATTTGACTAATTAAATTAATCATTTCCATTTTTTCAATAACATTTTAATTTGTTTTGTACAAACTTAGATATATTTTTATCTTTAAGTCTTTACTGACAATTTAGTTTTAAAATACTTTTTCTTTTTTTTTTTAATAAAGTTTTATTTTAATAATTTTTTTTTTCATCTGTGCGATTATATAGATACGAGTTTAGTATAGGATTTTAATTTTCAATTTTTAATTCTTAAAAAGAGAAGTTTTATTTGCGAACTTTTATTTTTTTCATGTTTACTAATAAAAAACAATGTAATGACATCTGTGCTCGTTACAAATGAGATAGATAAAAATTCAACATTAGCTTCTTTATCATTGTTTTTGATTAAATAATTTGTTTCTGTGGGGTTAAATAATAGTCAGCCAATGAAATAACATTGAGATAAGAAAGAAGTTAATATATTGTAGAAAACATGATCAAATCTGTCATATCTCTAGTATTTCATGCATTTGTCTTTTGACATTCTGCTGAAATTGATAGCATTCAAACAGTCCCAATTGTCTTCTATTAATATAATAAAAGTAAAAATATTTTCAATATTTTTTAGCTTTTTTTTTATCTGGACATTATTCATCTCAAGTTTATAATATTTGAGTTATATACTAGCACAGATTATAAGACTACCCTCTCTATTAATGAACAATAATTTTTCAAATGAGTTAGAGGTATCAAATGTTTAAATCTCCATGTCCACATTAACGGCTTGACATCCTTCATCATACCATTTTGTATAAAGTAAGGACAGTTTTGTTTTCACTTTCAATATCATGTGGAAGGGCAAACAATTATTATAGATCAACATCACCATTTTTATGAATGATTGAGATTAGTTTCTACTCATTTTTAAAACTTTATAGAAAGTGAATAATCACTACATTGTAAATATTATATATATATATATAATTTTACCAGTGCCTCTCATATCTCAACCCTAGCAGATTGCAACCATACAATTGCAGAAGAAACTTAGACCATTCTCTCTTGCTATGCATTCATTTCATGAACAATATTTTCACTCTTCAAGTGATCTAGAAGTATTAAACACCTGAATATTTCTATCTTAGCCTTTTCATACATTTCACAATCTTTGCTTTTCATGTAAGCTAGAGATATCAATGATCTGAATTTCTACAGTTATATCAACAGTTTGATACTCAATCAAGGTAGGGACTAGTTTTTATCAACTTTTAATACTTTGTGGAAGGGTAAAAAATCTTCAATATATTTTTATTTCATCTAGTTTTATTCTTAAGGAAAAAAATTAGATCTTCATTGTTTTGTTTTTTTATTATTTTAGATTCTGACAATGGCCGACTGATAACATTTATCAGCAGTGCTTTTAAAGTTGATAATTTTCACTTCAGAAGAAAAAGAGTAAAAGGTGAATTTTGAGATGAATACACAACTATCAACATAATTATCTAACTTTTAACTTCGGCAGCAAACGTTTCTTTCTAATGGACTTTAAATTTCTGCTTAATTATAGTTTTCTAATACTACCAATTAATGTGATCAATAATTATTGAGGTAATATTTATAAAAGTTAATGAGATCTACTTCTCTTTAGATAACATGTGCAGTAATTTTAAAATAATTATTTTAAGGCTGCCCTTATAATAGTAGATTCAATATACTGCATATGACCACCTGAAAAAATTGACTTATATAATGGATTATTCCTAAACAAATTTTTTCTAAACATTTTGTTACGTTTGATAGTTTCAATTTAATATAATAAATTTGGGGGAAAATTAGATAAAATTAATAATAAACCAAATAATAATAAAAAAATAATGTACAGAAATTTCACCACCAAGGTGCCACACCTCATCTCAACCCAAATATGTTAATAAAAAATAACAAACATTATCAACAAGGATTATATAATAATATTTATTATTATCTAAAGAATAAATACATAAAGCAAAAACTCTGTCAAATAATGTAAATTATTGTATACAATAAATGGTGACAACCAGAGTCGAAAAAATTCAAGCAATATATTAACCACTAATACTATTTTCCCAAGCACTTAAAGTATTAGTGGTTAATATAGTCTTTGAAGTTGTCACAATTTATTATGTACAATAATTTATATTATTTGAAGACTACATTTGTGAACCCAAAAAATTTAACATACAAATGATTTATAATATAGAGTAAAACATTTTAAAAATATGCAGACTTAATTATTGCAATTGCTTCTAAAAAGATAAAGTATGATGAACTCATGACTTTTAGATGAATAAAATGCTATTTGAGTTTTTTGTTTTCAACAGCACAAATCTTTTTACTCTTCAGCTAAAAATAACTAGATATCAATACAGAAAAACTTTTAATTACCTTACAGACTGGCTATTAATTAACTAAATGGAAAAATTCTAGTTGGATTAAAAAAATCCTCAGCTATATGAAGCTCCAAACCATTGGAAAAAATGCATTACACACTTTGCAAAGATTTTAATATTTACAATAACTTTTATTGTATAAATATCTGCTCTTAAATGCTATCCTAAGAAAAGCTATTAACAAATGCATATTTATTGAAGCCTAGCATTTTCAAAGGTGAAGAATGTTCTAATATTTATAGCAGTGATGTATGCATTATTGGGTTATCTATTTATAGGCTTTAAATTTATTTAAATATATATAAATTATATTGTCCATTTCTTTAATGGTAATGCCTTCCTATTTATGTTGTTAGGGTGTCATGATGCTTTAATTTTCTGCTTGGACTCATTTTGCTCAATGCATGTGATGTTGGTGGCTATGGGTTTGAATGTGTGGCCCATTTGTATTTTGTGCTCGAGAAAGATTGAATTATGTTCAGGATTATTTATGCCTCATTTGTAGAAGTATTTATGTTTAAAAATCCTTGTAGAGAGGCATGCATGTGATTTGCCATAATAGGTAGACTTGCATTCTGCCTGGGGGCATGTAATTTTCTATATGGTGATGTGGAGTTTGATCTATATGGAATCTTATCTTTAAAATTATTTATCAGTGAAATTGCTATAGGGGGAATATGATAACTTATTTGACATGCTTGTGAGTAAACTTTATTTGGATTTTTGACTACATGTGGTATGTATGGGACAGTATCCAAGGTTTGTCATCTAGGACAGATTTTTTCTTATTTTATTGTAAAATTGTTTGATTTTCCATTACATTTTTACATTATTTTACTAATTTAAATAGTAAAAGTTACCCTGCTAATGTATGGAAGAAGAGCTAATATTCTTTTGAAGGATCATCTGATGAAATGTCTAGCCAAGAATAAAATACTATAAAGTAATAAAATGGTAATTGTTTTTTTTTCTTTACATTGGGATGACCAGACTATTTATTCAATTACTTACTGTTGGATTTGATTAACCAACTTTGTTAAATACTTTACTATATACCAAATTATCTTATTATTTTAAAATATACTAAAGTGATTTTTTTTTAATGTGCTTGCAGTGATATTTATATTCTATAGATATAACAACTATTATTGTTGTGGTAATATTGCTAAACTGGCAAATCATTAACAGCTCTCAGAGAGTAGTTATACTAATAATATCAACTCTCATTATTTTATGTCATGTAAATATTATTTAAAAAAATCAAATTTTTTTTTACCTGTACAGCTGGAATCAATTTGTCAAAACGAAAACATCTCAGTATGACCATCCTTTCTAATCCCTTCAACTTATTCCATTCTCCAGGGTATTTTAGAATATGAGGCTCTGAAGAATCATATAATTCTTTCCAAACTAAGATATCTTTTTGTACATCTTAAAATAATATAAAACAAAATGTATATAAAATCAATTGACTCAAATATATTCATAGACATAATAAAATGAGTAATTTATTTTTGTATGTGTTAGTATAAAAATATTTGCTACTGCAATTGTTTCTGTTCTAGCTGTTATTGTAAATCTAAGTTGACTGTAAAAAAGACAGATATGTTTGCAAAAAAATTAAAACATATAATTATGGTAATTATTATTTATAAACCATACATTAAGATTGTACAATTTCTTCCAAGTAAAAATATTGCTTGGTTGCTTAAAAGTCTATTAAATGTTCAAAAACCAAAGTGACATTAGAAGCACAAGTGAGATGTTGTTTATTTTCCCTAGCTAAAAATTGATTACAGAATGCTTTCTCTCTTCCATCTACTATGATCACACTGTTCTATAGAACATTTAAAATTATGAGTTTGAACTATTATTAGACCTTATGTAAACAGATAAAAAATCAAGTCTCTGTCACTCGAATATCTCTTTATAGAATTAATATATCCAAGGTCATGCAGTCAGTTATGAGCTGGATAATTATATTCATAAATAAGAAAAACAACAAAACTTAAATAAAACATCAAGAATTTATTTACTCTGAATAATAATAATGTTATTAGTAAGATATCAGTAATTCAACTTTCTAATTTACTAGCTGAGAATAAAATCACTCATATCTCTTTAATTCAAATCTCCCTTAAGCTTTAACATCTATAAAATTTCTTTAACTCAGTAATCTGTAAGCACCTTAACGCTCACACACATTAGTTCAGAGATAGTCTAATTGGATTCTTGATTAGTGCTCTTCTTTATTAATTTTCCAAAACAAATTCACTTTCACTAGTTTATCTTTCCACTAATTTTTACACACAACTTTATTTCTCATCTCAACTCTTCTGTAGACTTTTTATCAGCTTTGCTAATTTGCATAAAGTAAACTTTTCATAACATGCAAATTAACCTGTTGTTATTTTAATATTTAGTTTCTTTTCTGCATCTTATTTATTTATTTTAATTTTCTGGAGTATTCTAAAACATCAAATTTTCTAAATCTACACACACTTACATATGTTTTAAATATGCATGTGCAGATACAACATCCCTCCCCTACTCTAGAAATATAACAGTTTTATTCACAAATTTGGGATGCTCATCTTTTTACTACAGCTAAATTAATCAATCAATGTTTGACTGATCATCTAGGGTACAGGGCATACACCATCATATCCTCATTTGATTTTCTAACTCATATTAAACATGTTAAACTTTATTCAACATTTAAAATAGCTTTGCAGGACAACTCGGAACTATATGGATTGATCAATAGGAAACTATCAATCAACATAATTAAAGTTGAACTAATTAAACAAAACTATTCTCAATCACTTTTCTAGATGATAACATCATAAGCCACACTTAATAATCAACTTTATAATGACTGATGGATGGCCCATGAGTCTTTCTCTTAGCAGCATCATTTCCAGCATATATCTGAACCACTTTGAAAATATAATCATTCCATCATACCTGGAAGATCTTCCAGATCTCATATACACATGCTATGTCAATGACATTCATAGCTGAATCAGAGCCTTTAATTCCAAATATTAAAACAAATCTACAAAGTCACTCAGCTTTGCTACTTATAATTGATTGGGAAGATTCATGCCAATGTCTCACACACTTAGATTTAATAATATAAAGAAACATCTCATTTTGATTATTCCATGCATGTTAAATTTATAGGTTCATGCACCACAATTCAACTGTTTCTCAATCTCACAAACTGGTAGGACTATCCTCCTTCCTATTCTGTAATCATGCTCTATGTAAACATGAATCATCTCACAAGGCATTGGATTCAGACAAAATCTTTTAAAACTAAAACAATTTTATAATACATTAAATTTTAACTACTGATGAAAGACCATGGTTTCTCTTGCCATACATTCCTATATTAACAAAAACTTCTTTTAATAAAATATTCTCTCCAACTTATCATCTTGGTTTTCATACCTCTCCCCCACACACATCTACAATAGGTTACTCATCAACTCCAAGGATAAGCTTGAATCTGAATTCATCCCAACACTGTTTATAAAATTAAATGCACCCAAACCCAATACCAATCAATTTATTATGGTGAAATTCGAGCATCCTTATTTACATGTCTCACACAGCACTAATATCTATAGAAAAGAGCATCAGGCAAAACAGAATACAGCTCTATCTTCCTGAAACACCAAAAGGCAATAGGATGTCAATTTATTCCTTTTTCTGCAACTATTCAATACATAGAGAGAAATGACTAAAAAAGGAAAATCAGAGAGGCATGCTATGTATAAAACAATAATGCTATCAATCACAAAGATTCATCTTTCCCTCTCTCCAAGAAATGGAAGCTCTAATCTAAATAATTAACATTATAATTTAAATAAATTTGAATTCCATTAACTGTATAACTTTATCTTGCTATGAATATGAGAATGTTATAAGTTCTCAAAAGTACTCAGCCATATAATTTTTATAGAACTAATAAACTTCTCTGTTAATGCATATAAGTGCACATATTACATCTATTACAAATAAATTTTCTTAATTTTGCTTTTATTTACAATGTAACTTTATTGGTTTATTACATACTTGAATAGGCCTTGTTGAGGTTCTATTTTCTTCCTCTATCTCCATAGTCCATGGTGTTTTCTCCTCCCTCAGTAATGATTTTGATAGCTTCTTCCTGAATGGAAGAGCTAACTGGAGTTTTTATTTCAGTTTCAGCAGAAATATCAGTTTGATTTACTTTCTCTGAGTTCAGAATAATCACTATATCTTCTAATGGTTCTATTCTCCATTCTTTAATATGGTTGATATGATGTTTAAATACTCTGGCATCTTCTAACCTTATTTTGTGTATTTGTTCAGATATTAATTTTGTAATTATTCCTGGTAGCCATTTCCTCTTTATTATATCTTTAATTCATATACTTTAGTTCACAATAAATTTTATGTTGTCCAAATAGTCATTTTTCGTTCTACTTTTATATGGAAGTAATATAGACAAGTGTGTTCTCATGCACTGTCGACTGAACCAAATAATATATCCAAGGCCATGTAGTCAGTAGGCAGCTGGATAATTATAATTATAAATAAAAGAAACAACAAAACAAATAAAACTTCAATAGTTTATTTATTGTAAGTAATAATAATGATATTAGTAAGATATTAGTAATTCAACTTGTTAATTTGCTATAAGATCACTTATAAATCTTGTTAACTTCAAAGATTTAATATCTGTAAAATCTCTTTAGCTCAGTAGTTTTGTAACTCTATATATCTGTAAGCACCTTATTGCTCACACACATTAATTCAGAGATAGCCCAATTAGATTCTTGACTAGAGCTATACTTTATTAATTCCCAAAACAACTTCACTTTCATTAGTTTGTCTTTCCACTAGTTTTAACACACAATTTTATTTCTCATCTCACTCAATTTTTCTGCAGACTTTTTATCAGCTTTGTTAATTTGCATAAAATGAACTTTTCATAACATGCATTTTCAGCAATTAGTTTCTTTCCTGCATACTAATTATTTAATTCTTTTTTGGAATATTCTAGAATGTCAGATTTCCTAAATCTACACATATAATTTTATTTAAACTACAAATAAAATATACATGTGCCAATACAGCAAGAATCATGTAAATTTGGTAACTACTTCACAGCCAGGTGTTTATATATTTAATACATTTAATATACAGTTTTTAAAATTGCAAAGATATATTCTAAAATCTAGTTCAATTGTTTCTAATAGTATTTTCAATGAAAATTTGAACTGTTTCCATAATAAAAATTGAGCAGCTTAGAAACTATAGTTGGAATACTGCTTTGAAATATGTTTTTTGCATGTTAGAAATCATAAACTTTCTTTTAATTTATAATATAAGGATAGCTTACAATCTTATCGAGACCAGCTTTATTTATCTACACCACCAAATCAAACCCATTGAAAACATAAGCTTAACTAGTAGGTGGTTGAATGTGCACTATATATATATATATATATATATATATATATATATAGATATATATATATATATATATATATACACAGAGAGAAAGAGAGAGAGAGAGAGAGAGAGAGAGAACATACCAACAGCTCAAATAGGTATCATTGTCATCATTTAAGAACTAAAAGAATGAAATAGAGCTTATTGGACTTATTGCAAAAAGAGATGATAATAGACTGAACAATTACAGTTTTACACTGGATCTCTAGACAATATAAAAATCCACATGTAAAAGGGATAGATGAAAAATAAAATTTAATGGTATAATTTGTACAATAAACGTTATAGACTGAAGAAATTGGATTAAACTTAGAAAAACTATTGGTTGAAAATGATATATATATACACACACCCAACTATTATATATATGCATATTAATATACATACTCCATTCATGTATTTACATATTTTTAATTTGCATTTATATGAATACTTCAGTATATAATAAATTTACTATGTTTGATCGAACCACATATATACACCTGAATATCTTTATACACAAACTATATACATATGGATATTACTAGAATCGCATTATTAAAAAAGATGACATCTTTCAGAAATCAAAATAAATGGTTAGTTGAAAAACAAAGATTAAAAAACTATACACATTAATAATAATGTGTGCATCTTTCTAGTAGAACAGCAAATATTACTGCTTTTTTTAATTATTAATTTTGTTAATTATATATTTATATTAATTTTTTTTTTACCTCGATAAAAATTATAAAATGGTTTAAGTTGTGATGCTCTGACGATCTCGGCCCAAGATTTATCGGAAAGCCAGCTACTTGCAGGGTTTGGATAAGGATTATCTAAAGCTACACCTCCTGTTAATAAAAAGTGCCAAACTTCTTCATTTACTTTATTCCTTAAAACAAGAACATTAAAAATTAGCTATGAATGGCAAATATTTTAAATATATAATTATTTAAAGATGCATATAAACTATAATAATTCCATTACTAAAATAAATGTATTAACTGCTTTTTGTATAGAAAAAACTATTAATATTAAATATAACCTTAATGCATTTTCAATGTCAAACACCTTTTAAAAAACAAATGTTAAACTCAAAATAAAAAGAGAAATATGAACATTTAATGTGAAAGTTATTTATTCTTTTTAATATATAAGTTTGTAATTGCTTTTTTTATTTTGATCATACCATTTGTGTTTAAAATGGATGCTTGGCATCAAAAGTACATCAAGGTTTTATTTAGTGTTTTAAATATTTTTTTTACCATTACTATATTTAATTTATATGAATATAAAGCATTAAAATATTTAAATTATATTACCAATATTATCATTCTTCATTTAAAACATTTAAAAACAAATTTTGCTTAATTGAAATTTTTAAAAAAAATTAGTAGCTGTTATATGATTTTAATTCTTTTCCCAAGAAAATTATCTTAAATTTGCCTCAAATGTCATGTTTTTAAGATAATTTTTATAACGAAAAGAATTTATTTTTATTTAAATCCAGGTTTCTCTACTATCAAAAAAAAAAAACAAGCTGTTAATTTTTAAATATGTAAAATTTCATTTTTTTAAAAAATTATGTGAAAATCAATATAGATGATGGCAACAAACTTTTGAAGCATATGAATAGTAAACTTTAATCGATCTCGAGAAAGCCATGGTATTAATTTTCATTGTACTCAATAGTATTAAAGATTTTACATTTTATAATGCTGCATATTTTAATATTATTATTTAATATGAAGTCATAAAAGCATATCTACAATAACTCAAATCAGAAGAAAATTAAGATTTTTTATTTAAACATTACCTTCGAACTGAAAACATTTTGCATTAATAAAATCACCAAATGATCATGTTTTTACGATAGGATATTTAAAGCCTATCTATTCCTTTAATTTTTTTGCATTCAAATCAAAGCACCAAAAAAAATTGAGATAAATTTTCATATATCATTTTTAATGTAAACATATGGCTTTGATTTCAGAATTATTGCAAGATAAGGATTTGTAGTATAATTATAAGCAACATTTAATATGTGTATTATCTTGATGCTTTACAGACTGAACATGAATAAGACATCATATATCAATAATATTTCTGGGATATTAAATTTTCGTTCATCTGATATTAAAAAGGAAAATAATTCTATTTGTCTGTGTTCTCTGGAGCTGTGGTTCTCAATCTTTTTGAGTTTCTGAAATATAAAACCTGTTAATATTGTAATGGCTCATCAACAAATTAGACACACTGTACTTGATAATGTGATAAATTCAATATTATTTCCAAAAAACTCAGTATTGCATTAATATTTTCCATGGTGAATGCAATATTTTTGAAGATATTAGCAATGATTCATAAACAACTATAAGTAGAAAATATATAAAAGAAGAACAAAGATAGAAAGTAAAAAAAATTAAAGACGAGTCTTGCAATCAGTATACATCAAAACATTTACATCCATTACATTCTGGATGTTTTTTTAATTTCTCTTGCAAGGAATTTCAATTTTTCAAAGATGTGTCAGCACTACATTTAATTATAAATTTATATTGTATTCTATCCTGTCTTAAAGTAATTCATATTCTATTTGTTTAAACCATTTTGGCTTCTATCCCACAATCATTTTAAAGTTCATTCTAAAATGCATTTTTATGAAGTCATTGTCTCATCATTTATTTGCTTTCTATACCAATTAGGAAGATGAAACTTTGTAATAATAGATTTAATGGCATCTTATTTGGTTATCTTGTTGCGTCTCAGAAATACAAACCTGCCTTTCTATCTAAAAAGTTATCAACACATTAAATTGATTAATATGCTCAAACTCATAACCATCCAAACTAAAAGTTTCTGAAGATTTTTTTCATCATTTAAACATTAAGTATTTAAAACTCAAATCTTTCTAGATAATGTTCAAAATATTAATTATGTTCTGAAGATCATTTTTGGTTACTGGTCATTAAAAATGCATATATGAGCATAAATTTATACATGTTAGGTGTAAAAAAGTTTTTAAAAATTATATTTATAAAAATATAGTTTTCATATTATATACAAGATTAAAATTCAAAAGTACATGCACACACACGCATACACACACACACACACATATATATATATATATATATATTGCGTCCATGTACTTAGTACAGTCATTTTAAATAGAGCTTAGAATGTAACTATTTTTTAAAAAATGTAAATTTATAATGGTTTATACTATTATATAGTGATTTTATAACTAGAGTAGGTTCAAACTCACTAAATAGAAGTTTGGAAAGAGATTTTTTAAATATTATTAAAGTTATTTTAGTGTAATTTAAATAATAAAAGCAATATATCATATGTTCTTTAAAGGGTAAAATTAAGTAATATTATATTTAATTGATACAATAATAAAACATGTCTAATGCCAGTATTAGATATTATATAATGTATTTTAAATAATTATTTGTTAAGTTATTATTTAAATTATAATTAAATATTATTCTAGAATATTCCAAAAATGTCACATGTCTTAAAGGTGTTTGTGTTAGTATGTGAGCTTTCGTGTTTGTAGACACAAACATTGATTTGTAGTTTTACATATAAAATTAGACACATTTTAAATGTTGCAAATTAATATTTGTAGATATTTTAGAAGTAACAATTAAAGTTATTGTATTGTTTCAATAATATTTTTGCTTTAAAATTAATATTTTACATTATTAAAAGTACTTTAAATTGTTTAATAAAGGTATTTAATATTTTAGAAATGTTAAATAATTTAATATAATATCTTAAAAGAATGAGCCATAGTTTTAAAAATTATTTTGCAGAAATGAAATTTAATTTATATGTAAATTAATATGTATTAAAAAAAATAAAAGAGAGTTTTAATATTAACTCTTAAATTGATCAATTTATTTATTGGCCGAGTAAGGTAAAACTCTGAACTTTTAATTGGTCAATTCACAAACTCAGTGATAAAAATATATTAATCTTTTAATATTATATTCATTTTAGTTTCATTTGCAAAAAGTATATTAATAATTTGTCAGATTATGAAAGTAGACAAAAGTTTTTTTCAAAAATATATTTTTATTTATAATTATAAAAATATTCAATAACGGAAAAAATAAAAAGATCGTAGCAAATTACATTTCATGTAAACATCATTGGTGTCCCTCCTTAATTTACATTATTATAAAAGTTAAGAATTTTTTAGTAAAATCTTAACATTTTTCTAAAAATAATTATATTTTCAGCACATTTTACCAAATACATTATAATATGTAAATAAATGCCAGAAAAATATTCTAAAACATTAATCTTTGTTTGAAAATCAAATAAACAGCTTGGGGCAATCTAAACTTTTGACAGGCATATCAAAATTATTGCATCCACTGGTTTCTTTTTCAATTTATTTCATGTAAAGTATACATGTTTTTAATAAAACCTTACTACTTTTGTAAAATAACTATATTTTCAGCAGATTTTATGAAAATAATTTATACTCTGTATGAAAAATAATATAAAAAACATTCTAAAACATATATTTTCATTTTCAGCGGTGAAAATTATTTATTGGCGGTCTTTTTTTGACCAAATAATCATCAGCCAATCAGCATTAAGAATGGATGGCCTCCTCCTTTTATTAGACTTAAAACATCCCTTTTATTGATTTTTTACTTGTAAAATAATTTAAAAGAGGGCAGCATCTTATGGAACTTTTTCTAAGCTTTCAAACAAGCATAAAATCATCACCGTAACTCAAAAAGTGACCGATTTCAAGGGACCTAAAGTGGTTGACATGGATGAGCATTGAAACCTCACTAAGGATTAATGAGAAAATAGGAGGGGGGTGGGGAATTAATTCTAAGTTAGCTCTCCCTTTTTATAAATCTAAAAAAAATTGAGAAAAATGTAAAAATGAAATTGAACTAAAATATAATTTGTAAAAAAAAAGGTTTAAATTTTCAATTCATTAAAGATTACTTGGCTGATAAAAAAAAAATAAAAAAAAAATAACTACCATTTGTACTAATTAAAAAAACAAAGGAAAATGAACATTATTATTATATTAATCTAAACAAGAAATTGGATTAAAATGGAATACAAAATTAAGGAAATATAAAATTAATTAAACCAGATTGAAGTATGATAAATAGAAAGGAAGCATATAAAAAGAATGAGCAATTAATTCATTATCATTACTATTGCCAGTCAGATTATTTCAGACACAGCAAAATTATCACTCAGCACTGCTGTCTTATAAACTTTCAAAGAAGAGAAGACAACAAAAAGCCATCAACATTTCCACCATGTGTATGTATCTACCAATATCAACTGAAGGCTGATGTAGCAGCATGCAGTACTAAACAACAAGTGTGTGGATAGCCTTCGATCCCAGTTTTTAGTACCATAGATGCTTTCCACTTGGAACTCATGCCTGCCTTGCTATCTGTGAACTACTGAAAATCTGTCTCCTTCATGGTAAACTGGAAAATCAATAAGTAAAACCATCAATGGAAAGAAAAGACCAACTGGTTGCTAATCAACAAATCAGTAAACAAGCAAAAAACAGTATCCATGAAAGTGTGTTGTGCTATTGAAAATCCTAAGTAAATATCCTTATTATCCCATTCTAAAGATTTAAACATTTATGTGCATGAAAGACTTTAATGGACTTTAATTGCTATAGCCAATGTAATCTTTAATGTTGCCTCCATAAATTCAATATTGACTTTTAATGTGTGTATCCATATAGGTAAATTTCTATTATATATTATAATAATGAGTGTGTGTAAATAAAATATTTCCTTAATTGTTGTATGATTGATTCTCTCTTATAACTGCATCACTAATAGGTTAAGTTATAGTTAATTATAAGTATCAGGCTAGTGTGTCAAAGATTTCCCCTCACAATAGAGAAAAAGAGCTAGATTGGAGATATATCAATTGCTGGATTATATACTTGTGATCTGGACATGCTGACTGTATAATCTGTGGTTAGTTGGCACCTGAGGTTAAACCTCAAAACAAAGAAAATGCTTTGGATGGCAGGTGTTTGAATCTAGCAAAGAAGAAGTGTTATAGCATGGAAATGTGATCATAGGTTATACTTTGTATAGCCTTGGTCTGGTTATAGGTACTGTTGGTGTTTCATCTAACTTTGGTATTGTACTTCTCTGCTTGAAGGACTAGTCTGCTGCAATAATGAGAAGGTGGCCTGAGTTAAAATCGAGTTTTAAAATATATAATCACTGATTTTCTGCCACCTGGTTCAATATATATATATATATATATATATGAAAACAGTACACATTTAAACAATATCAAAATCTAAATATGTTTATCAAAGCAATCTTTTTATCCACCTTTATCTATGGACTAATATGTCTCTATAGATACTAAAAATTGATATTTGATTGAAAAAGTCTGATAATTATAATTAAAAAAAAAATTAAATTAACCTCATTAAACAAACTAACAAATAATCAATTTTAACTTTTAAACTATACTAGAACCACATATTACTTAGATAATAAAACTTTAATATATATATATATATATTGTAATGTCCATGGTATAATTAGTGTTTTTATGAGTTAATTACCTCATATTCGGTGACCAAATTACATTCGATTTGATAAATTTTCATCAGAAAATTTCAGTGAATTTTATCGAATGCAGTTATTTTTCCTGGTCACACAACCTGCTAAACATAACTAAAGTTGAATAATAGAGAAGAGAAAAACAGCTTTTAATTTATATAAAAAGGCAGGAATTCTATGTAAGAATCCACTGGTGAAACCCCATCTATTTATTTAGTCACAATAAAATTACTTGAAATATCTGGAGGATTGTGTTTTCAAGTACAGCATCAGCAATTTATTTAATCAAATTATAATAATGGTTAATTTTAAATGAATTTGACAATTAATAATCAACAACTAAATATCAATGTAAGTTATATTTAAATTTATTGATACATAATGAAATATTTATATTATTATTGAGAGACTAACATATAAGAGAAATAATTAGGGATTAAAACTACTGATAAGATTTTATTTTAGTTGATACAACTTGAGATGACAGTTTATCGCACTTATAATTTAAGAGAAAGTGATCACTGATATTTGAATAAAGTTTCTTATCAGTAAGTTTAACTGTTCATACATCATATTATATAATTTACCATGCATGGTTTTATCTTGGTAGGGATATGCTGTTCAATATTCTTGTAAATAAATATTCCATGGTTTCAGAGTTAATAGATGGCTTCACTTAGGATAATTCATGACATCAGGCAAAAAGCAACACTGGCAAATGAACTCCTCTACTCACACATCTTATTATGATTTAACATGTTGGTGAGAGTAGTTTGACACACTCTGCATAATTTCTTCAATGCTGCATACTTATTTTGAACTGCTTTATTTCAGGAACAAAAATCTAAGAACTCTGATGCATGATGTGTTTTTCTTTTTATAGTCATGATTTTTTTGTCTCTCTGCACAACTCCTGTTGACACCTGTTAATTTACACTAAATTTAATGTAATTTAGCTCACAAAGTCTTCATATCTTCTTTGAATTCATTTATTGCTTTATATAATAGCCTTTTCACTAATGTTTCCATGCCTTCTTTCAATTCTTTTTTGTCTTCTACCATATTTTGCATATCTTTTCCACTTCTCAATTTCATATACTTCTATTTTAAAAAAAACCCCACAAAACGTTTTTTTGAAACACTTATATTTAACATTTATTATCCTATCATTTTATTCCTATCTCAGGACATGGTTATTGTCAAAACCCCACATTGGGTGCCATTGTAATGTCCATGGTATAATTAGGGTTTTTATGAGTTAATTATCTCATACTCAGTGACCAAATTAGATTCAATTTGATAAATTTTCATCAGAAAATTTCAGTGAATTTTATTGTATGCAGTTATTTTTCCTGGTCACACAACCCACTAAACATAACTAAAGTTGAATAATAGAGAGGAAAAAAGTTTTTAATTTATTTGAAAAGGCACCAGGATTCTATGTAAGAATCCACTGGCCAAATCCCACCTATTTATTTACTCACAATAAAATTATTTGAAATATCTGGAGGATTGTGTTTTCAAGTACAGCATCAGCAATTTATTTAATCAAATTATAATAATGGTTAATTTTAAATGAATTTAGACAATTAATAATCAACAACTAAATATCAATGTAAGTTATATTTAAATTTATTGATACAAAATGAAATATTTATATTATTATTGAGAGAATAACATATAAGAGAAATAAATACAGATTAAAACTACTGATAAGATTTTATTTTAATTGATACAACTCAAGATGACAGTTTATCACACTAAGAATTCAAGAGAAAGTCATCACTGATATTTGAATAAATAAAATTTCTTACCGGTAAGTTTAACTGTTCATATATCATATATAATTTACCAATGTATGAGTTTATCTTGGGAGGGATCTGCTATTCAATATTTTTGTAAATATTCTGTGGTTTCAGATTTAATAGATGGCTTCACTTGGGGTAATTCATGATATTAGGCAAAAAGCAACAGCAAATGAACTCTTCTAATCATACATTTTAGTATGATTTAACATATTGGTGAGAGTAGTTTGGCATGCTCTGCATAATTTCTTCAACACTGAATATTTATTTTGAATTGCTTTATTTCAGGAACAAAAATCTAAGAACTAGAATAAAATACAGTACAATATATTCTAACAGAAAGGTGGATTTTTATGAGACTCATTGTTGATGATTTAGAACTCTCCAGGAGATTTTTAAATCAATCCTGTACTGGCCCCCAAAAATGTAATGGAATTGTATTATGCTATTGATATTGAGAGATAAGTATTCTTAAATTCAAATCATCTACCTTCTGTTACCACAAGCAAAGGGAACATATAGACATAAATGAAATTATATCCATACTTGATCGAACCTGTAACCATACGAATATGGCCACAAAGTTATTTTTCCTGACCAGACATCTCTTGACTGCTGTAATTATTAAAGAATTACAGCACTTGGATAAATTGTAAATTTAATGGGATTAGTAATACTGTACAATTATCCTCATGTGTTACTTAGTACTCAAATGGAGTAATAATTATAACTAAACCCTCTGGGTATATTAAACTATAGGAATGGCAAAGAAACAAGATGATACAGATAAAATAATTAATGAAACATTTACTATTATAATAAAACAATAAAAAATTACATAAAATATTTAAATTACAATAAACTCATTTAAATGTAATACTACACTTAGATATATGTGTTAAATCCTATAAATGTCTTTAATCTATTGGAATAAAGTATCCATTTATAATCGTTCATTCTAAGTATTATTAAAGAGTCTACTTAATGTCTATCTCATTAAATAATTGGAATTGCTTTTAATGTGAAGGGTATGAGCATGCATGTTATATATTGATCTGTGATTTACTTTACCTAGGTTTTCTTTTTTTTCGATGTTAACTACTGTCCTGTCGACCATCATGTGGAATTCCTCCACTTCTTCAGTTTGGTTTTTGTTTATGGGATCTCTTCTTCTACACGTAGTGACTTCACAATCCTAGGGTGTTAATGGCATGGCAGACAGATCATCAGGCAGGTGCTACACTGGCAGTTGTTTCATGGTGATGTGATCATACAAGCATGGTATGTTTGGATCAACCAGCGACCGTGATGGCCCTTAGCCACACATTCTTGAAAATTCACTTGCATTGTAGATTAGTTTTGTATTCATTCAGTTTGTAAGTATTCTACAAAAATTGTCATTTACTCAGCTTTCTTTTTTATTTTTTTTTAATGTCTGCTTCTCACTAAGTTCTTATCTCTACTTCTTCTCAAAAAAAAACAACTAGTGCTCTCTCCAAAGTCTCCACATGAACTAACTTTAATTAATTTTTATTTTTATTTCAAATCCTTTGCTTATCTTGATCTCTTGTTAGTAGGTTTTCTTTCACACCTTTAACTTTAAAATGTTTTCTATAACTTATACACAATTTCCTTTAATTTCATACTATTTTATAACATAGTGTTTTACATTCATTTATATTAATTTTTTTTTATTACTAAAATTATTCTCATTTTAACATGCAGTAAACCTTTTCCCTCTTTATACACACATTCACATATATATTTCATTTCGTCAAATGTGTACTTTGCAGAACAGATCTTTATCTTTTATTGTATTCTAATTTTACTTATAATTTTATTTAAAATTCCCCAATTGTTACTTTTTTAAATCATTTGAGTTCCCATTTTATTTATATTGCCTTTCAGCATTTTTTAAACTTAAACTAAACGTCTGACTCTTATATTTTCTAACTTTAATATTTCTGTTTTTCCCAAAATCTGAACTTTGGAGGGTAAAAGATAGGAATCTTGTTCGATTCCGTTCCCTCTCTTTATATCCTTATAGTAATTAAGGCATTCTTTTTTTCATTAGTTATAATTCTTTACTTATTTGTATATTTCAAAAAAAAACTATAATATTTAATATTACTTAATATTAAATATATATGTGTGATTGCAGCATGTGCGATCATCACAATATATATATATATAGTAACCAAAATCTGGAGCATCATGTGATATATATATATATATAGTAACCAAAATCTGGAGCACATGTGATGGATGTAAGTAATTAAACTTACCACATTGCATGCCAAAGACTGTAACCAAAAAGTCTGATCAGATCACAACAAACAAAATTAGTGATATAACATGAAATTGTTATGATCTAATCTGGTCGCAGCCAAGGTACACCGCGAAGACCCATCGTAACAGTATAGGAAAGTACATTAGACAAAATATAAATACGTAATTTTATCATCTTTCAAAATTTTAATCTGTGAGTTTTCATTGCATAAGACCTTATGGCAACCATGGACAAGATGGTATAATCTGTGAAACTATTAATGATTATGAATTTTAAAATGACATATATAATTTTATTACAAATGTTAGTCTAGGTATGAGCTTTACAATAATAATAATAAGCATGGGAAACTTGGGTTCTTTCATTATAAACTTAAATGTATAATTTAATAAATAGCAGTGAGACTTGTTATATTGATGAATGACAATTATAACATTAAGCAAATAAATTCAATCATAGCATTATCTGGTAAATCTGTTTGTAAGTTTATAAAATCAATCAATTTTATATCATGTACTAGAATCAACAAAGCAAAGCTAAAATGATGGAAAAGGCAAATGGGATTTTATTGTACCCTACACATCGTAAATTATCAAAGACAAAAACATTCAAATGTTTTCTCAGAATATTACTAAGACTCTTCTACCATACTGACAAACAGTATGTACTCCAATGTATGCTCTATTCAAGATATAGGATTTCTGTTTTTATAAATGACAAATAGCAATGGCACAGTAAATTTAATTATAAATCAATATTTATTTACAATTTTATGATTAACAAATAATTGATATATGATATTTTAATATAATAAATAAATACATAAATAAACAAATAAATAAATAAAATATCATTCCATTTGTTTACTTCACTAAATATATCATAGCTACAGTTTTATAAAAGCCTAATCATACATTTTATTATAATTTGATCTAATTTCTGCCTTGAGGAAACTATACTGAAATTCAACATCAAATCATGAAATACCCAATGTGTCAGTTCCAGAACCAATAAACCTATACTATAAATCTATAATAATATAATAAGTAATGTTACATTTGCAGGAATTAGCTAAAATGCAATGCTAAACCAAAGTGAAAATTCAAACTTCACTTCAGATAAAATATTAATTAACAAACAGTTAATCATTAAGAGGATAATTTAGATAAGATGCCCTGCTACACTTTATGACCAAACTTATAAGTTATACTTATAGATGGAAGAAGATGATTTTAGCATAATACCAAATACTTTGCCCAAACTTACATTTATGAAGTAAAATGATATTCCTGTGGATGCATTCATCTACGCATAGGAATGATACAACACTAAGTGCCCTGTAAGTTTATACACCACCATGAAGCAACAAATATAATTACACAATTCCGCAGATTAACCACCAGCGTGGGAATGAGTATAAAAATACAGAATGTGGCAAATAATTAATCTGCAGATTAACCACCAGCACAGACTAATGCCATTTAACATTCTAAAGCAATATTAATATTTTCTTTATATTTAAAGTGCAAAAATCATCCTCCTCAATTATTCTGACAATTCAAAAAGACACCAGCAATGTAGCAGATGTGGGTTCATACATAATGAAAAGTGTTTCAATAATAAGGACAACTAATATACTGAATTATCTTGCTTAAAATATAAACAGTAACAATATAATCCAAGTGACATGAGTATAGAAACAGAACCCTGGAAAGACTCATAAGACAGTGAGAGGTTGACACACACCATAAATTTATTAGTAATTCTCAAGCTTTTTCTGCAAGCACTATTCTCTTGAATAAATGTTTTATTCAATCCCATGAATTTAATTTAAACATAGTAAAAATATAAATCATGAACTTCACATATAAGTTCATATAACAATAAAAATTAAAATTAATTCATTCTTACTTAAATACATAAATAAAAGTGTACAACATTTTTAGAATATTAAATATTATCCATGAAATCAATGCAAAAATATCTTGAACAATAAATACACATTACACAAAGTAATAATTATAAATTATAGCCGAATTCCATAGATGTGATTATAGCCATTTGTTCTAGTTATTATGAGTACTTTTAAATTAATGAATTTTACATGGCTCCATGAATATGAGATAATTCCAAAAGCATGACATGTAGAGTTTAAATGAAAATGTTCTTCATAAGTTATTAAATTCTACATTTTTATATAACATTGTTCCAAGTTTATGATATCCAGGCTATATTAATTTATTTATCCACATTTAAATTTAGGAATAATAATTAGAGCAAAATAATTTAATAATTCAAAATTGATGATAGAAATCAGAAAGTAGTTTTAGTTAATTATTTAAAGACTGTTATTATTATTCAAATAGTAAACAAATTAAATAGTAAATACATTACTGGCAGTATACATTCAGATAAGATAGTCAATTCTTTATTATTTAAATGATACGCAGAAATATTAAACCAGCGTTTCAATAAAATTTAACATTTAAATTTGATTTTAAACCTCTTCTTTTTTAAAAATAAAGTTGTCATATCCAAAAAACTTCTGTAATTAAAATATTTATTTAATGTTGCCAATTTGTATGTAATAAAATATTCCAAAACATACTGAGGTTCTGCAATTAATTCTACTTTTAAAGTTAAGCGTTCCATCATATTTCAAGCATAAATATTGAATAAATTATTAGCAATTTGATTCACCTGATAGGCTGACTTGAACAGACTTTTAAATTTAGCAACTCATATTATTATAAAATATCACCATTTTATCTTTAATTAAATCCATATGAAAATTCTTGGTTAACTCGTTTGCTTATTAATTATTTTTTTAAAAAATATGCTTAACATATTTTGCTTACATTTTATTCTTACACCATTTTTTTCTTAATAATAACCAGGGATGCTGTCATTGAACACTGTCTTTCACTGATATGCACACGTGTTTATTATATTTTTACCTAATAATTAAAAATTAGTTAAACAAATAGCTTTTGAATTTAAATGAAAATAATTTCTAAGATTATTTTAAATAAATAAGAATTATTTTTAATCACATTTTACTAAACCTGATGTGTGCTGTTGATTTCGTACAAGTTAAACATATTTGAGCCAAATTAGTAGATGGAAAAAAGCAATTTTAAATACATTAAGACAATACAGGCAATAAGCAAGATAAAATATTACTTATTTTTACCAATAAATTATTTTGAATGCAAGTACATAGTCTGTTCAGAATGCAAACCAAGCCAATCAAATCATCAAAAAGAAGACAGAAATTTTTAAATCAGTTCTATCAATCTCTATATTTTACACTAAAATATAAGGTAACTATATATATATATATATATATATATTGTAACCAGTTGGCTACATAGCTGCACTAAAAAAATAAATTAGAAAGCTATTAACATATTCCTCAGGTTTGAGTATAAAAATTATTTAATTAATGGGAAAAGTAATATTTAATTTTCTTAGAACAATTTTTTTAAAGAGTCATTATTTTAAGTCCACAATATGATAGTATGAGAATTCTCAAACATTAAATATATTTAATTTTTTTTTTTTTAAAAAAAAAGAGGGAACAAAATAGGATTTTAATACCTTTGTAAATTTTATTTTTAATTAATCAGAGTTGTTTTTTTATATCTCTTTTATGAAAAAAAAAAATCAAATCAGTGCAGTTAATCGATTATCTTCGTTTTTTTTTTTTTTTGAAAAAAATTCGTTTTTTAATTATGAAGGAATGTCAAGAATTTTATAGTATTAATTTATTCTTGACTTGTTTTCAATATATATGATTAAGGGTTCAAGAAAAAGCCCAATTGGAAAAAAAAATTCGAAATTGTAACTGGAAAGGACTCCATAACTACTAAAGCCATCGCTAGAGGTGTTTTTTTTTATTGTGTGCACATTATTTTTTTATTGTTCATAAAAGTAATGATAATTTTTTTTTGTGTTGTGTAAGAATTGATAATAGTAATTATTTCACTAAGTTAAAATGTTTCAAATTGTTAGACTTTTTTTTTTTTATAAAACTCAGTCAAATTTATATTACAAATGGGTTTTTTTTTTAAAAAAAAAATCTGTTGTAAAGTTAAATTTTTTTTATCTTGCTAAGATGAATCAAAGACTGTTTGTTATCTTTGATTCTGAACATGTTGTTAATTAATTCTTAAACATTCTAAAGAAATTGAACCAAAGATTATCTTTGATTTTTAGAAATATTGTAAAAACAGAAAGAAGTATCTTAACTATTTTAAAGAAATAGCTTAATGAATTTAGAATTAATCCATAACTAAACTCAACTGATTGATTACTATAATTTCATCAAACCATATATTTATTGTTTTAAAGATGAAATGGGTGTTTGAAATGTCATATTATCATGTCATTTTTTGGGGGTTGTTGTTAATTAGATATTAAATAATTATTTTAAAAAATATTTTTTAGTCTTAATTTCATTATTCTATCCAATTCCTGATTCCTGAAGTGCAGTATGCCCTCATATCATGACAGCTTATATTCTAGGATTTAGTTTTTTTAGTGATTCCAATAAAACTAATTTTATAAGTAGAGGAAAGCCATAATTTGCTTAAGATTATTTATAATAAACTAATAAAATAACCTCTTGCTCACAGTAATAAATTATACAGTTCTTGCTTACTGAGATATATTTATGCATAACAGCTATATAGAATAAGGAGTATATATATATTTAGTGTATGGGCATCCAGTTGATGATAATGATTATTGTCCTGGATTGACATAAAGAGTATATTCTTTAATGTCCATGCACTACATTTTATTTTAGTTTAGTCTTTATTAGACATTAAATTTATAATGGCTGGTACATCAAAGGTACTAAATGGCTAGAGAATTGATGATGATCAGCTTTAGCACCCCAGCATTATTTTTTTGTTGGTTGTATTCTTATGAATTAGAATTTAAGTTCATGTATCCAACTTATGGTTTCAATGATCTGCCCCAAGCTGGCAAGGGCTAAATAAGTAGCCTAGTCTATAGTAGAACCACTTTAAATCTAGTCCTCAGATTGACTGTTGCTTTATTTTTATTGTTAATCATTCATGATGATGAATGAATATTGCATATCTTTATTTATAATGCTGTTGAATTTATAGTTAATGATACTGATAGTTATTGTAATAAGTTAACTGAGCAGAACTCTCAGGATGAGCTATCATGCATATCCCATTAATAAATTTTATATTTTTTCCCTGAGGATAAGCAAACAATTCCTCAGATATCTATTGGTTTAAATCCCAATTTTCCATAGCATTACAAATGGATACCCAACTGAGGATCATTGATGATCATGTACTGGTGTTCATCACCTCAGGTACAACTCTTTTATTTCCCTGTAGTGTTATAATATATATAATTTATGTATATGCTACAATAGCAGCTAGGAACATTTGACATGCAAAACATTCAAGTTAGCATTATAGAGGGTAAGTATACAGTCCTAATTGATTTCAATTTCAGTGTATTCACTAATATGAATAAATATAAACAAAGGGGCAAACCACCCTCCATAATATTGGGGTTTAAAGATTCATTCACCATTATTTTACTACATCTAGCCTTTCTGGCTTTCCTTCAGTATAATCTACACTGCTAGCATATATTTTTTGTATGACTTTCTGTATTGCTTCTATTACGGCTGCTTTGAACTGTTTTCTGTGGAATAATCTTTTATTATTTCATCATTAATAATTCTTTATTTTCCACATTCATTTTTAAAACCTTCATCCTTATTGTTAGTTCATTTACACTTTCTCTGATATCTGCTCTATTTTTGCGATTTTCTCTATTACTGTCTTCTACTTGGAGTTCTTTATTCCATATCCTTTCTTCTTATTCATCTTGTTTGTCTTTCAATCCATTAAAATCTCCCTCCAAACTCAACATATAGATTCTATCATATTTTTTTGATTTTCTACTTTTATTGCTTCTCTCACTTCATTTATTTTCCTTTTATTGTTGTTTCTTTCAATTTGTAATATTTATCATTATTATAATTTAAATTAAAACCATATATATATATAATCTATTTTGGTCATAAAAAACCAATGCTGAAACATTATCATTTCCATTACAATTTTGTTTCATTCTTTGAACCCTTCTTAATAACAGCAAGTGCTCTTTAGTTCTTTTCTCCAATGTACCTTTGATTCCCCTATATATCCACTGCCACACTTATATCTCCATTTATAAATGTGATGCAATTTTTATTTTAAAATGAGGTTTTATCTTTTGAATTTGTTGATCAAACCTCATTTTTAAATAAAAGTTGCATCATTTATAAATGGAGGTGTAAGTGTGGCATTGTATATATAGGGGAATCAAGATCTACATTAGAGAAAAGAACTAAAGAGCACTTGCTGTTATTAAGCAGAGTTCAAATGATGAAACAAAATTGTAATGGAAATGATAATGTTTCAGCATTGGTTTTTTATGACCATAACAGATTATGTATATATGATTTAATTTGAATTATAATAATGTAAAAATATTGCAAATTGAAAGAAACAACAATAAAAATAAAATAAAAGAAGCTATATTAATATATAAATATAAGCAAGACTTAATAAACAGACAGGCAACAAAGTTGTACACCACATATATTTGGTTACTGTATGTATTAATATTCACTTGCAAGATTACACACACACACACACACATATATATATATATATATATAGAGAGAGAGAGAGAGTGAGTGCACAAGACCTTAACCTTTAATAAGGATGAATGTTATTTCATAGAAATGTTGGAAATTAAAACAAAATAATACATAGTATAATTCAATTAAGACTTTATTTTTATATATTCATAAAGATTATATATTTACATATACCATCTTTATCATCAGCCAATCACAAACAAATATGGCCATTCCAAAAACAACAAATATATCCAAATACAAATTATATATATTCATTATTCAATTTATTTGATATTTTATGATATTCAAAATAGCAAATTTTGACATCTTATCTAACTGTAGTCATCATTCTATTCTATCCTTAAGCATATTATCCCAATGAAATTAATCAATATTGTTCTCTTTTAGAGAATTTTTGAAATAATCTTTATAATGCAAATAAGTTCCGCCACTCCCATAAGAACCATACTGAAGTTCAACCATAAAATACCTTTTTATTAAGTCTGTTATTATTCATTCATTTCATATGTCTAATCTAACAAAGATATAATTTTATAATAATAAACTTCATAGTATTATAACAAACTAACAAACATATTGACTGGTCTTATGATCTTGCCATCCTGGATAATCTTTAAATAAAATTTTTTAAAGTTATCATATTATGCTATAAAAAATTTCAATGACCACTGTCATAAAAATAAAAACAAAGTTATTGTTGTTATTTAATACCAGCTAGATTTCAATTTGTAGTCATAACATTTTCTTTCATTCTATCGTATAGAAGCTATATAACATGAATAAACATTAGTGGACGAACAATTAATTTTAAATAGTGCTATAAACCTGCTCAAGTAATAAGACAAATGCTTTGACCAAAGCAATACATAAATCATATTTTTATTTCTGACACTTTTCTTGCATTTGTCTGGCAACAAAAGACATATCTTTAGTGTTTTTTGATTCTTTAAAACTACATTGATTCCCTACTAACTATTAATCTATGACTGAAAATAACTTAATTAACAAAATTCTTTACTGTTCATTTTCATAATCATAATATTCCATGATAATTACTGCAGACTTGTCTATTCTTTTTATTTTTTATAATGTAGAACAATACCCACATCCTATAATTTAGATAACATAACTTTACAAGCCTATACCTATCTAAAAAAAAATGTAATATTTTTAAAGCTAATATACAATCGCTACATTTTAAAATTTCACATGTTTCATTAGGATCTGTAGTCTTTTCTGTTTTAATTTCATTAAGCTGTATATCTTTGTCCAAATATAAATATGTAAATAGAATGGATATATTATTAAAAGTCATCATCTCAATTCTTGGATCATTATTCAAAAGATTATCAAAATATTCCTTTCACCTGTTCAAAAATAACATTATCATTATATACCAAAGTGCCATTAATGTATTTAATAGTATTATGATATCATTGATTAACACGAAGTGATCATCAGTCAATGAATGGTTATATTTTCTTGAAAGTATTAATTTAAACATTTTAAAACCTTCTTATCATTTATTACACAGAAAATATCATATTTCTTTTTAATCAAATCACTAATACATAGGATCAGTGCCATAATTCTTTTTAACTCCAATAAGATTTACTTATATTCATAACACATTAAAAAAACAAAAAACAAATCCATGCCTAAGCAACATGACAATTACAAAAGTCCAAATTAACAATTTTAATATTTAATACCTGTAAAAATTTAGCACAAATAATAAATATTTTTAAAGAATAAACATAAAATTTCTTATTAATATGATTGGAATAAGATCTATTTTTAATGCAATTATTATCATTTTAATTTGGGAGCATAGTAGTGTAGCTCTGAATATATTACGTAATTCTTATAATATAAATTTATATTTACATATTAAAAACGACTCTATTTTCCCTCAAGATTAATAAAAATGAATACATAATGATCTACCTTAGAAATATTAAGTAAAACCAAATTCATATGAGTGTTGTTTCTAGCAGCAACAAATACAATTTCATTCTCACAGTTGTTGTCTAAATTAATATATGTATAAGATCTTTAATTGCAAATAAATACACATTATTTTGTTTGCTTAAGAATTTGAGTGATAACACTGCAAGACAATGCAAATGGTAAATGTAAGAGAGGGAGAGAGAAGGAGAAGAGAGAAAGGGGGAAAGAGAGAGAAAGATAAAGGGGAGAGAAGTGGGAGAAAGAGAGGAAAGGATAATAGGTAGGGAAAAACGGAGAGAAGAGAGAAAGAGGGAGGGGGAAAATTCACTTAATAAATAAACAAAAATAATCATGCATACATTCTTTGGATTAACCAGTCATTATTACCATCTTAATAAAATGCATTTTTTGATATACATATAGTTTCAGCAATAGTTTTAATCTCTATTATTATGGTGTTTAATGCATCTCAGGTCTTCTTGCTGAATGCTTTTTGCTTATCTGATCATTAGAATTTCATTTTTTCCGAAGATTTTTGCAAAACTTTATTAAGAACAAGACTTTCATTTGTTTCTCAATGATCTCTTTTATTATTATTTTTAATCACTGAAAGTATATTTCCATCATTTACTCTTCCTCGATCATTTTCAATTTAATTACATTATTTAACTTACAAGAATTTCTTTGGTAGTTATAATTTTACTTCCCTAATAAACATTCTTTACAATCAGATGAAAGGTTTAAGCACAATAAATTACAACTATGAACAAACTTTCCAGTAAAAAAATCCAATAATTTTCATAAACGGCATTTCCCTTAATTTTGTCCTATTAATGAAATTCAAAAATATACTGTAAACAACAAGATAACACAATTCCATTTAAACACACCAATGTTATATAATAAAAATGATCACAATTTTTAGCAACCATTAATTTGGAAAAATACAAGTCTGAAAAACAATTCTGTAGATCTGTATTCAATTTAATATTCACTGATAGCATACTTAGTTTTTTATTCGTAAAGAAAGTTGTTCTTTATTATTTTTATGTGTACACTTTAGAGCTGTATTTCAAAAGAGTGATAGATACAATTAAATATTTTAAAACAAGCATGAAGCCTATATTTAAAATGGATTAGACTTCCTTGTTTGAACTTTAATTTATGATTCTTAGAACAATATGCTTTGAGATGTAGAAATGTAAAAATGGATTAATATTTAAAAATAAGTTATTTAAAAATATAAAAATAGCTTTAAACGATAAAAATTTAATTAAATTTTCAATAACAAAAATGTATCAGTTTGATATTAGTTCATATTGCTTACTGTCCTTTGAGTAATCCTACACAAAGAATAAAAGAAAAAAGCAATTTGTCTTTTTCAAAAAGGGAACGGCAAACATTGCGATATATACTGCTTGTAAAGTGTTCATTAAGATTCTTAATACGTTCACGTAGATCTTTAGACTTGGCACTATTTAAGATACTCTGAAAGAAGAAAGTTTAATTAAAAATATTAAAAGATATAAAAAAAATACAATGAGCATTAATCATTTTTAAATTTCAATATTTTACAAAAGTGTGAGTTCTGCATAGGTTAATTTAAAAATTTTTTGATTAGTAAACATTTTTGTTTCTGAAAACAAAAATCCTCATTATCAAATAAAACACTATTCCTTAAATAGAAGCATTAATAAACAATGCTGATTTATTTTATTGAATAATAATAATTTAACTTTCACAACAAAATATTTCTCAACTGTAAAAAAATTTGAGAAAAGAATTGAGGTAAAATAACATAATTATTAACATAGTATATAGCATTCATTGATTACTCAAGCCAATAATACATAGTTCAAGAATAGATGAAAAGAAGACTCTTGTAAATTTGATCACCAGTAATTATTAGCAAAATATTTGAGATTTGGAGTCACTGTGAAGACACAAGATATTGCAACATAAAAGCAATTATGCAGATGATATAAAGATTCAGAACAAACAATAAGGTAATAAACAAATATGCAGAACATATAGAGTAAAGCTTTAATAATGCTAATTATGCATAATGTGCTTAGCATGCTTCTCCATCTGATCTAATCTGTTTCAGCAAACACACTGTGAAATCTTCATTTGTGTGTTGATTTAATAAAAAAAATCTCTAGCTTAAATCAACATGATCACATCACATAATTTGAATTCACTGAATTCTATGACTTGATCCCCCACACAGTGTCCATTCAAGAAGGTATTAGACTGCGCAGAATATAATCCCCCAAAAACAGATTTTATTATTGAGTACCTAACTTGGATTCACAACAATATTATAGCTTAGTTTAATAAGATTCACTATACAATGGATAATGGCTGGCCCATAGGACTCCCCATAAGTGGCTTCATCTCAAGTATCTTCCTCAATCTCTTTTAAAAAAAGATCCTATCTGCATATAGTGCCTTACACCCCTCTTTATTATATGTTTTCTATGTAGATGACATTTTTATTTACATCCCAGATGCCCTGATTAGCCAAATCCAGCACGAACTTGCTTATGCAACATCTCTCATATGGACCAGAGAAAATGAACAATATCAATAGTATCAAATTCCTCAATCTCTTCATACAGTATGATTGCCTTTGTCTCAATTACAAATTGCTCATAAAATCCATATATATAAATATAAGCAGCTTCATCCACCCAAAATCACTCACACCAAGTACTCATAAACTATCTGGACTTAAAGCCTTTCTACACCATAACTGCCACCTTTGCAAATTTGATTCAGGCAGAAAGTATAACTATGCAGCATTGGCTACAAGGATTCAGCTTTATTTCAAATGATTAAAAATTTCTATAATAAAAAGCAACCCCCCCACCCACACTCACAAACAAAAAGCCTTGGATTCCCCTCACCTACATACCTAGCATTACTCACGGCATTACCAAAATTATCATGGCCATATACCAAGTTGAATTCTTTGCATCTTCTACTCAACAACTCAAAGGACAGGCTGCCAACTGAGCTCCATTCTTAAATTGTCCATTATTTTCAAACCGCGAAAATGGTTAATCAACTATTAATAGACAGCTTGGGCTTTGGAAATTATTCTGTTAATTCATCCTTTCAAGTTGTGGAAAAAATCAAAAAATCCATGATCGAGAACAACTTCTATATGACTACCCTTGACATCAAAGAATTATATGGATCAGTGGACAGAAAACAATCTATTCAAATCATCCAACAAGAACTTACCAACACAATGTCAATTGAATGCATTAATTTCATCGTTACATTTTTAACATGGATGGATAAACATATATTTACAACATTTGAGCACATTTGGTACAATATGAAAAGTGGTTGGCCTATGGGCCTCCCCCTCAGTGGAATCGTAACCAGCATTTTCCTTAATCACTACGAAAGACTAATCGTGTCCAAATATCAAGCTGACAACCCTCACACTATATACATGCGGTACGTAGATGATATATTTATTTTAGCCAACCAGCACACTATAAATAGTATTGCACAAGAGTTAACATATAATACTAATCTAACTATTAATTCCACAGCAGAAGATGCATTCCAAAGTCTAAATTACCTCGACCTTAGGTTAACACGCGGTAAGAGAGGTATAAATTATTCAATGATAATAAAGCCCTTTGAAATCAGAGGTTTATACACCCACACTCCAACTCTCCAAGCTCTCACAAATTGGCAGACCTGCAAGCATTTTTATATAGAAATATGCAGCTATGCAAGTTTGAGGCGGATAGAAAGAATAATATACATCTTTACACCAAAGACCTACTACAAGCAGGCTATAAACTCAACACTATTAACAATAAAATCAAACAATTTTATAGGAAAATCACAGACAATAAAAACAATATTAAACTTCCATATATTACTCTTCCCCACATACCTAAAATCTCCTATCAATTAATCAAGGTTTTGTCCAATAAATTTAAAATTAGCTTTCATACACCCCCTTGCACTAATCATCTAATCAATAACTCTAAGGACAAAATTGAACCTTCTCAGACTCCCCATGTCGTTTACAGCATATCTTGCCCACAACTTGGTTGCTGGGCCATTTATTTTGGAGAAACCAAAGCAGGCATAATCAACAGGACAGCACAACACAGATATACATATAATAGAGCTATGAAAAACAATGATAATTCATCAACATTTTTAGAGCATTCCAAGAAGACAGGACATTTGTTTGAACCTTCCAGCCCTAAAATAGTCTGTATTGAGAAAAATGACATCAAGCGGAAAATCAGAGAAGCATATTTTATTAATGGCAATAATAACTCCATCAATAGACGAGATACCTGCTTTGACATCTCCAAACGCTGGACTATCTAGTTCATTTGCATACGCTTTGCATACTGTTTTGTTTCCTAGCCCTATTTCCTCATTCTGCAGCTCACAGTACCGCTATGAATATGAGGCAAAAGGCCTCGAAAGTGCTTAGCGTGTAATAACTTCTGTGTATCTTTATAGCTTCTCATTCAAGTGTGTCATATGCTTTGTTAATTTTGTATATTGTCTACAGAACTAAATGCCAAGATTCAGCCTGCCCCTCCATCTACTATGGTGAACCTTGGCCAACTTATCAAACTGGATTACTCAACACTCATATCTTTATAATAAAGACATAACACATGCTGACATTTGGTTCAATCTTTTTCTACCACTTCTCCACAACAGGCCATGCCTTTGAGGTACCCACTTCAGGGTCATCTGCACAGAGTGCAATGATGCCAAATGCAAAATCAAAGAAGTCTGGCACATTTCAAGGGACAAACACACCCATTAATAAGAGGGAGTCCTGCGTTCCCCTTTCCAAAAAATGGCCTATCCAACCTACATAATCTTAAGTATAAATATTATGTAAATTAGTCTGCACACAATATATATATATATATGTTCATACTATCATCACAATTACTACTACACTTATGATTTTTTTTCAAGTTGAAAGCATGCTAAGTACATAATGCTTAATTAATGTAATTAACATTTTGCTCTATATTTTTTATGTTTATTACACTTCTGTGAGATAAAGCACTGAAATTTATAATTACAAATAATAAGATAGAAAATTAATTAAATTTAATAAATATATACTAAAAAATTTACTACTTTATAAAAAAAATATATTAAGAAACAAATGAAATGTCATTATATATCAACTAAATCAATTTTACTGTTAAAACCATTAATTTTAAATATAAACATTTAATATGAAAGTGGAAAATAGAAATTTATATCACATACTAAAATAAATATTAAGACCGAAACGTTAAAACGCAGTGAATATATATATAAAGAAATAAAAAGATAAATGATTAAAAATAAGAAATATGCAAGTAGTCCAATTAAGTCCTGGAATCCAGAGATTTTATATAAAAATATAAAGCATTAAAAAATATATATTTATTAAGAAACATATAATGCTGAGAATATAAATCTATTCATGGAGCAAACAAATCAATAAATTGCTAAAGATAATTCCCAAGCTAGGTTCTCAAAGAATTATTTACATGAACTTTTAAATATTGCCCACCCTTTTGTTATATCAATGTCAATAGAATAGCATTGATATAACGAAAAGATGGCTATTATTTACAAATTCTTTTAGATGATTACTTAAGAATCTAGCTTGTAAATTTGGATTTCTTTATTCCATGACTAGATTTATCCATCAAGTGTATATATATAATAAATTTAACGGTAATAAACTATTATAAACAATCCTTAAATCCGCAGAAGTACTTTTGGTTAATTTATTAAACCTATCCCAACTGCCATTAAATTAAAGCGGAAGCAAACGCTTTGGTTTTTTTTTATGGCAGTTGAGGCAGGTTTAAGAAATTAACCAAAAGTACTTCTGCGGATTTGAGGATTGTTTATAATAGTTTATTACCGTTAAATTTATTATAATTACAATTTTGTTTTAATTAACGGACATTTTATTTATATTATGTATATATAATTAAAAGATGCGAGTATTCTTAAGATTAATGAATGCTGTATTAAGAAAAAATTGGATAACCAGTGAAAAACAGCCAAAGAAAAGAGTTTTCGAGAGCTCTCTCATCCTCTAGATTAAAACATTGATCCTAGAGCTTAAATAAATTAATTGCGGTGAAAGAAAAAAAATTTGCTACTTATAACAGGTTGAAATAATTTGCATTATGATTTATGTACACTTTTGAGCAGTTAATAGAAGTTGTAAATAATCAATAAGTAATTATTATATGTTATGATTATTAGAATATTATTATTTATATAAAATCGATTTATCTATCTAGTTATTAACAAAAATAATAAGTACATTATGTTATTAGTTAATCCTAATTGACTATAACTATTTATAGTTCCTGCTTCAAATAAAGTCAGATCAATATTTTTACTCATAACATGAATGTAATCATTTTAAAAAGCTCACAATTATATAATAATGATATATAAAAGTATTTGCAAAATATAAAAATAACATATTTTATAGTGGTAGCCAAATAAATTAAATAAACACAGTATTATAATTAAAAACAAAAGAACAAAGATGAAGATAGATGATAGCAACATTAAAACTTCTAAGTAAAAAATTTGTATACAGAGATACACCTCTATAAAGAAGTAGTGGTAACATTAGGAGAATACTAATGACTTCAAACTGCCAAATTTTATGCATTGAAGACCCAAAATTATTCCTCTTTAGAAATATTATATTTTGGAATCAAGGGAAAAAATACATAGTATGCTGTTAATAGTATATTTTCAGAGTAAATAATAAAACACAAATGCATTATATGATCACTTATCTGCTAAAAGACAGTTACCATTAACATTTAACAAAAAAAAAAAGTATTTTTTGTTTCTCAAAGTCTATAATGGATATTAAATATGCAGAAGTCTATGCCACCTACTATATTTAGATGTTAGTTACAAGAATAACTGTCAGTAGATGGTTCATAATTGAAATCATTAATATAATTACTAAAATATGTGAGATCTATGTAGTTATAGAAGCAAGATACCATGAATTTAAACTATTAGAAGCATTTAAAATTATCAAGCCATTATTATAAATAATAAAATTTGGACAGAGAATGGATAGAATGCAATACAGAGACTTTCACTAGAAAATCGATTATCTAGAAATAAGTAATGGAAGTTTAACTAGAAAGCCTCGTAGCTGCCATTCATTACTCAGTCTTATACAAGTTGAATCTGAGATAAAAATAAATTGACTTTATTTATGAGCAATATGTACAGTTCTCTAGAAAATATAGTTTTACTAGCTTGCTGAAGACTATCGCTTCTGTCTTTATTATCATTGTGAGATCTGAACTTTTCTTTTGAAATCTCTTATGTGAGAATGTACAATAAAGATTTGAAATTCCTCTTTCAATTTTTAGTGTTTTCTCATGTGGACAAGACTTGCTTATCTTCATCATTATAATATTCTTAAATAATTTAAATAATCATATTTTCAATTGCTTAGAATGTTATGCCAAATTGATCAATGAGTACAATAGTTTTTCTGAATCAAGCAAACAGATTTTTTTTATTACTTTCTTAAGTCAGAGTTTGATCTAAAAATCTATAACTCTGGAATAAGACTACTTCATCTAAGTAGTGAAAGGCATTTTTTAAAATAATATCCCCCTCCAGTTCCCAATTATTTTTTAGATTTTTGCAGATGTATGATGGCATTTTAGGGTCTGGACATTATTTTACAGATTCTATTAGTTTTTTTTTTTTTTTGCATTTAAATATTAAAATTGCAATAAATTTCTAAGCAGTCCTTATATTAAATATAATGCTTTCTTGGATATCCTATTGATATAATGTAAAATCATTAGAAAAATTCATTTAAGGATGATCTGTAAAAATTTAAAAGCATAACAGTGAAATCATAAGATCAATTAGTAGGTTTTTCTACTTACTGGATGTGATATTATAAAAGCATATATTGTAAAATCAAGTCTTTCATTGAATTGGATATATGAAACAAATGAACAATACAATATTTCTTAAAATAATGTCTTATGAAAAACTTGAGCAAAGACATTCTAAAAAGGCAATGTTGATTGTTTTTATTGGGAAGATTTAGCAGAGCAGAGAATAGCATATATATATATATATATATATATATATATATATATATATATATATATATATATATATATATATATATATTATAAATAAAAAAAAAAAGAGAGAGAGAGAGAGAGAGAGAGAGAAACTACTATTACATGCTTTGTTAAAATATTTCAGAAAGAAAATTTTACTGCAGAAGAAAAGATAGCATTGCAAAATATCAAATAAACAGAATAATATATACTAGCACATTCCACATGTGAATATCTCTAGTATATTATTACTTTTTGTCTTATCTTTTTTCCTCCTAGAATTAGAACAGTCAAAAACAGAATTCAGTTTCATCTGTTGTCAATTATTTTGATACTAGATGGCGATGCATTAGTACAATTAACTCTTTGAAAGTTCATTGTTGCAGTTATTGTATATTATTAGTGCTGTATATATTAGTATTTAAATATTATAGTAAATCTTGAATTGTCTTGCATTATAAACTCCTTTCAAAATACTTGCAATAGAAATCTAAAATGAATTTTCTACCCTATATCAGTAGTACACATTTAATATCTCTTGAAATAATATTTTCAATAATATAATTATCAAATCCATGCTTGAGAAATCATTGCAATGGTTTCACTGAAAAATAAAATACAATAATATTTTATTCAAAACTTTAATTTTTTGTTTCTTAAATTTTATTATTATAAGTAATAAAAAAAATCTAGTGAGTTTAATTATGATGATAATAGTAGGTTCTGAAATTGATATTTAATTAAAACTTTGATTCTGTTTGTGATGTTTTATTTATTAATGTAATAATAATGTTAAGGGTATTCAGAATATATTTTATATGAGCTATTAAAGATTTATTATATATTGCTTGTATATTCTAACTCTTATCATAATTTAGATAATGAGATTATATGGTGTATGATATTAGAAAATGTTTTGATGAATTTGTGATGAAATTGTGAGATGTTTTGAATATAAGTGAGCTAATGATAATGATTTTATTCTGAAACTAGTTTTTGGAGTTTGCAACTTATCATTCAGCTTAAAAATACTGTTCCAATAAAGAAAGAGATTGGTAAATGTAATTAGTGATTGTGATAATAAATATGATAGATTCTGAAAACACTGTTAAAATATTGGATGCATTTGGAACACCTTTTACATTAGAAAAGATACCATATAATACAGAGAGTATGGTTTGAATTTTTGTACTTATGATAATTGTTATAAAGTGGAGTTTGAGGTGAGCAGGTGCTAAAAAAAAATTAAATTATCTCTGCAGCACAACAATTACACATGCTTTTATTAGATGTTAAAAGTCTAAAAGCAGCAATTACACATGCTTTCACTAGATGTTAAAAGTCTAAAAGCAGGCTTTTTCTTGCACGAGAATAATGTAATAAAAAATATTGAAATATCAACACAGGCATGAAATCTAAGTATTTAATGTTATAAACCACTTGATAAAGATTATTCATAAAATGCATGTACAAGAGAAACCCCAAAAGTAAGTGGAATCATTCTCTGGCTTGTGTGTCTGTTGTAGTATATACTTCACCTGCTACATACTTTTTGCAGGGACCCTTCTGTGTTAATCTGGCAAATGACATCACCATAATGTGAAATTGTGGAGCTATGTAATACATTTGTTTTGTAAAGTGCATTTTGGATTTTTGTCAATTTTTTTATAATGGCTGAAAAGTTCAACAATATAAAATTCTGTTTTCATTTACAGAAAATGACAAGGAAATGAGTTGTAATGCCTGAAACAGATTACAAGAAAACTGATCTTATAAAAACACATAATTGATGAATGGTTTAATTAAAATGTTAAATTTACC